>VWZW01000180.1:2454483-2480468 GCA_013397115.1 Edolisoma coerulescens
CCAGCACCGCATATAAGGGCGGCGGCGGCCGGCGGGGACACCCGTGTTGGGGCTGCCGAGGTGAAGGTGACATCATGGTGCTGTCCCCCAACGACAAGACCAACGTCAAGGGCGTCTTCGGCAAAATCTGCGGCCAGGCCGAGGAGTATGGCGGCGAGGCCCTGGAGAGGGACTGTGGCCGTCCCCAGCGTGACCCTCTCTTCTCTCCAGCCCCGACTCCCTCGCATCTGCCCCCTCTTCTCCCCATCCTCAGCTGTCCTGTGCCACCCTGTCCCTGTCTCACCCGTCTCTGAACCCCTCTGTTCTCCAGGATGTTCGCCACCTACCCCCAGACCAAGACCTACTTCCCCCACTTCGACCTAGGAAAAGGCTCTGCCCAGGTCAAGGGTCATGGCAAGAAGGTGGCGGCTGCACTGGTGGAAGCTGCCAACAACATCGATGACATTGCTGGTGCCCTCTCCAAGCTCAGCGACCTCCATGCCCAAAAACTCCGCGTGGACCCTGTCAACTTCAAAGTGAGTGTCTGGGAAGGGGTGACCAGCCCAGCTCCCCTCCTGCAACCCTTGGCTACCCCCTTGCCTCATTCCTTTGCTCATCACATACTTTTGCCTTTCAGCTGCTGGGCCAGTGCTTCCTGGTGGTGGTGGCCAGCCACAACCCCTCTCTCCTGACCCCAGAGGTCCACGCTTCCCTGGACAAGTTCCTGTGCGCCGTGGGCACTGTGCTGACTGCCAAGTACCGTTAAGGCGTGTACCGTGGCTAGAGCTGGGCCCACCACACCACCAGCCCTCCAACAACGAGCAGTCAAATGTTCTGAAATAAAATCTCTTGCATTTGTGCTCCAGCTCTGGTGTCCTGCTCTGTGCGCTGCCTGCGGGAAGGGAGCGGGAGGGATGTGCTCTGAGGGTCTGAGCTGGAGGTCCCCCCACCAGGTGGGTACATGGAGGAAATGGGCTCTGGTTTTGCTGTCCCTGAGAGGAGGCAGCCTCTGGCGGGTGGTATCCAGCAGGCAGACACTGCTCTGCTGCCGTGGGGCTCTGGGAGCAAGCAGAGCATTTCTAGGCGCCAGTGGAGGGAGAGACTCATGGAAGATGTGGGGCTCCCTGCAGCCCCAGGCTGTCCCACCAGAATTCCATGGTGGGATCCCCTATTGCACCACCAGCCCCATGCACCCTTGTTCAGGACAAAGCGTCAGAGGGCATCTCCTCCTGGAAATGTTTTCAGGAGACACTGGAGTACAGGGGCTTCTGGCACCTATGACACTCTGCCTGGTGGCAGCGTGAGAACACCCTGAGGACCTCCCTGCGCCGTGACATCTTTCTTTGCACACAGGGCTGTGCAGTGGTGTAAGACTTCTTCTGTCTCCACCTAATGCCCTGTTGCTGGGGTGTCACTGTGGAGGGGTCCTGGGGAGCTGCACGGGGAGCCGATGGGGCTCAGCTCCAGATCCAGCAGCGTGGGGCGGCATCAGAGCACGAAAAGGAGCCCAGGACTCGTGCTGGTGTCTGCACCCCCCCAAGCCCTTATCACAGCCCACAGCAGGGTGGCCATGGTGGGGGGCTGATAAAGAAAAGTGTGGGCTCTCCTCCAGCTGTGGGTGTGGTGGGAGACTGGCCAACAGATAGTCCCAGGAGACTACAACCTGCCAGGTGCTGAGTAAGGGCTCGGAGGTCCTTAGTGAGGGAGGGAAGGTTTAAGGAAGCCCCAGGGTGGCTCACAAAGCCAGCCAAGGTTGCCACAGGCTCATTTGATCTTTGGCATTGGCAAGGATGGACTCTTCCCTACTCCCATGGCCTCCAGGCACTGTCAGTGAATGCACAGAGACAGGAGAAATTCCAATGACTCCAAAGAGAGAAGGAGGGCCTTCAGACCCCAGGGTTTCTTTGGCAGAGCACCATAGGCATCATGATCCCCTATGCCCACTGTTCCCTGGGCATGGTAAGGAAGGGAGGAGAAAGCCAGTCAGGGCATCCCTGGCCAGTCTGATCTACCTCTATAGAGAGCAAGTGTTGGAGCAGGTTCCACCCTTCCAGCCAGGAACATAGCCCAGGCAGAGCTGGGAGCACAGCTTCCCAGGGATCTCGTGGAGAACCAGGGTATGGTGGGGACTCGGGGCACACAAGTGTGCAAGGAGGCGTGAACTGGTGTGGAAAGCGTTGGGAAGAGCCAGCATCAAATCCAGCACGGACTTGGACTCCTCCAAACCCAGCCGCTAAGGGCCCTCGTGGTCCTGAGCATGGTGGGTACATGAGACAAGGCGTAAGAGCAGTGTGGGGGCAATGTGTATGTGAGGGGTGAAAGTTGTTCCCTGACTTTAGCTTCTGACTGCTCCCAAGCCGTGCGGTGACCTCAGGAAGGACACGGCGGGTGGCAGTGGGCAGTGTCCTGCCTCTGCAGCACTTTCCCAGGGTTCTGCCTGGCCAGGGGACCGCTGAGCTCCTGTTGTCCCAGCCATTTGTCCCTGCTGCCACAAGAGGGGGACCTCAAGCCGTGGTGCTTTCTCGGGGCCAGGCAGAGGGTGCGAGGGCTGGGAGAAGCAGGGCTGCTGCCGCGGGACTTCCAGCCAGCCCCGGATCCCGAGTGCTTTGGGGACACTGGTGCCAGCGCGGAGGGGGGTGCAGAACCCCTCCCCATCAGTCCGCGTCCAGTGCTGAGAGTTCCAGCCCGGAGCCCCCTGTGCCTCCCGGCTCACAGCACAGGGGCTCCCGTCACTGGGCATCCCTCGGTGGCCATGGCTCCGTGTGCCCCAGGACACAGCCTGCCCCACGGGACAGACACGCTGGCCACAGCTCGGCCCTCCCTGAGCTGGCAGCCCTGCCCAGCTGCCTTGGGACCCACCAGCACCACAGCGGCCATGCTCTGGAGCAGGGCAGGTCAAATATTTGCCCCAGTGCTGACCCAGGCTGGTTTTGCAGCTGGCATTGCTGCAGATCCAGTGCTGAGGAGAGAGTTGGAGGCAACTTCTGCATTGCCACAGCAGCAGCAGCCTCAGACAGCCCCAGGTGACATTGAGGAGGTGGATTAGGAGACAAATCCCCCTGAGCCAGGCCATGGCAGCACTCAGGAAGCCGAGTCACACCAGGCAGCTTCAGCAGAAGAAAGAAGATGAGTATCCCCAGGTCATGCCTGTTTTGATGTCTCCACTCTCTCCAGGCCTTTCTCAGCTCTCATTTATTCTTGATGGACAAAGCACCCGGGGTTCAAAGATACCCCCAGAACAGCACAGTGTTCTGTTCTGTGATGTCACCAGGGCAAGTGGCATCTCAGAGCTCATTTTTATTGAAAGAAGAGCTAAAATGACATCAGGAAATGAGCTTGATGGTTATGACTTCCCTGATTACAGCACTTTCACCAGCCTCTTGAGGGGCTGCAAACAGCATTGTCCAGGTAGTTTGGATTCTAACCTTATTATGTTGGATAGATAGTCATGGCCCTAGAGAGTCCTGGAGAGGGACACAGAAACACGTACTTCTGGAGGAGATCAAGCATCCCAGGGGAGTTTAACAGGAAGTCTCCATGAATTTTCTATCTTCCTACTGTTTCTCTGCTAGAGTTTGATCTAGCAAACAAGCAGGGGGAAGATAGAGAATTAATTCCTCACTGGAAGCTGATCTTAGGACACCAGCTAAGAGATCCTCTTGCTGGAATGAGGAGGGAAAACATCATGTGTTTTACAAACTGTTCCTGTTTATACATCCCAAATTGGAATTCAATATGGCAATAGTGTACCCCATGAGTGGTGCAGCCAATAGGTCTTCTGCTTCCTTGCTGTGTGTTTGGACAGTCACTCTTTCCTAAATGTCAGATTTTTCCCTGCTGAACTGATCTCTCTGACTTGTCTGGATCCTTTTGAATTTTAAGCCAGTGCTTGCATCCCCTCCAGCTCAGGAACATCTGAGAACTTAATAAGGACATTCTCCACTACAACACAAGTTATTGATGACAGAACAGTGAATAATAATGGTAAACAAAGAACTGGAATCTGTCACAGAAGGAAAACAGACTTATCTGAAAGGATTCGTTCTTGGCAATGGCCATGATTACTACTCATCTCTTTCTTTGATTAAAAGTCCCACTGTTTGGCTTTTTTTACTTGAAGCTGACTGGTTTGTAGTTCCTTGGTTTCCTCTTTTCACCCTGCTGGTAAGAGACACGATGGTCTCGTTTCTGTGACCCCCTCCCCCTCCCTCTTTTCCCAGAGATATTGGATGTTTGGAGGTGGCTTCCATCAGTTTTTGAGGTAAAGGGGATTTTTTTTCAGGCAAGCAGTCTGAAAATAAGGAGTGATTGAAATATACTTTAATTCAAACTTTTTAGGATCTTCCCACCTCCTCCACTGGGTGTTTTGCCAGTGGAAAAAGGAAAAGTGGTAGAAGACAGAAAATGAGCATTGATTTGATTTTCACTACAAAGACGAAAATTGAATAGAAATGCAAAAATTTTCTTCCTGCTGGTTGCCCTGTCTTCCTACCACACAGCAACCACCTGGGAGATCTGATTTTGCTTGGAGCTGAGATGATAGGCAATGCTCAGCTGGTAGCATCAGTGCTTCCTCTCTCCCTGTGTTGTTTTTCTGCGTTTTTCAGCAGCAGGAGATGCCATCTGGGGAGGGCACAGCTTCGGCTGTGTTCCTCCAGCTCCCACACAAGCAGTAATAGCAGTTCCAGAGGGTATATTCCTGCCTGTTGCCTTCAGCATCCGTCTGTTGACCTGCTGCTGCTCATGAATTTGCTCTACCTTTCATAAACCTGCTGATCCTATTTGTTTCCACTACCTCCTGTGGCAGTGAATTCCAGAAGTTCATTCTCCCACCTGCTCCAGATAAAGTCCTTTTTATCCATTTTGAATCAATCTACCAGACTGATCGATGGCCTCTAACTCTCATCATGAATGTGCACCAGGTCCACGTTCTCTTTATGATTTTGTAGGGCTGGCATGTTTTGTTCCTCCTTCTCCAGAGAAAAATCCCAGCCTCTCCAGAACCCCCTCATATTGCAGCTACCCCATCCCCTTGATCCCAGTTATCCTGCTCAGGGCTCTAAGTCCACAATGTTTGTACATCCTAAGATGTCCTGTTGTGATAGGACAAGGGGTGATGGTTTTAAACGAAGAGGTTTGATTTAGGTTAGATATAAGGACGAAGTTTTTCACAATGAAGGTGGTAAAACATTGGCACAGGTTACTCAGAGAGGCTGGGATGCCCCATCCCAGGAAACTTTCAAGACCAGGTTGGATGGGGCTCTGAGCACCTTGACCTAGAGGAAGACGTCCCTGCCCATGGCAGAGGGTATGAATTAGACAACCTTTAAAAGTCCCTTCCAACCCAAATTATTCCATGATTATAGGATTCTATGATCAGAGGCCAGATTGTACAGATGTGGGTGCACCAAGCTGTTACACAACAGGCAGGAGATGCCCTCTTTCTTATTTTGTAAGCCCAAGCCCTTCCTGATGACATCACCGTATTTTGTTGGCTTTTTTTTTTGCTGCACATCAGGGCTACAATTTTGGTGAACCATCAGTGAGGACTCCACCATCTTTTTCCGGAGCTGTAATAGCCAGTTTAAGTTCAGCCTCCTCTGTTTTAGATCATATTTCCCTATCCAGGTCATCCTCTTTATCTACACTGAAAGGATTGACCTTCTGTTTCTCCATTTGTGAGTAACACTGAGAGCTGCACATAGCAGAGTTCCACAGAGTACATCAAATATCCTCTCAGCAGTCTCCTGCAGTAATGGAGCATCATCTGACTTTTCTGTCAAAAGCTAAAGCTGTGCAACTCTAACAGCAGATTTTTGGTCCCTAATCCTGTGATACAGTTCTTCATTATACTCTTCCTTCCCCTGTCACAGTGACTTCAAGTCAAGCTGCTGGGCAGACACAATTCAATGAAGATCTAGCTGAAGATAGTTAAAACAGAGAGTTTTCCAGTCAGTGCCACTTTTTTATTCCTTGCACTGAGATCAAACAGAGATAGGGGAGCAGACTGTGCCAGCTTTGTGCTCTCCAGAGACTTTTGCACATGGCCAAGAGGATCCCAGCTATGGATTTATGGAAAGCAATACAGCAAAATGTGCATTGCAGCTGCTCATCCAGAAAGCTTTTAAACATCCCTCAATAGTTGAGAAGCTGAGTGCCTTTATTAATAGTAGAAATATATTTATCAAAATTCATGGATCAGCACTATTAAAGCTCCATGTCCAATTTGGACAGGCCACCATTATTTATTTTTCCAGGTTGTTGCCTCAAAGAGGGATACTTCCAGTATATAATCCAGACTTCTCCACAGGCCTGTTTGAAACGGTGTAGGAAATGCACTGTCCAGAACAGGCTCTTCCTCTTTTGTCTGACTTTCTGATGAAGGGCTGCACTTTGGGACTCATGGACCAAAGAGCGAGAAGCAGAAGTGGTCAGCCCTAACCATCACAGGGACACCGACACCACATTCAGAGTGTCACTGAGTCAGACAGAAGCCCTGGCCCCAGCATGGTCACGGTCCCTCAGGCTTCAGCACAAACACAACCTCCCATGTGGTTTTCTGAATCCTGTGGGTTCTTGATGCCACACAGGATGAGGCAGATACCACTGCAGCTGGATCTTCTGCCCGGCTGCAAGTCTTTGTGATCCACCTGCAGCATTGCCTGTGCAAGTGGAGGAAGCTTCAGCTTCTCCAGCTCCAGCTTTAGCCCCAACTCCAGCTCTGCAGCCAAAAGGAGATCCTCCCTGGCCCAAACTCACCCCTTCTGAGGCTGCAAGGCTGCTGAGCCAAAGGGAAAAGGAGCAGCCCAGACAGTCACTGAGCCAATGACAACATTTTCATGTCCCCATGTATTTGGAGCAGCTGTCAGTCTGTAGGTGGCATGTCCTATAGCACCCATCCACACAGTTACAGTGAACACTGGAATGCTTTTCTTGGGAACAAGCAACTCCAAGGGACCCAAGCTGTGAAAAAAATAGGTATTGTAACACATTCTGGATCTGACTCTGCGTTGTGTTAGATAAGCTTAATTTATACTCAGATCTTTGGCATTGAATGTCTTTTTTTTTTCTCTCTTTTAAGAGGAAAATAACTAGAAACAGCATTTCAAGGAAGTAGTTCGTAAGGGCTGATTTGAGATGAGCTGATATCTTTAAAAGTGGAGTTGAAGGCTAAATTAATGTAGAATGGGGATGGAAGGGTTTATTTGTTTTCCTCTTAGAAGGAGAGCTCTGAAAATTCAAGGATAGTATCACATAGGGGCAAACGGAAATGAACAAGCAGTGAACAAATTGAAGCTGGAAATTAGCAGAAGAGTCCTTTCCCATCCCTTGAGCTTTATGTGCTCAAGTTTCTGGGCTGACTTCAGGGAAGTCTTCTATATCAGATGAGGACATTGCCAGCTTTGAGCACATAGCCTGCTCTGACTGGGATTTTGGTGATGTCAGAGTTCCTAGAAAATGACAGGCACTTCCCCGGGGGATTTCCTTCCCATGCCCCAGGAGCTCATTACAAAGAGTAATATATTGTGAGAGCAAGAAGCAAAGATTGTGAGCTCCAGAAGTAGGAAGTCCATCTCCAGGGAGCTTGTGGTTGACTGGAAACAGGTCTGAAGTCCTCAACTAAGCTGACCCGTAAGGGAGTGGTGGGATTTTTGCCTGAGCAAGGACTCCAAGACTGTCCTCAGGCTGCATTATTCTGCTGGGGAACACAACAGAGGGTATCCCAAGGAAAAGGCATGTAAAAGAGAAAAATCCTTGACTCTTTTGAAATCAACGGGAAAATCAGAGAATGAGTTGGCCATGCGTATGAAAGTAGAGAAGGCAATCGGACTTTCCAGGAGCGGGCATAAAATCACCCCTCAGGTTGGAGGGCTGATCCTCCGCAGTGATTTCTCGTCTGAGCGAAGGCACGGTGAGCTGTCCGGTTATGACACGAAGCACGTGAATGTTTGTGATTTCAGTTTAAACTGATCTCAAATTACCACTTTCCTCGGCCTTCACGGCGCCGAGAAGCAAACCCGGGAGCACGACCGGCACCACCCCAGGGCTCTCTCCCCCGTGCCCGGGATGCTCCGACTCGCGAGGCGCATCCCGGGGGCTCCCGGGACGGAGCGGGGCGGTGCGCTCAGGTGGCAGCTCTGGCCCCGCGCACCGCCGAGCTCCGCGGGCAGCCCCGGTTCGTCCCTCTCGGTTCGTCCCTCTCGGTCCGTCCCTCCCGGTGCCGGGGGGCGGGGCCGGNNNNGCGGGGTGATGGTGAAGGGAGCCCCGGGAGCTGCCCCGGGTCCCGCAGCTGCTGCCGGGGTGGATCTGCAGTGACTTTGGGGTGGCTTCGTGCTTTCCCGCGGGAGTCGGGGGCTCTTGAGCATCCCTCGGGAGCAGCGCTTGTGCCGGTCCTGCAGAGCAGTGGGAGGTCAGGCTAGTCCCAGAGGGTTCTGCTGTGTTTGCAGCGGTTGTTTTCCTCGGATTTGCCTTGTTTTCGGGTTACTTTACTTCCAGGGCATGCAGACGGATGGATGGGAGCGGGGCTTTTGGGAGACCGCTGGGTCTGGGGTCCCGCGGGGATTGTGCCCCCCCCTCCGGAGCCTCTGCGGCGGTGGAGAGGTTTGGGAAGGTGAGGTTTTTCACCTGCTCACCCCGTCACGGAGGTCGGCTCGTTCTGCCCGTGCTGTCCTGTTGATGGTGGTTATCGCTTCTTCACAGTCCACAGAGCGTGAGGCTCTGGGGGAGCCACGGGCGAGATGGCCCCGTGCCCCAGGCCCACCCTGCTCTGGCATCCTGCTCGCTGGGTTCCCAGCCCTGGAGAGCTCCCCTGCGCCTCAGGTGTGGTGCTGGGTTTGTCCCGGCGCCGTCCCGCCGGCTGTGGGAATGCCTCGCTAGGGAATGCCTCGCTAGGGTTACGTCTGGGCGCTGGCAAAAATCAGCTGCTCCCCAGGGGAGCAAGGGGTCCTTGTTCTGCAACATCTGTTGGCAGATTTTTGACCCGGGATAAAGGAACAGGATTTCTGTTACATTGTAAATGGGCAAACATCCTGCAACATAGCCCAGTCTTTTCTTGAGTCAGGCTCATCATCAACTCCGTAGCTTTAGACAGTGTCTGCTTTGAAATGAGGGCTTCATCCCTTTGATGGGAAGCCCTGTGAAACCCGCAGTCAAGGTATTATTTCCTAAAACTACCATGAGGTCATCCTTGGACAAACAAACCCAAGCTGTAGCAGGTGACTCTTTAATCTGAAATTGAAATAATGTGTCTCCTCTGTGCATCAGGGATTCTACCGCGTTCTGTTCCTTGTCTTAAAACACTTGGTTTTTGCATAATACGTTTGAAATCTGCTTATGCGAAATCTATATGGAAGAGGATGGAAAACAGCATCCACTGGATGGGTCTCTTGCTCAGTTTAAAGCTTGTTTCACACCATGGAACAGTCAAGTGGGACTTTCCAGGTGTTGCCATGCTGGTGCCGACCAGACTGAATAGATGGGGATGGACACAAACAGAGCACAGCACATGCCAGAGAGCTCTCTCTTGATGCAAATAGGCTGCCAGAGCACACGCTTCGGCTGCAGTGACCTGTCTTTCAGGATTGTCTGTGCTGATGTTCCGTTTATCTGCGGTATTTCCTTGTCAGCCAGGGTGAAGGGTGGCCTGGGAGTCACATATCAGCTTGCTGGTGCAGCTCTGGGTGTCCAGCACAGCCTGTGAGCAGGGGCTCAACCCTTGTCACCACAAGAAGCTGTTTGTCAGTGGACTTTGTCCACAGCCCCAGCTGGTGCTTACCTGGTGTTAGGCAGTGCGTGGGCAAGGCAGGTCTGCCTGCTCTGACCTGGTAATGCTCTTGAGCTCTCTCCATGTAATTGACCAGTCCTTAATAAAGAGCACTGCTGATTGCTGGAGTTTCTAATTTTGCAGCTGGCCTGCCCTCTCCTCCCCCAAACCCACACAGAGCGAGCTTTGGCTTGGTGAGGACGTGCAGGACGGGCGGTGACCATGGCTGACAGCTGGTGGGGTTGGGGCGGTTTGCGTTGGGGCAGGCTGTAGGTTGTCTGATGGGACCTGTTGCAAGGACCGGCGCTCTCCCAGCTCTAATCACACTTTGTGTCCCTGCCTACCCTCATCCTGTCCCCAAATGTCCCCATGGACTGCCAGAAACAAGCGTGCCAAGCGCGTGTGGAGTGTGCTGGGGGCACAGACACCACTGATGAAAGCCTGCTCCTGTCCATAGCCCCAGTGTGAAATGTCCCTGGGCTGGCAGGGATCACAGCCAGCTCTTGTCCGCAGTACCCACGCACTGCGCTGGCGTTTCAGCCAGGGAGCATTGGTTTGAAAAGCCCCTTTTGTGGTGTCTGCTCCTTGCTGGCCTGAAGAGCAGCGTGACCCCGGTGTGGGGACTGCCGTGGGACAGCTCGGCCCACGGGCTGTGGCCTCTTGGCTGTCCTGCTCAAGGCTCACTTTTCCCTATGGTCTTTCCTGACTCTGGGCACGAAGGTGCTGCAAGCTCTGCTCCCTTGGCTGGCCCCCATGGGTGCATGTCCAGGGCAGCCCCTGTGGCAAGGTCAGGCAGCCGCCCTCTTCCTCCAGGAGCAAATCCTCCAGCCACCTTGTGTGGCTGGTATTTCTCGCTTTCCTGTTTCCTCCTTTCCCTGCTGGGCTTGCAGGATGCCCGCAGGCTTTGGCTTGGTAACTTGCCAAGGAGTTAAACCCATGATTACCATTCCTGTCTCCTTGCAGTGCCGTGGGTGCAGGCCAGCGAGCGTCCTCCTTTGGGGCATGAATCGTAGTTCCTGCTAGGATTAGATTCCTCCCGGCAGGAAGTACATCCCAAGGATCTGATCCTGCCTGAGGATTGTTTTCCTCTTTCTTTGCCAACTTTCTTACACACAGTTGGGTCCTCTGTGTTTCCAGCATGACCCTGTGCAGCGCTGGAGGAAGGCAAGTTAACTCACCCTCACGACTATTCTACGATAGAAGTGAGGAATCTGCCTCTGAAAGGTGCCACAGTTTCTCCCCACTCTGGGGATTCCAAAGTAGGAAAAGAGCATCAGGAAGCACTCCACAGACACGTGAAGACATAACCTTCTA
Organism: Edolisoma coerulescens; assembly: GCA_013397115.1. Lineage (NCBI taxonomy): Eukaryota > Metazoa > Chordata > Aves > Passeriformes > Campephagidae > Edolisoma > Edolisoma coerulescens. The sequence goes on from VWZW01000180.1 coordinate 2,465,540, forward strand.
CCCCCTTGCTGAGTGTTAGGAACCTTGGTTTTGGATGGGCAGCATGGCCCTGGCTCCACTGTCTCTGTGCACTTTTATCCCTTTCTCAACTGGTGTGATGCTTCTTTTCCAGCCCTGAGCTGCAGTCTGGCTGGTTTGGTTAATGTGTAATTTTGCTGGGGGTGATCTGTAGGTGTACAGCTGGGCAGAGGGATGGAGGATCTAGTTAGTCCTGATGGCACTTTGACTGAGTAGCTGTTGTCCTCTTGCCTGCCCTTTCAGCCTACCCTGGGGCTGTTCTCACTGTCCCAGCAGCCTTTCTTCCTGCTAGGAAAGTCTTTAGACTTTAGAAGGTATGTCTGAAAGCAGAGTTACATTTGCAGCACATGAATTTTCATAGTGTCATGTGTCACAGGAAGACAATACCTGTGTCCTGAGCTGGGTGAATGCATAACCATGGAATGGTTTGTGTTGGAAGGGACCTTTAAAGATCATCTCATGGACAGGGACACCTTCCACTACCCCAGGTTGCTCCAAGCTCAGTCCAACCTGGTCTTGGACACTTCCAGGGATGGGGCAGCCACAGCTTCTCTGGGCAACCTGTGCCTCCCCACCATCGCAGGGAAGAATTTCCTCCTAACATCCAATCTAAATCTCCCCTCCTTTAGTTTAAAATCATCCCCCTTGTCCTTTCACTCTCTGCCCATGTAAAACATCAGCCCATGTGCTCAGCAGAAGACAAGGGCACAGCTCTTGCCTCTTGGCACCATTAAGTGCTGCTGGGGCACAGGGCAGCCCTGTGCTGCCTACACCCATCTGCGCTGCTCTGTGCCCCAGGGCTTCCTGCTGCCTATTCCATCACCTTTCTGTCTGCCATCAACTTTCCTCCTGACCTTTTCCTCCTCCTTGGTGTCTCTGGTGATCTCTAATCTTCAGGGCATGTCTCTCAGAGTGTAGTTTAGGCATCTGTTTGTGCTCTCTGGTGCAGGGTGATGGTTTTATAGCAGGAGTGTGGGTGGTTCTGGCTGGAGGTGCGTGGATCACCACATATCTAATGGGACTGGAATGAGAAATCAGGGACACAAAGTGCACTTTTCCAAGAAACATTAAGCCTCCTGTGTGCTTCTGTGGGTGGATGGAGCCCTGCAGCCTGCCCCTAGCAGCCCCCCCACCAACTGCTGTGCTCTCTCCCTTCCAGACTCCCTGTACGTCTCCGAGTACTTCTCTCAGAGTGCACAGAAGCTGTCCTTCTACAGCTGGTATGGGAACGCCAAGCTCTTCCACTTCCACGTGCCAGAAGACACTGTGCTGCTACGTTGGCTCCTGCAGGCATCCCGAGGGAAAGGCCCCGAGTGCACCAGCATGGAGATCACTGTGTATGTATGTCCCTGTGCCAGGGCTTGTCCTTCTGGGCTTCTTGTCCCCTTGTCCTGGTCACTCGTGGCTGGGCTGGTTGGTTGTGGAGGCTGGGCTCCTCAGTTGCAGGAGCTGTAGTTTCTCCATGTAGCAGCACTGAATCTGTGTTTAAACTTGTAGGAGTGCTTTGTGTTCATGTTACCAGTGGATCTGGGGCTGCTTGTCAGGTGTGATGTCCAAGAGACCCCTTAGGACACCAGAGAGAACTTCACAGTGAGGCAGATGTGCTGCTCAGAGGTGCTCCTGGCCTGGCAGAACCTGCACATGGTGCCAAAGGATGTGGCAGGACTACAAGGGACTTGAGCAGACCCAGACTGGTTGGAGATGCCCAGTACAGAAGAACTGAGGAAATCTGGGAGTACTTTGTGAGGGGTGTGGCCAACTGTGGAGCAGAGATAGGAGAGGAATGTGGTGTCCTGTGGATACAAGAGCATGAGAAGATTGCAAGCTCAATATCAGGGAAAGAAATGCTGCTTAAAGCAGTACTTGACTTGTTGAAGGATTTGAGGTCAAAAACTTGCCCAGTTTTGAGCTTTATCTTTGGAGGACACCAAGCTTCCTCAGCAAGTTGTGCCCGTGGAGTCACGTGGGTCTCTGGTACCTGTTCCACAGAGATCTGGGAGTGACTGAAGCTGCTTGGCTTACGCTTCCCTGGTCTGTCCTGGGCAGAGACTGGTGCTCTTAGTTGTTCCTGAGCAGCCTGGCACAGATGATCTTCCTGCTTTCTGCTTCCCAGAAAGGTTTCCAGTTGTTTGGGGACATGAGGGACAAGGCAGCAGCTAAACAATAATCCAAGAAGTGATGGCTAACCCAGATAAGCTCCAAGGGGTAATAACATATCACCTGTCACGTTTGCTTGCTGGACCTGTTGCGGCGCAGTCCAAAAGCAATCAAATTAAATGCCAAAGTGACTGAATAAATATCTCCCATGTTCCTTAGCTCTGTGTGTTTCTGCTACTTCAAGTGCTGGGCTTATCTGGAAAGCAGAAGTGCTGCTGTACTGAAGTCTGTAATACTGGCCTTCCTTGGAAAGTGTCTTTTCAGTCCGTCTGTCTGCCTTCCTTAAAAGAGGAAATGGGAAGATGCAGATCTTAGCTAGAAAATTAAAGGTCTTTGTGGACGATTTTCCCTATAAGGGGAATTTTCTGGGTAATAAAGCAGTAGTCTGTGGGTGGGGCTTAGCCTTAATAAGTGTTGGAAATTTGCTTCCAGGCTTGATGGAACCATGTAAATCTTAATAAGCTGCCAAGTTAAACCGATCTCTAAATAAATCCCGGATAAGCTAATAGCAGCCAGTCCTCACCAGATGAAAATGATGACTCCACTTGAAAATGTGGGGTTTTCCAGCCTTCCCTTTCCAATGCCAGGCCAGCCTGGGTGTCCCCTAGTTAGTTTGTATCCCAGTTTATCTTGCCAGTGTCCTTACCTCTCTGAGTTTACTCTCCCCATGGTTTCTCTCGCAGGCACTTTCGCCACGGAGCCCCTCCCGTCATTAACCCACTGGGCACGCGCTTTCCTGCCAACGCCACTGTCCGTCCCTCCTACAACATCAGCATCACCCTGAGCAGTGCTGTGCAAAACACCACCTTTGTGAACGTCACCACGCCTGCTGCTGGGGACTGGTTCATCGCTGCCCACCTGCCCGAGGCTGCGGGCAGGATCGAGGTGAAGGTGAGGGTCCTGCCCAGCGTTCTGCCCCGGGTGTCTCATCACAACCACAGCTGACCCCTGTGCTCTCCCCTCCTGCAGGGTTTCTCCACTCCATGCCCCTATATGTTCCAGGCAGATATGTTTGTGCTCAGACTCACTGATATGCCTGTCCTGGAGCCTGGTGTCCCCATGCCACACACCGTTGTCTCGCCTGCTAAGCCACTGCATGTCAAGTGAGTGGGAGCAGCGGGTGGGCAACTGAGGGCATGGCGGGGTGGGATTTCCCACATGAGCTGCTTAGGGGAAGCTAGTGTTGTTCCCACATGGGGCTGGAGCTGGGGGGTCTCTGAGCCTGTTGCTGAGCTCCCTGCGACAGTGGTAGGATCTGCACAGGGAGCACACGAGCACCCTTGTCCGACTCTTCCCAGGTGGTCATAGATTCAACCGCAGAATTTTAGTTCTTCCAGATGTTTGCCTTGGGAAGGATTTTCACAGCACCAACCAGGGCAGTCTAGTTCTTGTCACAAAGCCCTGGGGCCCTGGCTTGTGTTGAGAGTGTAAACTCTGCGAACTGCTGTTCCCTCTTCCCGCAGGGTCTTCGTTCCCAAACACGCTTCAGGGATGCGGTTCCAGCTGAGCAGCTGCGTCACCAGCGAGCAGAGAGCCTGCAACGTGCGGGTGCTGCTGGGCTCCATCACCCTGCCCCAGTCCTTCCAGAGGAGCCTCACCTGCACGGGGAGCATCAACTGCAGCCTGGCCTTGGATTCGCCCCCCTGGGAGAAGTGGCTGCAGATCATGGTGGAGAGTCTCGGCACTGCCAATGCCAGCGTGTCCCTGGAGATGCTGGCTTCTTTCACAGGTGGGATTCCATGTTCTTTAGCTGTGAGGGAAGGACCAGAGGGAACTCTGTGGGTACTGTGTCTCCCTTGGGTCTTTGGGTGCCTAGCTGTGGTGGCCTATGCTCCCCAGAGTGCTCGTTGTCTCCTCTTGGAAGCCCTAGTTTTTGCTTTGGGGTCAAAATTGAAAGCTCCGGTGTTCACCCCAGAGAGGCTTTTGCTAGAGCTGCCTGTTTTGGAAACATCTGAAAAGTTCAATGTTATTTTTCTAAAGATGGTTTGGGAAGCAGTGGCTGGCTTAAAATCTGGTGGGGAAAATAGTTTTGGGTGGTACACCAGACTAAGGCTGTGTTGACTACTAATTGGCCAAGAGCAGGCTACAGACAGGAAACCACCTCACAGAGGTTTACTTGGGGAAATGTCTGGGGTTGTTGTAAGGGGATGTCACCATTTCCAGTGACACCTTGTGACTCAGGTGGTCACAAGGCCCTTGTGGCTGTGATAGGCACCTTTGCACCTATTACATGACCATAATCCCTGTTTGACTGCTGGAAGCTCACCGACTAGGTACATTAAGTTTTCTTTTGTTGTGGGTTCTGTTACCTCCTCTTCAAAACATAGCCTCATCCTGTGTGCTGGAAGACCTGGCACTGGCAGCAGAGGTGTTAGAGGGTAGCACTGGAGTCTCTGGGAGCAGTGGACAGTCTCCAGCAGTGGGACTCCAAGTGTCCCATTCAGCTCCATCTGCCATAGTGTGATGGCTTGTGCCCATAGCTCCACTGGGTTGGCTTCTCTCTCCTGCTCAGCTTTGTTTGCTCACAAATGGGGAGCTGGGGGAGACTTTTGTGCAGCCTGTGGCTGTGGGACAGCTGAGTGCTGAGGTCTGCTGCTGGTGAGTGAGCACTCCCTGGGCACCTTGACAGTGCTGTGTTATCCCTTCTTTTGTTCCCCCTTCCCTGCAGCTCCAGGGTGCTTCCAGCCACTGTACCGCTGTCTGGCTCCCATCAGTACCCCAAATTGTGGGTGGTCCCCTTGTAAAGATAGCGCCTCAGGGACAGTTCATGCAGGGCATGAACCATCTGAAACCCCCCAGTTTGTGCTGTCCCTTGGACCGCTGGAGCTGCTGGGGCCCTGCCTGGGTGAGGTGCTAGACCTGGCTGTGCTGATACCCCAAAAATCAGCCACTAGTTTGCAGACCAGGAAGCACCAGTTCCTTCCTTAACTTCATCAGCCTAAACCAGAGCCAGGCTGGTGCCAGACCAGGAGCAGCAGGCAGCTCTGCTCCAGCTGCTGGAGAGGCTCCACGCAACGCGTCCGGCCAGCGGAGCTCCTGCCTGCAGAGCCAGCCTGTCGTGAGGGAGGACCTGGACGTGGTGTCCGTGCGCTACCGGCTCTTGAACGGTCCCAGTGTGCCCGTGAACTCCCTCTCCCCCACCCTCCTCCTGCTCAACCTGAACACAGGCATGGACAGCGGAGGATCCCTCGTGGTCAATCTGCTGCTTAACAAGGTGCACAGGCTGATGGACGGGGTTGTGTCGCCTCGGCAGGGCTCTGTCCCTGCTCCTGGGCTGCATGCTCCAGAGGTTGTAGGTACCAGTGGGACTATTTCTCTTTTTGTTGTTACAAAACACTCCGAGCCTGTTTTAGCTGCTTCCAGCATGTCCCACCTGCCAGCTCCAATTCAAATGCCACAGCTTGCGGCATGTGGCGGCAGTGACGCAGAGGAGACAAAATGGAAAGCAGCTGCAATGCCATCTTCTCCACGGGAGCCTGGCGCCTTGCCACCAGGAGAGGAGCTGAGCAGGGGACCCCGGGGATGTTCCTGTCCAAGTCACTGATTCCCAGGCTCCTTCAGTGACACCTCCCCCCCCACCCCAAAAATCAGCCCCCTGAAATTCCATTAAACTTCTTGAGGGCTGGAGCAGGGCTCAGCCCTGATGTTCTGAGGACTTTGACTTGTGCCACCCTGTTCCGGTTCCTGAAACGACGATGTGTATTTGGGGCAGTTCCCTGGGAGGGTCCCCCAGGAGGGTTTCTTGCCTCTCAGTCATGACACAACACAGTGGCAGCACAAGGTCAAGTGAACCATAAACTTTCTGAATTGATGGGTGACTTGACCTGCAGGATTTATTGTCCCATGGGCACTGTGGGAGTGGAATGGTGCAGGGGGATGGCATCAGGGCACTCTAACGTGGGACACTGCTCTGTTTGCACAGACATCTGTGAGCCTGGCCAACGCCACCGTGGTAGCCTGTATGAGCGCTGCTTCACCAGTGCTGTCCCTCAACACCACACGGAACTGCAGCACAGGTAGGAGAGATGCTGGCACTGCCACCAGCTCAGCTATGTCATCCCAGGGCTCTGCTTTTTGACCTGGCGAGCTGTTAACTGACTCAGGACTTCGTGGAGTGTCCCAGAGAAACAGATTTTGGCACAAACCCTCATGAGGTCTTTGTGCTGGCACATTCCCAGGGTGCTGGGGTGCAGGAGGTGGTCTGGGACCACCTTTGGTGGTCTTCCACCAAAGGAAGGTCTGGTTACTAGCCGGGGCTCTTCCAGCCTTGTTGGCAGGAGGTTTGGGGATGGTGTAGGTACTGCTGCTGTGCAAAGCAGCTAGTATGTGCACTGGAGGACCAGCCAAGACATTAGGCTGTTCCAGGGACCCTGTGCTGCTCAGACATGTACCAGGAACTGAGATGAAAGAAAAAACTGAGATTTCAAGAAAAAGGGTCTTGGGAGCAGGGGTCCTCCCATGTGCCTGGTGCCTCCTGAGCATGGGAGCAAGGAGCCACAGGAGGCAGCTGATTCCTGTGTGGTCAGTCTCAGCCTGGGGTTGCTGTGGGCCCTTCTCCTCAAGCCCTGGCACATCACAGCACCCTCTTTTCTTTCAGCTTTTTCCCAGGGCTACCCTCTGAGCGTGAGCACGTCCTCTGGGGAAGCGATGCTGATTGTCCTGTACCCACAGACAGATGACTGGTTCCTGTCCCTGCAGCTCCTCTGCCCCAGGGGACAGGGGTGAGTCTGGATGTCACCCTGCTACATCCCACTGCCCTTGGCTTGTGTGAGCAAACCTGACCCCCTGTCCTCATGTGCGGGCTGCGGGCTCCTCTCACCTGCTGGCAGTCGAACTGTGGCTGCAGAGGGACAAGGAGGTGGGTGGCCCTGCTGACTTGCTCCCTTGTGAGCACCCAAGCCTGTTTGATGCTGAGCTGGCACATCTCATGTAGCTTACAGATGGCAGAGCCTGCCTAGGTGAGCTTCCCCTTCCCCAGGTGGATTTGGAGGTGATGAACTGGGAAATAATTGCTGCTGTTACCCTTCTGGGAGGTCTCTGAGGTGCAGGCAGCTGTGCCCAAATTCCTGCAGTTTGCCTTCCTGCTGGTTCCTTGTGTAAGGAGCCAAGTGCATGGTGCAAAACAGCACTGGTGACACTGGTCCTGAGGACAGTCATGGGCACTGGAGTCTGCCACGGGGGTCTGGGGAGAGCTGACACCCACCTGGACATCAGTTTGGCAGCCCAAGGGGCGAGGGAGCAGACTCTGCTCCTGGCTCTTGGGAGGGATGGGGCAGATCCCAAAACACCAGGGAGCTTGCACGCAGGAGCGTGGCCTGGCCGTGGGGAGCAGGGCACAGGGCTGTCCCAAGGACTGTGGCACCAAGGGGACCTGCTGTGCTCGCAGGGACTGTACCAGTGCAGAAGCCAAGGTGACGGTGTTTGCGTACCTCACGCCCTGCTTCAACGACTGCGGGCCCTACGGGCAGTGCAGCCTCCTGCGCAGACACGGCTACCTCTATGCTGGCTGCAGCTGCAAGGCTGGTGAGTGCCTTCTCCTGGAGAGCTTTCCCACCCTCCCCGAGGGGACAACACAATTTAGAGTGCTGGCGTTTGGGTGGGGGAGCCTGGGGTCTGCCATGGCTGGCAGCGTCACAGTGCCTGGGGAAGCAAAGTTCTGGGAAGCACAGGGCAGCCCAGGGGTGGTGAGGAATTGGGATGAGGACAGTTTGGAGTCCCGCAGGGCTTGGAGAAGTGCTTCTGAGCATCCCCAGAGAGATCAGGGTGCCTGAAAACGCCTGTGTCAGAGCCTGTGCCTGTCAGGGAGGTTTGTTGCGTAGGTTCCTGGTATGGGACGTGATGAGGCCGGGCTGCGGTCCCCGTGTGTCTCCTGCCAAGAGCCTTAGACTCAGAGGTGCCCCTGGAGGAGGAATATCTGTGTCAGTTCCTAATTATCTTAATGGCCTGGGAAGTCTGTGGTGTAGGGAAGATGAGCTCTGCTGTGCTTGGGTGGGTCTGTGTACCTGTTCTCAGCAGAAGGACAAGGCAAAACGTGGTTCCCTGCTGCTCTGGGCCTGAGCCAGGACCTCCCTGCTGCAGTGCTGATGGTGGGTGAGGAGCGACATGGGGAGCAGCATCCCAATTTCCCCGAGGGCTGCCAGGTTCTGGGAAGCACAGAGCACCTTAAGGGAACTGGGGAATCAGGCTGAGGACAGCTTTCTGCTGAATCACTCCGAGCAAAATGCCCCATCTGCATATTTGTGACCCAGAAATAAACCGGAGAGAGGAGCTTCCCTGGGCTCTGCCTGGCAGGGAGCCAGCACACGGGGCAGAGCTGCTGCTGTGGGTTCCAGTGACTCTGGAATGGGATGGATGCTGCTGTTAACTCTGCTCCTTGGCCGTGGAGTGCCTGCACACACCTCGGCTGCCCTGTGGCTGAGGAGGGCATGGCCATCCTAATCTTTAATTTAAATAATTTAAATTATTTTAAGAAAAGAAAAGGCAGATTTGTGTTCGTAGAGATTGCCTCAGTTCAGTCCTTGGTATCCAGTCAGAGGCTGAGAGTTGTCGTTTGGGTCAGGCACTGTTCTTTAGGGAACTTTCACTCCCACTCTCCTGTGCAGGCCTGGATGTCACCATGGGCTGAGGCAGTGGGTTTGTTCAGCCTGTGGAAGAGGAGCTGGAGTGGGGCCAGTCACACTTTCTGCTGCCCACAGATGTTACAGGGACCCTGAAGCCAGCTACGCAGGGTGAGCACAGGGAAAGGGCAAGAGGCTACAGACATTGGCTGCAGCAAGGAAACTTTCACCTGAATTGAAGAAGACACACATTTTCCCCCTTCAGAGCTGTTCATTTTTGCACAGTTTCCAAATCTCCATCCTTGGAGATCTTCAAAAGTCAGTCAGGGAAGATCCAGAGCCACCTGACCTGGCTTTGGGTCTGCCCTGCTGTGACAGCTGGTAGGAGAGGAGCCCAGGGGCTTCCTCAGTGCTGGGGATCGTTCTCCACTTGATTCCTGGGATCTGTAGGGATCTTGCATCCAACTTACACCATCATGGGAAGCATCTGAACCTTGAGGGCTTGATCTTCCACCAGCAAGTAGCATGTGTGTTGAGTTACTGTAGGGATGGAGAGTACCAGTATGGATGCAGGATGGCCTCTGCTGCATGGGAACAACCCGGGGGAATGTCCTCAGGGCAGTCCTGGGGCTCTGCTGGGGTTCTGCAGCTTCCCACAGCAGAGCATGTGACAAGTAATGAGACCACCCTGAGAGCAGGAGTGTGACAGGCTGATGGAGAGAAGGCTCGGGGACAGTCTGGGTGTGGGATTGCTCCTTCTCAGCAATTCCAGGCTCCTGCTGGGTGCTGTGGGAGGACAAGGCAGGGCTCGTGAGATCCACAGAAGCCTTTCTGTCCACAGGTTGGGGCGGCTGGAGCTGCACAGATGACACCAAGGCCCAGACCGTGGGTGCACAGAACTTGGCCACGCTCCTGCTCACCCTGAGCAACCTCATGTTCCTGCCCGCCATTGCAGTCGCTGTCTATCGCTACTACCTGGTGGAGGCCTCTGTCTACACCTACACCATGTTCTTCTCCACGGTAGGGACTGCCTTGTGTCCCCTGACACCTCCCCCTAGCTCTAGGAATGCTGTGCCAGACTGAAGCCCTTGATGGAGCAGCCCATCCTGGAGCTCCATCAAGGAGCTTCTGGGATCATTGAGCACCTCCATGGACACATTGTAGAATCCAAGAATGTGGAAGGGTTGGAATGAACCTTAAAAATTTCCTAGTTCCATGGACAGGGACACCTCCCATTAGACCTGGTTGCTCAAGGCCTTATCCAACCTGGCTTTGAATACTTCCAGGGCTGGGCATCAACAGCCTCCCTGGGGAACCTGTTTCAGTGTCTCACCATGCTCACAGTAAAAAATTTCTTCCTAATATCTAACCTAAATTTCCCCTCTTTCAGTTTGTACCCATTAGTCCTTTTCCCATCACTCCAGTTCCTGAGAAGAGTCCCTCTCCAGCTTCCCTGTAGCCCCCTTCAGATGCTGGAAGGTGCTATGAGTTCTCCATGCAACCTTCTCTTCTCCAGGCTGAAGAGCCCCAACTTTCTCAGCCTGTCTTCATAGGGGAGGTGCTTCAGTCCCCTTATCACCTTCATGTCCCTGCTCTGGACCTGCTCCAACACCATGTCCTGCCCTTTCAGAACTGCTGGGACGGGGCAGGGTGCCTGCTCTCACCTGCTTTCCGTAATGCCACAGTGGTTTGGTGGAGCTTCCTGGAGCCACTGCAGGGGGGATCCTGCCTGTGGGCTGAACCTTCTCCTGCCTCTCCTTCCCAGAGAGCCCTGTGGTGCCGCTGGGTTCATGCTGACCTTTGCTTTTGTCCCCGGCCGCAGTTCTACCACGCGTGTGACCAGCCGGGTGTGGCCGTGATGTGCATCATGGACTACGACACCCTGCAGTACTGCGACTTCCTGGGCTCTGTGGTGTCCATCTGGGTCACCATCCTGTGCATGGCCCGCGTGAAGAAGATCCTGAAATACGTGAGTGTCAGGTGACCCCACGTGGCCCGGCCAAAACCGAGCCAGCCAAGCCACGAGTGGCCACGCTGAGCCCTCTCACTGCTGTATTTTAATGACACAGCTGGGTGACAAAGGCTGTTTGTCACCCAATGCCACCCTGGGTTATTTTGTCCCAGGAGTTTGGCTCGTGAAGCTGTGTGCTTGTAGGGGCTGGGCCTGAAGATTTCCCCTGAGATTTGGGGCAAAGGTTCGTGGGTTCTGTGGTTTCTCCTTCTTGAAAGTGTTTTTCCTGACTTGCGTGGATGCAGAGCTGGGTAGCGAGAGAGGTCTTCCTTGCCTCTGGCATGTCTGGCTGTACTCTCTCAACAGATGAGCTCCTGACAGTAGTGGTGGCGTCTCTTTTCCAGGTCCTTTTCATCTTGGGGACCCTGTTAATTGCCATGTCCCTGCAGCTGGACCGCAGAGGGGTGTGGAACATGATGGGTCCCTGCCTCTTCGCCCTCGCCATCATGGTTACAGCGTGGGTAAGTGAGGGCAGCCAGGCAGGACCTGCTGCCCTTTGCTCCCCGTGGGGAATGGTGGCGGTAGAGCAGACCCAAGGCTCCAGCCCATCCACAGGCATGGCTTGGTCACCCTGAAACAGCCAGGTGGAGGGGGCAGGGCAAGGGATTCACCTTCCAGCCCTGCAGTAGCTGAGGAATCCCCTGGTTCCAGGTCTCACCTGGAGCTGCAGTGCTGTCCCAAAACCTGGGCTGTGGCTTGGCCCTGGGCAGGAGCTGTAACATCTGTGCTGGGCTCAGGTGCCACAGCTGGCGGGGAGCTTTTGCGCTGCAGAGATGGGCCCAAGCAGCGGGGGGGCTGAATTCCTCGGGGACAGCAAGCACCCTGGGAGGCTGGCAGGTGCTCTGGGGTCCGTTTCCCCCCTGCCTGAGCCTCTGCTCGGCTGCTCAGCCCTCGTGTGCTCTGACCCCCCCAGGTTCACCACGGAGCGAAGCGCAGGCACTGCTACCCCTCCTCGTGGAAGCGCTGGGTTTTCTACCTCCTTCCAGGGATCACCTTGGCTTTCATTGCCGTCTCAGTGTACGCTTTCATGGAAACCAATGAGAACTATTACTACACCCACAGCATCTGGCACGTGCTGGTGGCTTGCAGCGTCGCTTTCTTGCTCCCTCCTCGGGACAAGCATAAGAAGCCCTGGGCCTGGTCCCAGAAGCTCACGTGTCGCTACCAGATCTGCCAGAACGACCGTGAGGAGCTCTATGCTGTGACCTGAGCTGTCCTGGTCGTGGGGGTGGAGGGACGGGGAAGCTGCTCTTGGCCGGGGCTGCCCCTCAGACGTCAGATGTGCTCGTTCCCTGCACAGGAGGGCACAGCATGGACTGGGTTTAAAGATGAAGATGGTTTGGGCTGGTCTTGTGGAGGCAAGTTTGAGGCCACCTCTGCTTTTCTGCTGGGGTGGGGCAGGCTCTTCATGGTTCCAGATCAAGGAATAGCCTGTCCACCACCTCCCCATAGCCCTGGGGGAAATCACCAACCCCTCTTCCTCCGCTGCTGCATCCATGAGGCTTGGGCTTAGCCCACACTGAGCTGGAGCCAAGGCTTTGGCTGCTGGGCTCTTCTCTGCACCCCGTCCTGGTAGAGGATGTGGGACAGGGACCTCCTCTGCCATCCTGCAGTCAGCACTTGAACCTAAGAGAAGAACACATTTCTTCTGTTCTGGGGAGCAAATGCTGCTGAGTGCCCTTGGTGCTGATGGGAAGGGAGGGAGCTGATCCCAACACGTGCTGGGCCCTTGGCTGCCGTCTCCCTGGGGGTCTAGAGCCTCTCTCCCTTTGAAACAGGTGCTGCTGCTCTTACCTGGTCCTGATTCTGTAGGGGAAGAATGAGGCTGGGACTTGGGCCCTAGATTCAGGATCAGACCTGGCAGGAATGTGAAAAACCCCACGTGGGGACATGCAGGAGGCAGCAGCAGCATCTCGGCCAGAGCTGTGAAACCCACAGCAGTGCAGGGTTTAGTCTGAGTTTAACTTCAGCTCTGGAAGGAGCCAGGCTGATGGAGTTCAGGGATTCACTGTTTTCCTCCTTTTGGGGGGTTTGGCACAGGCAGGGCTCTGTCTGGGGCAGCGCAGCTGGTTCAGGGTGGTGCCCGAGCTGCTCCTCCAGCCTGCTGTGCCTTGGAGCCTGGATGTGCTGCAGGGTCCTGAGGCCACAGCAGTGTCCCAGCCCAGCCAGGAGCATCACCAGGGGCCCCCCAGGTGGCCACGGTCTCCTTTGCAGTGTGTCTCACCTTAGCCTTACTCCAGGGCACGCAGAAAGCAAGGGCAGAACCTGGCAACCAGGGAGGTTTCTTTGCCCATCCTTCTTCTTCAGATAAGGGCTCAACTACATCGTTCCAGCTGTGCCAGCCTGGTGTGTGCTGCTGGGAGCCCCTCCTTAGGTGGCTTTGGGGAGGAAAGAGCTTTTAATGAAGGATTTGCCTCCTCGGGGTTCTTTCTTTGCTTTGAAGAGCACCCAGCTCAGCTCTGCACTTTACCCCTCTGCCTCCCCTTCCTCTGCAAAGTCTCCCTTTTTATGCAGGCATGGGACAAGTGAAGGACACTTGTCCACACCCAGCAGTGTCATCCCCCCCCACCCGTGTCCCCTGCATTTCCTTGTGCTGCTGCCATCCAGGGCAGCACGGCGGGAAAGGGGACAAGGGGCCCTCAGGGCTTCCTCCAACTTTTACCACTTTCAGGCACTTTTTTCCCCGTCTCGGTTTGCACAGCGGTGCTGAGGCCCCAGCACTGTGGCCGGCGGCCCCCGCTCCTTCACAGCCGTGCCGTCCATGCCAGGCCACAGGTGGGACCCAGGTGCCACCAGACTGGTCTGGGTGCTGCCAGTGTGACCCAGGTGCTGCTAGTGGGACCTGGGTGCCACCAGTGTGACCTGAGTGCTGCCAGTGTGAGTTGGGTGCCACGGGTGTAACCTGGGTACTGCCAAGGTGACCCGAGTGCTTCCAGTGTGACCCAGGTGCCATTGGCGTGACTTGGGTGCTGCCAGTGTGGCCCAGGTGCCACCAGTGTGACTTGACTGCTGCCAATGTGACCTGGGTGACACCAGTGTCCCGGGTGCCATCAGCATGATCCAGGTGCCACCAGTGTGACCTGGGTGCTGCCAGTGTGACCTGGGTGCTGCCAGTGTGACCTGGGTGCTGCCAGTGTGACCTGATGCCACTGCTATGGCCAGGTATTGCTGGTTATCATAGAAAGCAATAATTCCTCATCGGGCCTTTCCCTTCAGGGATTTCCATGCTGGAAGCAGGAGAAGCTTTGGGGCAAGAAATCCCGCTGCCATGATTGTTTATTTTGTGTTTGATTGTTAATTTTTGCTTTGGCCCCTCCCTGCTGACCTAGCCTTGGTGCCTGCAGGAGGGAGGGTTAATTATTTTGGGTAAAATCTGAGCAAATTCCTGTGTCTGGGAAAAAAAAAAAAAAAGGTTATTTTTTTCTTTGCTGTTAATACCTGTGATTATTTTATATGGTAAATTTTAAAGCTTACGGTTTTATAATTTAATAAAGGTGATGGTATTTGCGGGCAGATGCCTGGTGGCTTCAGTCACACAATCACAGGGCTTGAAGGGGCCTCTGGAGATCATCCCCTCCACCCCCCTTGCCCAGGCAGGGTCATCTAGAGCAGGTGACACAAGAATGTGTCCAGGTGGGGTTTGGAATGTCCCCAGAGAAGGAGATTCCACGCCTTCCCCGGGCAGCTGTTCCAGTGCTCTGCCACCCTCCGTGGGAAGTTCTTCCGCACATAACGACAGAATATCCTGAGTGGGAAGGGACCCACAGGGATCATCCACTCCAATTCCCGGCCCTGCACAGACACCCCAACAATCCCACCCTGTGCATCCCTGAGAGCGTTGTCCAAACGCTCCTGGAGCTCTGGCAGCCTCGGGGCCGTGCCCATTCCCTGGGGAGCCTGGGCAGTGCCCAGCACCCGCTGGGGAAGAACCTTTCCCTGATCTCCAGCCTGACCCTGCCCTGGCCCAGCTCCAGCCGTTCCCCCGAGTCCACTGAGGTGGCAGTCCACGTGGTTTAGCTCATGCCCATCCGTGGTCCTGTCTCTGGGCACCGCCGGGAAGAGCCGGGACCACCCGCTAACCCCCTCCGGTCTTGCCGGGGGCGAAACGCGGGCGGGGCGCGGCCCCTCCCGGCCGCCGTCGCGCTCCGTCGGCGCCAGCCAATGATCGCTGGCCGCGGCCCCGTTT
>VWZW01000180.1:2480522-2504723 GCA_013397115.1 Edolisoma coerulescens
GGCGGAAGCGGAAGCGGCGGCGGGGCCGGGCCGGGCCGGGGGACGCGGGGCCGGGGCGATGGTGCTGCACCGGTTCCCGCCGCGGCTCTGGGCCGCGATGCGGATGCGGGAGGGCATCTGCGCCCGGCTGCCGCAGCACTACCTGGCCTCGCTGCAGGACGACACGCCGCCCACCCCCGTGCACTGGCAGCCGCACGGCCTGCGCTACCGGCGGAACCCGCGCACCGGGGAGCGCGAGCGCGTGCAGGACGTGCCGGTGCCCGTGTACTTCCCGCCCGCCGCCAACGAGGGGCTCTGGGGCGGCGAGGGATGGATCCGCGGCTTCCGCTACGCGCGCAACGACAAGGTGAGCGCTGCGCCCTTCCCGAGCCCGGGCCGCTGTCACCGGGGCCTGCTGGCAGCGGCCGCCGCCTCCCCCCGGGCAGCCCCTGACGGCCGTGCCGTGCCCAGCTCTCCACCAGGCTGCCCAAGACGTGGAAGCCGCAGCTCTTCGAGCGGCAGTTCTACAGCGAGATCCTGGACGTCACGCTGACCATCACCGTCACTATGCGCACGCTCGACCTCATCGACGAGGCCTTCGGCTTCGACTTCTACATCCTCAAGGTACGGCCCGCACCCGGCGGGGCTCCCGGCGAGGCAGGGCTGTGCCCACGCTGCCCTCACCCATGGGCTGGAAGGCAGGGAGTCCTAGAATTCCAGCACAGAAAATCTCAAGTTGGAATAGACCCCCCAGGATCATCGAGTCCAACTCCTGGCCCTGCCCAGACACCCCAGCAATCCCACCCTGTGCCTGAGCATTGTCCAAACGCTCCTGGAGCTCTGGCAGTCTCGGGGCCGTGCCCATTCCCTGGGGAGCCTGGTCAGTGCCCAGCACCCTCTGGGGGAAGAACCTTTCCCTGATCTCCAGCCTGACCCTGCCCTGGCCCAGCTCCAGCCGTTCCCTGGCTCCTGTCCCTGGCACAGGGAGCAGAGATCGGAGCTGCCCCTCGGGAGGAGCTGCAGCCCCCACTGAGCTCTGCCCTCAATTTCGTCTCCTCCAGGCTGAACAACTGCTGCTGTTAACGTTTTAGCACAGGTCCAGTGCTCCCAGCCTTTAATACCCTCTTGACAGGAGCCCTTGATACTAAAACTCAGACCTGTGATCAAATTGTCTCCACAACAAATCAAACACATCTTTCCCCTTTCACACCATGTGTCCTGAGAGCCTCTGCTGTGTGTGGATAAACTGCCAGTGCTGTCAGTGTGCTGGGAGACTCCTGTGTTCCCTGGCAGCTGGTCCTTTGGTGCAGCTTTAACTCCAGGCTCCCTTTCTCCAGACCCCCAAAGTTGACATGTGCTCCAAGCTCGGGATGGATTTGAAGCGGACGATGTTGCTGCGCCTGGCCCGGCGGGATCCTGAGCTGCATCCCAACGATCCAGCCAGGAGAGAGGCCATCTATGACAAGTACAAGGTGGGTTCCTGGCCTGCAGTCCCTGTCCTGGTTTTTTTCTGCTCATAGGGTCAACCATCACTGGTGTTGGTGCTCCTGTGCTGAGGGATGAGGGTATGGCAGAGAAAATATAAACACCAGTAGGTTTTTCTTGTCTCTCTGTGGGCTCCTAATTTTTGTGCTTGTCATTTAGGGACACAAGAAGCAGTATTTTTGCTGTGATTGAGGTCAGTGAGAGCCTGCAATAAAAAACAGCAAGAATTTGTGCTGCCCCTGGAGGGAGGAGCCCAGAGTGCCCATGTGCTGTTCAGTTTTGTGCAGCTGGTGGTGGTTGCCAGCACAGAAACACCACCAGCACCCACAGTCCATTAAGTTGTGCTGAGAAGCACCCCCAGAACTCCATAAAAGAATTGCAAGAGCAGACACAGCTGATCAGAGAGCAGGACCCCTGCTAAGAAGAAAGGAGAGAAGGGAAGCAGACCTTGGCTGTTAGAAATGAGGGAACAGTGCTTTAAGATTTGTCCGTAGTAATGTTCCCGCTGGATCACACGTTTGTGTCCCGGGCACAGAGAGGATTTGCATCTTGGTCACCTGCAAAGACTGTGCTACCTCCTTCTTCTATCACAGGAATTTGTGATCCCAGAAGAAGAAGCTGAATGGGTTGGCTTGAGTTTGGAAGAGGCCATAGAAAAACAGAGGCTCCTGGAAAAAAAGGTGAGTTCCTGAGGCAGTAGCTAGCACTGAGGTGTTGTGGCTGCATCCGGCTGCACATCCAGCTGCCTCATGAGATATGTTCACCCATGTGCTCAAGTACAGCTCTGATGGCAGGCAGTGTGAGGAGGGAGGGAAGGGAAAAGGAAGGAATGAAAGGGAGCCTTGGGAGCTACTGATGATTCTCATCTGCTCTCAGAACTGGGGAAGCTTCTGAATGTCCCACACAGGTGCCTGCCCTCTCTGAGGGAGGGTTACAGAGCTGAGCAGCAGCTGTGGCACAACAGGTTGCCTTGTTCAGACCCTGAATAAAACCCACTCACATCTTCCTCTGGTTTTACCTGCCAGCATTCTCTGGGTTCCCCATTGCACTTCCCCTTGCTGCTGCTCGGGTTCACTCCTTTTAAGTGGTTTATCCTCTGCTTTGTTGCAGGACCCTGTCCCACTTTTCAAGGTGTATGCTGAAGAGCTCGTCAGCCAGCTGAAAGAGCAGCAACAGGCAGTGCAGAAGCAGTAGGAGAGAAACCTTGGGAGCAAAACCCCTGCTGCAGATAAAGCAGTGGGGTTCAGGGGCTCTGCTATCTGAACCACGCTGGTGGGGAAGAGGCCACATGAAAACCACGTTCCTGAAGTGTCATGACAGCCTAAATTCAGTGAGGACCTGTTCCTGGGGGCTGAGGAAAGAGTTTCTGTGCTGTGGCTCTGAGAGTTCTTGTCAGACTGATTCAGTGTAGATCTTGTGCCTGTACAAGGAGTTGGCTGCTGTTGAAAGCCCACTTGTGATACAAAATACACATTTTGGTATTAATAGCAGTAAACTTCTCTCTGATACTTATCTCATTCGTGTGTTGTAGCAGGGACTGTGAGACACAATGTAACTTAGGTCAATGGTTGTGCCCCGAGAAGTGTGACCCCAAACCCCTCAGCAGGTGGGGCTAAGCTCCCCAGCACAGCCCACTAACCCCTGGGTTACAGCCCTGTTTCTGTTGTAAGTTGTGACTTTTAAATCTTTTATTTTGTAAAAATGTAGTTGAAGTGGGTGTTGAAGCCTTTACTGCTGTCTGGCAACAAGGGACTGCAAAGCACTTGCCATAATTACAGGCTGATGAACAGCACTGGGAGTCCCTGGTGTTGTCTGGAAGCTTTGTGGTGGTGCAGTGAGTTTCTGGGTGGATCAAAATCAGCCTCACCCCCTTTCCCCTCAGCTCTGAGGTGAGGGACAAGCACAGAGCTTGCAGGCTGAACCTTGTGTGGGTTGTCTCTCTGGATCATTGCTTGCCCCTGGAAGAGACTTCCTTACCCCTGTCTTGGGCTTCCCCCTCTCTGGCACATCAGGGGAAGTGCATTGCGTTGGTTTGTGAGCCACAGGACGGATGAGAGAGAAACTGGGCTTGTAGAGCAGAGTGTGGCTCGTCCCCTCTGCGCTGCAGTGGAGTAGGACCACAGGGGAGTGGAGATTGCCAGTGCCTTGAATGTTTGGGGGAGAAGTGGTGCAGAGGCAATCACTGGGTGAGCACAGAGCCTCTGCAGGGCCGTGCTGGGGGTTGGGTGAGGGAGGTGGTAGAGTTGAATATGATCTAAACAGCAGCATTTCTTGAAAACCAGAGTGGTGCTCTTTAGGACAGAGAAGGGGCTGGAGTCCTCGTAAGGGGTATCTGAGCCTGCAGGGAGCCTGGCACAGGCTGGTAGGGCTGGCTGGGGCTGCCAGATGGGGCTGTGCTGTTTTTGCAGGGGCACAGGGGGAACAGGCTGGGTGGCAGAAGCTGGGATGTTTCCAGCCTGCCTGTGTGTCCCATCCCCAGCAAGTCCAGGTTCTCAAGAGCAAACTGGCACAGAAGGTCATATTTGCCTAATTAATGATTGTGCAGCTAGGCCAGCACAATGACATTTGCTTATCTTCTCTCTCTGCTGCAACTGAGCTGAGTGGGAAGCTGCTGCCCAGCTCCTCGGGGACCCTGACACTCTGCCCTCGTTAGAGATAATTAGCTGGGACAAGCTCCTTATTTGACAGCTCTGCTCATCATTAGGGCCAGCGCAGCTCATGCATTTTAATGCAGCTCCCAGCAAAGCTTCAGCCCGTGGCTCTGTCCTGGCCCCCCTCCACAGCTTTGCTGGAACGTGCCCGGCCTCCTGAGCCTGCCTGGATCCTGCCTGGATCCTGCCCAGCCCTGTGGGGGTCCCCGGGTGCCTCAGAGCTCCTCGGTGCTGAGGGAGCTGTTGGGGGTGGCCGAGGGGACAAGGAGCAGCTGCTGCTCTGTCCCAGGGGTGGGAGGCTTTGGTTGTGTGGCACTGAGGCTCTGGTTGTGTGTCCTCCCACGGCCGAAACCACCTGGCCTGGACCCTGCCTGTTCTCCAGAGCTGCTCATTGGGCATCTGCAGGATGCGCTGCCTCGGGAGGGCTTGCTGGGTGACAAGGGGTAGCAGAAGCTTTTTGGGGAGAGCTCCTGACCCACTGTGGGTGAGGGTTCTAAGGGGGGCACTGCATGAGCACAGCTGGAGCTGCAGGAGGTTCTCTGGGGGAATCTGTTTGGGGTATGGTGAACCCCGACTTTCTCTCATCCTGCCATTGCTGAGAAACCTTCCCCTTGCTCCTTTCCTTATACCCATGTTGGATGTGGCCCAAAGATGCACTCTCATGGATTACTCTGCTGCCTTGAGGGAAGCTGGAAACTCTGGACCAGGGGTGCTGCAGCTTCAGGGGAAGCAGAGTTGGAACACACAGGGCTGCTGGGCACAGCACCAAATGTCTCGAGGTGGGGAGGGAGCCCCTGTGCAGCATTTGGGGTAGTTTGGGCTACAACCCCCCCAGCCAGGTTACCTTGAGGAGGCTGGAAGAACAGCTCAGGGCCCAGTGTTAGAGCTGTCCTGCTTTTACAGCGCTGGCTGCTACTGGAGAGTTTGGTGCTGCTTGAGGGATGGTTTTTCCCTGTCTGGGTGGGCTCAGTCTGGCAGATAATGGTTGCTTTGCTGCCCTGACAGGGAGGATCAGAAGAACTGGTAGTTTGCTGTGACAACGTGTTCCCAGGAAGCCACAGATGCCACAAACCCATGGGTGCAAGTAGGATGCTGTCAGCTTGAAGTTGAAAATCCACCCCTGGCCAGGGGAAGGGCCTGGCTGCCAAGCACAGCTCAGACCCCAGCACTGCCTCAGGCTTCTGCAAAGGTCAGCAGCCTCTGGCTCCTGGCCCAGAGCCAGGCCCAGGCACGTGGAGCCTTGAGAGGATCCAACACCCAGCTGGCAGCTGGCAAGGATGTGACAGCCCCCACAAACTGCCAGAGAGCCCTGCCCAGGGTCACCTTGGATCTGGCAGCGTTAGACCAGGCTGGGATAGCAGTGCTTGGAAGGGGGAATGGTGAAAAATTATCAAGACAGCAGTGAAAGGAAGATGAATGAGAAGCTGGGAGAGGCACGTGTGCTGTTTCAACCACTAGCACTGGGTAGTGAGAAGGTCAGTCCAGGACTGAGGGATTCCTGTTTAATTAATTCCTCAGGTGAAAAAAAAAAATACCAGTCTCTGATTTCATAGTCCCAGCAAGCCACAAATGTGAAACTGCGCCTTGGAACATGAAATTTGGGCCCATGTTTTGGTTGTGGAGGGAGCATGGTAGGGAATCATCCCCAAACCCAACACTGCAAAATAATAAAGTAGAGAAAAAGGTTAATTGGGGAAAGCATCCAAGCTGGAAAGGCCGTGGGTGGGATGACTGGACTAATCCTGCTGTTTGGGACTTGGTGGTTCTGAATTCTGGTGTTTGCTGGTATCTTCAAGCAATGTTTGAATTGTGTCTGTCTCACTTGTGATTCCCTGCAAGTCGCAGTCACTGAGCCAAAAACCAGCTTGAGATTAAGGCTCTGCTTCTCAACAAATGTTTTCTTACCCATTTACCTTCATGAATTTAACAGCATTTTCCTTGTAAATTCCCAACAAGCCCCTCTGTATTAAAACAAAAGGGATGTTTGTGGAGCAACAGCAAAAGCAGCACATCCTTTCCTGCTGGTCTCATAGGTAAGCCTGTCTTTCCCTCCTGGCTTGGAGCCTCTTGGTTTGGAATCACTGTTGCAAAGGGATGTGACTTTCAGGAGTGCTGTGAATCAGCCCAGACCTGGTGTCAGCACAGGTCAAAATGTAGCCTGCAAGTCATCCCCCATCCTATGGCATAAAGCAAGGAGACGTGAGATTTAGAAACTCACTTGGACAATATCAGCAAATCCTTTCAAATATTACTGCAGTGTTTGTTTTGAGATCCACCGGACTCAATTCCTTCCAGACAGCTGGTCTGGGATGCTCAGGCTGTTGGGGCTGGGAGTATGTGCTGTGCTCACCCCCACAGCTTTGCTCTCTCCCTGGAATTTGCTCTGGGGATGAGGAAATGGCAGCAAATGTGCTGGTGGCTCTGCCCGTGAGTGACAAATCATTCTGGATTTTAGGGATCAAGATGGAGCCAGGCTGGTTGCAGAGGGCAGGACAGGAGACCATGGGTAGTGATGGGGGAAACACTGGTTGGACTCATGGAAAAACTTCCACGGGAGGGTGGTGCAGTCCTGGGACAGGGTCTGGTTTTCAGAAGGACAGGGTGAGGCCCTGAGTGACCCACTGGAGCCTTGCAGCCAGCCCTGCTCGAAGCAGGAGCCTGGGCTGAGACCTCCAGAGGTCCTCCCAACCTCGCTGTTCTGTGCTGCAGCTCCTGTGCTGCAGTTCCTCCCTGCAAAGCAGCCGGCAAGGAGGGGGATGAACGGTGGTCTGAGGAAGAGCAGCTCCCAGGTGCTGGCTGGAGGGGAAGGGCAGGAGGGGAGGGAGTCCAGTAGCTCTGTTCCCTCCCTCCTCTGGGGTATGGACAGTCACCCTCCTGCCTGAGCTCCTTCTGCAGCCACGTGCTGTGCTCCCTCTTCTCCCACCCAGCCAAGGAATTGTCTTGTGTGCCAAACCATCACCTCCAGGAGAGGTGGCTGCAGGCAGGGAGGGCAGGATGGAGTCATTGGCCACGTGCTGGATCACCTAGAGCCCAGTGAAGTGGAGCAGCAGACAACAACTTGGCTCTGTGTGAGCATCCCTGGGGCTGCCCTAGGGCTGTTGGCCTCGGGTGCTGGCTGGCCGTGGCCAGCAGAAGGCCCTGGTGGCTCTCCACGAGTGACCGCTGGCTTTTCCAGCCCTGCTGGTTCCTGACACACTGCTCATCCTGGCCAGCTGCCCCAGCCCTGGAGGGGACAAGGTGGGACGTGGCATGGCCAGTTGTGTCAGGGCAGAGCTGGTGGCCTGATGGTGGCCAGGGTCTTGGGGGACAGCCAGGTGAGACCAGTCTGCAGCCAGGCAGGGTCTGATTGAGGCTGAGTGGAGGGGTAGAGAGGGACCTGGGGGTTTAGTTTTTGTAGTCAGGAGTCATAAGAAAGAAAAAAAAAACCACAACTAATAAAATCTACGCAAATAAATTGCCAAAATCTCACTGCCATGTTCCTGCTGCCATCTCTCCTGCAGCCAGGGGCTGAGCTGGACTGGGGACACTGGACATGGGGAGATGGACACACGGAGCAGGGGCAGGCAGGTGGAGTTCCCTCCATTCCCCACTCCTGCCACACACTGTGGGCTCAGGCTGGGCTCCTTGGCTGCAGGAGAAAGAGCTGAGAGGGGTGACCATGCCAGCTCCAGACTGCCCACAGAGGCCTTTGCCTGGCTGGACTCTGCTGCTCTGTGCATCCATTGCACGCATTTTCCAGGCAGCCATTGCCATGGTAACACTGGGAATGGTGCTGGTTCAGGCCAGCCAGAGCACTCACACACAGAAAATGGCATTTCTGAGAGGGGAGCAGGACTCTGCTCACAGGGCCTCTGGGTACCCAGCGATGTGGCTGCTCTGAGAAGGTCCTTGTGCCCTGGTGCCCCCAGGGATGTGTCCCCCCAGCAGAGGTGAAATGAGGTGGAGGGAACAAACAGGGTGGGACATGCTAGGGAAAAGGGAGCAGCGGGAAGGGGATTTCTCTGGCAGTGCTCCAGGCATGGATGGGGCAAGGATTTTTGTGCTTCAGCCAGGTATTTATTCCCACGGAGACTACTCACACATTCCAAGACATTTTAATTTCTTTGACAGCCCTTTAAATTCTTTGACAGACCCCTGCTGCATGTGTTGTGAGACCCAGGTGGACTTTCCCAGCTGAATCTCACCTGCTCAGCAGGATGTGAGATGACTCTGCCCCCATAGCCCATCACTGTCTGTGTCTGCTCATTTTATTCCTTAGGATGCTGTCCCTTGACTTTTGAGGCTGGTCGAGGACCTGAGTTTGGTTAAATCCTTCCCTGTAAAAGCCATGTGTGGATTTGGAAAGTTTCAAGGGGTGGAAAGTCTTTACTCCTAACTTTAAGCTGCCATGCTCCAGCTCTGGGAATGGAGCCTTGTCATGCTCTGCCCCCAGAGCAGGACTTTGCCATACGTGGGATTTTCTCCTCTTTCTCGCACTTTATCCTCTCAGTCTATTGAGCTTCAAGTCTTGCTGCATGACTTTTCCTCTAGAAATCATTAGCTCTTGCTTTCTCTTTTCACAGCAGTTCTCTGCCACTGTTTTAAAGTGTGGGACCTGTGTGCCAGCACCAAAAATGGGGGGAAATCTCCTTGGATGCAGGCACTAGGCTAGTGGGTTTCCACCTGGCTAGGCGGTCCTGGGAAGTGCAGAGTTGAAAGTACTGTGGAAGTCCCTCATACCCAGACCCACTTGTCCTGCTGAGCTCCCTTCTCTTCTTTGAATGCCGTGCCACCTTTTTTTGTTTTTTTTCCCCTGTCTTCTGCATGATGTGCTGAAGAACAAGTTGAATTCAGGCCTTTGTAGGGCTCTGGGAAAGACACTTTGTTAGAGGGGCTTGTGGAGCTGCTCTGCAGTGGGGAGCAAGGCAGTGGGTTCTCTGTGGGAGGGACCAGCAGGTCCCAGAGGCAGGAGAGGGTGGAAGGTGACAAGACCCTGGCAAGGGAGCTGGCAGTGGGTGTGTGGCTGAAGCTGTGATGGCGTGTGGCTAAAGCTGCCGGCTCAGAGCCCGTGAGCCGGGAGTTACCATGGGAACTGCTGGAGGATGCTCGGAGGGCAGCGCGGGCTCTGCCACCACGGCCCGAGCGCAGGTGGGAGCTCCCCTTGCTGGGGACCTGCAGGTACCCGGGGAGGAACCAACTCGTCCTCAGTGCCAAGGGAGCGATCCCCACTCAGCCAAACCCCAGAGCACTGCGCAAAGACCCTGCCTTAGACAGAAAGCATAAGCAGGAGAGCAGCCCCAGGCAGGACCAGAGCATGGCGAGACCCGCAACAACCCCCGAGCTGTGCCAAGAGTCCCATCCCTGAGTCCCAAACCTGTGCCCCGTGCCGAGCAGAGCCTGGAGCAGTCAGCTCCTGGCCCAGAGCACAGCTGGGGCTGTGACACCATCCTCACTGTGGCTGCGTGCTGTGGACCCGCTCGCTGTGCTGGGCGATGCAGTGCTTGGCTGGATCGGGCTGGAATGTTTGAGCTGAGCCTTCCCAGCCACCCTGAGCCGGCTGCTGACGAGCGTGGGTGGGGAGAGCCCCCCCTTGGTGCCTCCCTTTGCTTGACCTGGCTCCAGGTGGGCTCTTTGCCCAGCACTGGGACCAGCTGTGTTGGCAGCAGCTGCTCCAGGCACCAGCCAGCCCCTTTCCCCTGGCTGCTCCACTTCTCTGGAAGCCTTTGGTGACCACATTGTCACCAGCCCTTTGCACACCCATGGGAGCTTTATTGTGGGCATCATTCATTGCTGCTGCTGCACCCAGGAGACAGGCTTCCCTTCACAATCATCCCAGTTCCCAGATGGAGGGTATTTACTCAGGTGCCCACAAAGCCCATCTCCAGGAGTGTCTCTGCCAACTCACTGGTGCTGCTGTCGGGGTCAGTGACCTGCCCTTTCCAGGCTCTCCCTGTGATATGTGAAAAGGAAATTTATTATCACATCTGCCAGGCTCCAGACAACTCTTTCTGGCAGTGGGTAGGTGGGATCTGTCTGAGGATCAGCTGGTTCACCCCCAGTTCCTTCAGAAGCCCTGGACACACCTGCTGCCCCATGGCTCCTTTCTGCTCTCTTCTCACCTGGGTTTGTGTCGCCATCTGTGGTCACCCTTGTCTCCTCTTTGCTCCCCAGGGCGGGAATACCCAAGTTCTCCCAGCAAAATAATGAGCTTGGGTAGAGTCTCCTAATGCTCCTCCTGCAGCTGTCCTGAAGGACTCCACCCTCTGGATGGCTCTGAGGAGGAAATGGGAAGATGACCGTGGCTTCCTTTCCCTCGAGCCCACCCTGTGCATTTCTTGCCTTGCTGTCCATTTTCTCCAGATCTCTTCAGCCTTTAGATTCTCCCTAAGACCCATTTCCCCCCCATTTTCCTGGAATTGCTGTTTGGTGCCAGTTATGTCTCATGGGAACAGAAAGATATTGCAGGTCCCATGCTGGTGTTCCAGCCAGCAAGGGTGGGCTGTTTGCTGTTCTCTGGCTGCCACATCCATCCCTGGACCATGAGGATGGAGCCAGGACCACATTCCCACCTGCAGGACCCACTCAGCCGTGAGCATGAACCCATGTCCACATCACAGCTCTGGTGCCCAGCCCAGTGCTCTGTCCGTCATCGTTAACACCCTCCAGAGGAATGGGAGGCTCTGGGCCTCGCAGACCTGGCTCGGAGCGACTCGGCAGGAAGCATCCTGGGCTCCAGGGATGAGCGCAGCCAGAGGTACCACTTCCCCATTCCAGCCAGCACTACGAAGCCAGGAAAAGGGATGGCCGATCCAGGCACTGCCAGTTCCTTGGTGGAAAACCCCAGTGCTGTGAACAGGAATCATGAATGGCAGCAGTGGGGAAGAAGGGAAGAGGCCATGGAGGACTGTTTGGCCCCATCCTGGCTCTTGGGATGAACCAGAGTGGAACCCCTATAGGAAACAGAAGAAGTGGCTGGTAGGGCATCGTGCAACTCCTTGGAGGAGGATGATGGTGAGGGTTGACAGTGATGAGCCGTGATGGTGCGGGAAAGCCTTGGCACCGAGGCATTGTGCAGCAGGAGCGATGGGAAAGGCTGGCCAGGGGAGGCACCGCTTTCTGCAACAGCCTTCAAAGAGTTTCCTTAAGTGTCGCTGCTCTTCAGGGCTTCCTCCTCCAAGAAAAAAAAAAGTAGGGAAAAAAGGAGATGAGGAAGAGCAATCTCTGGGTGCGGGATGAAAGCGGCCTGTCTTGACTATTTACCCAGCAATTATAAGTAAATCGGTGGTGCCTAACGGGGCCGGTTGCCATAGTGACGATGGGATGGAAGGACCAGCATTTGGTCCTGGCTGCAGCCAATCAGGCTGGGAAGCCCAAGCTGCAATATAAAGTNGAGCCCCATATTCCTGCCCCCCCGGCAGGTCTGGGGTGGTGCAGTGATCCCATACAAAGTCGGCACTGCTCCAGAAGTGTCTCNGAGATGAGGAAGAGCAATCTCTGGGTGCGGGATGAAAGCGGCCTGTCTTGACTATTTACCCAGCAATTATAAGTAAATCGGTGGTGCCTAACGGGGCCGGTTGCCATAGTGACGATGGGATGGAAGGACCAGCATTTGGTCCTGGCTGCAGCCAATCAGGCTGGGAAGCCCAAGCTGCAATATAAAGTAAAGATTCCCATCTTGCAGCCACGCACTTGCCAAGAAAGGGAAATAGGTTCAAGAGTCTGGGGAAAAAAAGTGCTGCGGCCGGCGGCAAGCAGGGCGGCTGCTCCCGTCATGGCGGACTGCGAACGCCCGGGCAGGTGAGAATCCCAACTCTCCCCATCTCCCGCTTATTGTTCTCCTGCGCCGNTAAAAGGGGGGGGATATAGAGATAAAAAACGCAAGCGAGAAAGAACGGCGCCTAAATTGCTCATCGTCTCCCCATCTCATTACTGGCGACTTCTGAGGACGGATATTTCCAAAGGCTGCAATGAAAGACTTGTGAATGGAGCCCCCCCCGGATGAGATCAAAGCCCGAGGCTGGGACGCCAGGGTGTGCCGGAGGAGGGGGCGAGGGCCGGCGGCGCCGCAGGATGCTGGGGGGAGCCTTCCTCCCCTGCTGCCACTGCCCTCCATGTTTCCCAGTGTCGCTGCCGCCGCTGCCTGACCCATCTTGCAATGGAGACCAGGGACAGAGGCCAGATCCCAACGGCTGGAACCGAGACAAGCAAACTCCGTTGGCTCACAGTTCGGCAACTCTCCCAAAATTCATGGTTAATAAAGGAGCTTATTCCGTCCGGGACCTCTCCAGACACCTCGAATTGCAGATGAGCGGGTGGCTTCCCTACCGCTGGAGCCCACTCCTTGGGTCTCTTCTCTCCTCACGCCGGGGCATCACCAGCCTGGTGAGGCACCAACAGAAGGGCCGAGGACAAAGGCAGGAGGACAGAAGTTGTGCCACTTTCCCTTCCCGCCGCCTCCCTTCAAACGCGGGCTGCTTTCTTCTGCTCAGTGATAAATTTGGCTCCGGGCGGCGTTCCCACCACCGGCACCACCGGCAGCCGGGCGCCCCATCAGCGGCACGGAGAGCAAACTCACAGATGGTAAAATAAGAGAGTCGTGTAGGGTTCAAAGAGACCTTCTATGTCAATTGTTATATTATTAGGTAAACTCCAAGAAGAAAATCTTTTAATCCACTGTGGCTAATCCAGTCCACTTTTGTTGGCCAGGACATATTCAGCATCAACAAAAGGCTCTGGCCGACGGACACCGGCATACATAATGTATTGATAACTGCGGGAGCCGGCTCGGCGGCAGAAAGAGCCACTGCTTGGGCCGGCAGCAGGGGCTGGCAGGAGGATTTGCCTGACTTTTATCAGTTTTATTTTCATTTCAAAGAACGCGGCTGATATTTGCACTGCACTGCTTACCAGGGGAGCACAAAGAGGGCAGGGATGTTCCCAGCTCCGACCGGCCCTGAAACCCCATTGGGATTCTGCCAGGACCTCAGTGGGACCCTCACCCCTCACTGCCTCTCCGGGGCAGTGCTGGCACAGAGGGCTGCAAGGCCACATTCTTTCCGGGCCTGGTTTTGGGGTGGTGGTTCCCACGGGGACTTGGCAGCTGGGGTGGCTCCCCTTAAATTAGCCATGCCCTGGGATTTACCCTGGGAAGGTGCTGTTGCCCTGGGATGGGGAATCACCTTCCTCTAAGGACAAGGGATACAACTGATGCGGGAATAGAAGTGTCCACGCTGTGAAGAGCCGGCGCCGCTGGGGAGGAGAAGTGGAGATCACACCTGGACTCACTTTGTCTTCCCAACACAGCGCAGCGGAGACCAGAGCCGAGGAACCTGGAAACGAAACAAAACCAGCAGCAGCGAAGGGCAGGTGGGACATGAGTGGGGACCACGTGGCCACAGCCCGGCTGATGTGGGTGTTCAGGCAGGAGGAGGTGGGAGCTGGTGGGAATGAGCTGAGAGGGGTTGAGGTGGCAGCTGCGGATGTTGGAGGTGAGCAAGGAACACTGACCACCCACCTCCTCCAGGCACTGGGTATGGCCTGTCCTGAGCTGAACTGTCCCCTGGGGCACTTCTGGGGGAGGGTCCACACCTGGTCCACAGCAGGGCAGGAGGGCATGGATGGCCAGGCTGGGTCCACAGTGATTGAAAACAGCTGTGAACTACGTGGCTGGACAGGCATTGGTGGCCATGAGGGGCTGGGCCAGCAGGGAACTCTGCACAGCAAGGAACTGGGGTCTCTGGTGGGTGTGACCTCACTCAGGAGCCCATGGCCCCCGCAGGATCCTCCTTATGTCCTTATTCCTGCTGTGGGTGGCTCAGTGCCATCCAAGGCCAGTGGCTCATGTGTAGCCATGAGGATCTTCAGTAGGAGCATGGAAAGGAAACAGCAATGGAGAGACCAAAAGGACTCACTTCAAAGAGCCCAGAGGCCTTGCCCAGGGTTTTGTCCTCATGGCAAGGGACAGCAGAGGAGTCCCTCTCCTGAGGGTGGGGGGCTCACTGCACCCCCAGATGCCCTCTGAGGTGGGCACAGGCATTCATCCATTGGGATAGTGCTTACAAGGCACTGACAGGCACAAGTGACCCAGGGAGGAAACAGCCTCAGGGATTTGGTACTGCAAGCCCTGGGTTGAGCTGTTCTGCTCTTGCTGCACTCACAGATACTGGGAACCCTCCAGAACTACAGTCCCACTCCAGTGGGGTTAAAATGGCCAATGCTAGAAGCTTCTGCAGGGAATGGATGCACAGTGATTAAGCAGAAGGCTGTGAGCCACCGGCCCTGTACAGCCCATCCTGAGATCGACCAAGGCATCCAAGGGACAGGAGTCAGGGATGTGGATGCCACCCTGAAGCAGAGGCTCTTCAGAAGGCTGAAGCGCAGTGGGGGCTCACTGAGCCTCGCTGTCCAACCCAGACAGTTGCTCTGATCATCACCAAGGCATTCCCAAAACTCCCAACTGCTCCACATGGTCCATCCAGAGGTCTGCCCAGCACAGAAGCTGCCAGGCCAGACTGACACATGAGGAGCACAAACCACCTGGGAGACAGAGGATGAGAATTCAGGCTGAATCATTCCTTTCCATCAGGCAGAATTTTCATGGCAGGGGTCTCTGGGCAGCTGTTGAATGCAAGACTAAGCTAAATAGGCTGAGCTAAAGATGTTCAGCATTGGAGACCTGAAAATACCCCTCCGTTTGGAACAGGGAGACATGGACCTCCTGGGCAGACAGCTCTGCTCCATGTGCCACTGCAGAGCAAAGCTCAGGTGGGCTGGGATGACTTCTGGCATTGACTGGTGTCTCGTGAGACATTGCCCAGAAGGTGGACACCCAAGACCATGGGCACTCACCTCACGGCCCTGGGAGAGTCACAGAAGTGTGGGAAGAGGAACCAAAGTCCATGTCAAGCTCCTCTGTAAGACATGTTCTCCGTGACATGGCCTTGGCACACTGGGGAAGATGCTGCCAATAGGAAGAGTCTAAATCCAAGGTCTGGACAATATTTGGAATTGTACATCTGCTTCCAGATGTGTTTTCTCCTGTTTTGAGCCACTGTAACTATAAAGGATCAGGATGAAAGACAATACAAAGCTGGATTTGCTCACATTTTCTCTGGATGCTGGTCACTGTGCCAGCCAGCATGTGTCCATGGAAGGACTTCTGACAGGAGATGCACTGGTAAGAGAATGCCCAGCAGGACAATCAAAGTGGGAGTCTGCTCTCTGGGAGAACACCAGGACAGCCCTGAGGGGAGACAGCCAAGGCTGCGGGGGTCTGGCTGCTGTCAGCTCCCACCATGGGGGAGAGGAGCTGCACAGGCTGAAGGGCACAGAATGAGCACGAGTGGTGTGAGATGGCTGGACGTGAGATGGTTGGACACCAGATGGTGTCTCCAGCCCTGCAGAGCAGGGGAGTGACAGGAGTCTCCCTGTCCTGATGGGGACGTAGGGCTGGGAAGCCGCTTCTGTGGAAGGCAAGGTGTCTGGAGGAGATGGGGTGCTCAAAGCTGCCTGGCCTGATGCTCACATCTCCAAAGAGCAGTTCTTGTAATCTCTTCCTCAGGAAAGTGGGATGCCATGGGATGCTCATGATCACAATTCCACGACCTGCCCTGCTCCCAGACTTTCTGTCCTGGAGAGGACTTGGCTCTGCTGTGGTTCAGCTGCCTGGCACAGGAAGGGGAGATTTTAGGAGAGAGGCAGAGGGTTGCCAAGTGGTGAGCACAGGTGACAGGCCCAGAAGCTCTGGAAGAAGGGGACAGAGAATCCCATGGCTGACATCCAGTGCCAGAGCAGGTTTGCCTTGGCTGTGGAGCAAGTCTTGGATCCCTCCAACTACAGAGACCTCCCACTTCTCTGAGCTTCCTCCCCCAGTGAATGATTTTGTGAGCAATTTCTCCAGTTTTCTGTCAGGATGAGACCAACACTCTCCATATCTGTTCACCTCATGCTGGAAAGCCTTGAGACGAGTCAATGCCCAGATGACCTCCTGGGCTGGGCTTGTGCTAGGGCACTTAAAGCAGCAGAAGAGTTTGGAGACTCTCCCCTAAGTGTGTGGATAAATGGCTCCCACTGAGCACCCCCAGCTCATCAGCCAGGACCGTTCCCTGCAGGAGGAACCAGGTCAGCCCCAGGCACTGCTGAGCTGTGTCCAGCATTTTGGCTGATCAGGACCTCAGCTGATGTCCATCAGTGCTGAGCCTTTCCTGGCACTGTCCCACTCACTCCCACCATGGAGGAGGAACCCTGCAGGGAAACCTCCAGTGACCCTTGGGCAGGTCACTGGGGGTGGAGGGGCTCCAGGACATGCCCGTGCTGAGCCCTGGCCACCTTCACTGGGTGCTGGTGACACACCAGTGCGGGGGTCCCATCCCCCAGCTCAGCCAGGAGGGGTGGCCCTTGCTGGAGAGGTGGCACAGGAAGGTTGCTCTGAGGGAGGGCCACCTCACAGGGAAGATGGCAAAGGTGGGCAACCCCACCTGCAGCTGGGGATTTTCAAGGTGCTGCTGGGAAGCGGGAGCCTAGGAAAGGGGTGATGGAAGCTGGGGTCTCAGTGTGGGTAGAGAGAGATCCCAGAGGGTCTGTGGCTATCTTACCAGAGAGCTGAAAGAGCAGAGGCTCCCAGAAGTGTCCCAGCAGGACTGGGGGTCCCCCAGCTGGGGCTGGCCAGTCCCCCTGGCCTGGAATACACCTGGTCCTGCAGCACACACAGCGTGCTGTGCCACAGAAGGGCCCAGCGAGGGCTCTGGCTGGCAGACTGTGACTTCCTGCCAGCACAGCTGTCCTGCCTGACACAGGCAGCCACCAGGAGCCTGCTACTGGCAATTAGCTGCCAATGGCAATTAGCTTCTGGCTGCTGGGCTGCCTGGGCACGCTGAGCCAATGCTTCCCCAAGGCATGGGATCACTCAGAGGAGCATTTGGGGCCTCTAATACCCTGTCCGAGGAGCTTGAGGCTGAGAAAATCAGTCTGCAGGAGAATTAAGGGGTGGAAATGCCATGGGGCTTCCATCAGCAGTGCCCGATGTGATCACAGGTACCCTTTGCCCAAGACTGGCTGGGGTCTGGACCTCAGCAAACCAGCCACAGCCTCAGCTGCTGTTGTCACTTCATGGGCTCGGAGCTCTCCTGGTCAAGAACTACCACGAGGTGGGACCTAAACTGTGCCTGTCAGGCACAGTACAGAGGTAAAACGATTTCTAGAGCTTGCCTTGGATGCATGAGTGTTTCTGACACGTCCTCACAAGCCTCCCTGCACCCAGCAAAGCCGACCATAAACCCGTGGGCCACTAGGTGGACTCACAATAAACCAAAATTGCAGGATAGAGAGCTCCCTGACCGTCTTCCTCATCTCTGGGGAAAGCCTTGTCAAAGCAGAGGCACTGTCAGCGAGACTCGACTCAGGAGAGAACAGAGAAACAGCAGCATGTGTCCAGCTGGCCACTGCCTGGTCACCAGAGCTGGAAAAATAGCCAAAACATAGTCCACAGGCCTTACTTGTCACAAAATTTTTGCCAGTTCCCTGGGAGAGCTGACCCTCCAGGAGGAGTGAACCAGGAAGGTGGGGACCAGCTCTCCAAGCTGCACCGCTGATGGAGGTTGTATCCAAAGGGTCACACTGGAAACCTCGGGGCTGCAGGACAGACATCGAGGCACCACCGAGTGCTGAGGTGGCTCCCACCAGCCGAGCTGGTGATCACAGTTAAGCCAGAAGATCTTGCTCAGCATCACAAAACAGATCTGCGAGAGCGGAGCAGCCAACATTTCTGCACTGCACCAGCCTTCCCCCACCTTCCAGCAGCCCAGGTTGAGGTCACTGAGGGCTGGGCAAAGGAGATCCATCTTTCCCAGCAGAATCAAGCAGGTTGAATTATCACAGGCTGCTCTGGGATAACCCTGCTGCAGGAACCAGCTGTTTCCATGCAGCTGTTCCTCGTGTTCTTCTCATCCCATCCCGCCGTGGGGACCCTGGAGCAGAGGGCGAGCAATGGCCTGGGCAGGTGGGTGGGCCCTGGCTCTGCAGTGGGGCTTGGAAACCAGGGACAGGGTTGTCCCCTGACACTGCTGCTCCCTCCTGCCCCAGCTCTGTAAGCTGGGACCATTTCAGCAGGGATAACCACTCCAGAGGCCCAGTGCTCAAGACAGAGCACACCCTGCTCCAGATATCTCCCTCTCACAGAGGCAAGATGTGAAGTGTGTCCTTCAGGACCATGGGAACACGTTCCACTCCTATGAGTGGGGAGCACACGGTGTCCCTGCTTGGCCCAGCTCCCCTGGAAACATCTCCTGGGTAATGTGGTCCCAGCAGGGACAAGCTGACATCTCTTCTCTCTGCAGAGTGGTACTTCTGGGATGCATGTGGACGGCGTCCCACCCCTGGCACCCCAAGAGGAGCAGCGAGCCTGGTGGTCTGGAGCATGGAGAGGCAGGAGTGCAGGGCACAGGCCCAGGCTGGACCCCAAAGGTGGGTGCAGGAAGGCATGTGGGGTGTCACTGAGGGGTGCTCACCTTCACCAGCTGGGGATGAAGAGCACTGGGCATTGGTGGTGCTGGCTGAGCTCCTGTTCCATTGCTTTGGGCACAGACGGTTGATCAAAACCAGGGGAATTGTAGGGTCTGGGATGCAGCAGGGATCTGTCAGGGCCTTGGATGTGGCAGGGTCTCAGATCTATCAGGGGGTCTGTGAGGGTCTCTTTGCTCTGCCCGATATGGGAACCTTTCCCCAAAAACATCACAGAGGCCATGTGGGGAGGGTTGGGGGACATACCGAGGTCCTGGCACCCTTATCAATTCATACACTCCTATGCCACAGCCCCGAGCTGGGATGGGAGGCCAGGGCTTATCTGGGGTGGCTGGGACAGGAGAAGAGAAGGCCATGTGAACAAACTGGGCTTTGCCCAGCCAGCGCAGAGGAACATTGGCTGATATGGCCATTGACTGCTACTGCGGTTATGGGTGGTGCAAACCAAGCAGAGGAGAGTGGCCATGAGCTGCTGTGACTCTCCCTGGCTGGTTGGAATGGAGCAGAAGGAGTATGGGGAAAGCTTTGACCAAAACTCCAGTCCTGAGCCCAAAACATGAGGCTAGAGGTGGCTGATAGTCAGAAGGGAGCTGGGGATGGTCTGAGGGCTGGTAGTAGGAGGGTCACAAAAGTGTGGGATGATAAATAAAAGTCCATGTCAAGCTCCTCTGTGAGGAGGGTGCTGGGTGAGCAGCTCATCCAGAGCAGCCTCCCAAGCTATGGCATGAGCTTGTCCGGGATCTTTTTTGGGGGAAACGTCAGGTCTGGGGGCTCCGTAATCCAGCGGGAAGGGCAAAGCAGAGCTGGGGGAAAGAGGCTGGTGCCAGGGCAGGCACAAAGAAAAACACCTGGAGATGAAGGCAGAACAAACCCCTGGGAGAACAGGGACACTGCTGGGACACTGCAGGGGCCCAAGGTTACGTACTGGGGCTTCCATCTGCCATTTGGGCATCTGTACCACCATGGGCAAACACAGGCAGCTGCAAAAAACAGTTCAGACAGCTGCCTTAGCTGGTCTAGGCCCTCCTCCCCTTACATTCCTGGAAGGAGGTCACCCTGGCTACAGTTTTTGTTATTTTTGATGTGACCAGTAAAGCTTTTTCCCCATCCACCTGCTCCAGGCCTGTACCCCAGCATAAAAAGGGGATTTGCAAGCAAACACCCATGTGGGAACTGGAATGAACTGGGAAACTGGGATGATTTTTCTGGAGGGGAAGAATCTGAGTGCACAGAGCAGCCAAGCCCTGCAACCTTCCCACTGCCTGGAAAAGCAGGCTCCATCATGGGCTTTATGAAAGAGCAGGATCTGAGTGAAAAGGCATAAACTTGGTGTCCAAAAAGTGCTTCATCCTTTTTACCCAGCATTAGGAGCAATATGTTTGCCTCTTTGAGCTGGGGAATCCAAAGAAGGAGGTACACCCAGGCTGCCTGTGGGACCTTCCCCTGCAGCTCCATGGATGCTTTGGCAGGCTGACATGGCCAGGGCGAGCAGATATCTTTAGACCTCGCAAGAAGGGATGCTGTGATGGTTGAAATCAGCATCACTCACTTCCACTCTTGCCCCAGCCCTGGCACGGCTGTCTATGCGCATCCTCACTGCCCACACTGAGATCTGCTCCATCCATCCCTCCCAGTGAGGCAGGAGCTCTCATCCAGCCCCCAGCCCGGACCTATCCATGGCCACTTCTCTGCTTTGTTCTCCTGCCAGCTGTATCCTGTGGCTCTGCTTGCTTGTCCCCTCGGTGGCAGAGCCGCTGGGCTGTTGCTGCCTCATCCCAGCTGGGCTCTTTGGGATGCCGCGGCTTCCTAGCACCACAGCTCCAATACTTTTATCTTGAATGCTAATACATTTTCTTCCTCCTGTTCTGTAAGCATCGTCTTTCCAGCAGTCCAAGAGAGAGCTGTCAGCCCCCTCTTGCACCCCAGGACATTATTTTCTCGGCAGTCCCTTCGGCTATCATTGGTCATGTAGTCAAACCCCAGGTCCTGCCTCAGCACTGAGGGTGCTGCAGGCCTGAGGTGGGAGGCAACACATCCCTCTGAGCGAGCTGCCCTTTGCCTCTGTCGGTGATCGGTGTAGGACCTCATATTTCAGAGTATTTCTATCTATTCCCCAGTTCCAAAAAGGTTTTTGAATAAAAACACCGAATTTCGGCATCGTCTATGACCTTGCAGGAGCCTTTTAAATGGCAGCCAAAGGTTGAACAGCACCACCTAGTGCGCTCCCTCCCAAATCCGCCGGCGCCAGAGGACGCCGGCTCACACCCACGCACATCCCTGCCGCTGGAAGGGAACGCTGGATGCTGGCAGCCCACCAGCCATCACCCCTCCGCACCTTGCTCGGGGGGCGTCGGTGAGTCGCTACAAAGAGGAGAATTCATTTGGGAGGACTCTTGTCAGTGCTGAAGCTGATCCAAGCAGTTTCAGGCTCTGCAGAAGGGATGTTGGAGAGCTTGCGGGTCCCAAGGCATCTTGGCAGGAGGGGAGGGTGCTGCAGAAAACATCCCTTTGCAAGGAGGCTCTGGAATTGCACTGCAGCAGTGCTGCCTGGATGCAGCACAGACTCTCCAGACCAAAGGCTGAGAGCAGTTCCTTTCCTCCAGTGTTTGCTGTTTGTTTCTTCCAGGCAGAAAGGAATGTGTGCATTGGAAGCTGGGAAGTGTCCAGAATCCCAGGTTCACATGGGGCCAGCCTCAGTGGCAGGGTGACACCAGGGGTGCACCAAAACACCACGGCCATATCAGTGATGACAGTTTTGGGGGTGATATTTGGGGTAAAAGGCAGAGCTCCACGATCAGTTGAAGAAGGAAAAAATAACCAGGTTTGGTTCATTGGCCTCAAAGACTTTGCAGTCTGATTTCTCCCGCACACAGCCAGGAATGCTCAGTTCGGTTTATCACCTGTTTGATGTCCTCAGGTAAATCTGGAAGTAAGTGATTTTGGCCCCTGGTAGAGTGCAGGGATCAGCCTCCTCATCATGAGCCACCTGAGGGGTAAAAGGCAGGGAAGGGGCTCCAGAGGGAGCCCATGGCTCTCTCAGCCCCAAGCATCCCTGCTAGAGGACCAGAAAATAATGAGGCACCATGAGGGCTTGGCATCGACCTGTGGGGAATTTGCCTCTTCTGGCCTACAAAGGGTCAGCTGCCCGGCTGCCTTTGCTGGAGCAGGGCAGTGCTGGCTCTGCTTTCCCTGCAAGCATGCACAGAGTGATCCTGCACTGCTGGAAGGGACCTGCTGGCTGGTCTGGAGGCCCCCTGCCCCACTGTGTGCCTGAGGGTGGGATGGGGGCTGGCTCCTCACTCCGGGCTGTGTCCCCTGAGCTGGTGGGAGCAAGATGAGCCTCCAGCACTTCTCCCACCTCCCCAGGTCCAGCCCAACCCAAGGAGCAGTAAGGAAAGGTCAGGGAAGGATGGCAGCAGGAGGGAAGGCATGTCAAGCCCCAGCACTTCAACCACCTGCATCCTGCTGCACCCAAACTCATCACTCACCACCTCAGGTTCTCCCTTGCCAAGAAATATTGCTCTGGTTTCTCAATTAACTCAGTTCAAGCCATGAATCTCGCTGGGCCTTCCTCTGGGAGATGAAAAACTCTCTAATACCTGATCGTCTCTCACCCATGAAGTGGCTGAAATGCTATAATGGAGGCGTCTCTGGGGCTCCTTTGAACTTGCTGGGGAGGCTGCAGGCCTCAGATACCCCCCTACAAAGCAGGGCTCACTTTTAACTCTCCTCCACCTTCTCCCAATTCCTCAGCATCCTTTCCAAAACACAGATGCGGGAACCATTCTGCTGTAGCACCCAGCCCCATCTCAGCTGGACATCCCCCATGGGGAGCCTGCTGCTCCCACATTATCCCTCCTGCCTCCTAAACTCCCCCCGATCTGTCCTTACCAGATCCTGGGTTTCCAGCAGAAGGGCCCTGTGTTCAGTGGACAGACCCTTTCACAGCTGCTTGCATTCAAGCACGTTTTATTTGCCAGGGACTCGGCTTGTGAAGTTTTCTACAGCTGTCTTGACCTCGTCCATGTCTCCTGCCCCTCTCATTTCCCTCGCCCCGGCGTTTTTCTCAGCAGGGCTTTTTAATCTATTTCTAGGCCATTGATGGAAATACTGAATAGCACTGGGCTTCCCATCCAAGCCTGGACACCCACTGAGCGTGCTCCCATTCTGCAGGGATTCCCCATTGATGGCTGTCGGTTTGCCAGCTCCCAGCCCCTTTAAGGTGTCCCTCTTGATGTTGTATTGTGCTAATTTTTAATCAGAATAGTATATGGATTAAGTCACATGCCTGAACAGAGCCCAGGTCTATTATTTCTATGCCATAACCTTTATCAGCCAAACTTGTAATCTCTTCAAAGGATGACATCAGAGTTTGACAAGAGCTATTTTCTGGAAACTAGGCTGATTGCATTAATTATATTCCCATCCTTTAATTCTTTACCAGCTGAATCCCACATCAGCTTTTCTATTATTACGCCTGAGATCGGTATTGCACTGCTACATGTAAATCGGCTCCGAGCATCGTTCACATGAGAGAGTGCAAGGAGCCACATCATCCTGCCAGGCTCTGTGCTAGGGTGGGATGGGGTGTGTCACTGCCCAGAGTGGATGCCTGGGAGTTTCACAAAGCTGGGAAAAAAATGATACATTTCCAAAAGCGTTCCCTAAATACATTGAGGCAGGCAACTGTGGTAGCATAATCGTAGAAGAAAGCAGAAACAGTGGCTGTTGGAAACCATTCTGAGTTATTTCTGATTTTTAGAGGATTGTCTATGGTTTGTTCGCATGTTCAGCTTTTGGGATGGTATCTAGGGTCTGCCTGGCTCAGACTCTATCACTGCTTTCCAAGGAAGAAGCACGCTTTTGCACTTCCCTGTCACGCTACTCTCATTTGATCGCTGCATCTGGCAATCCACTTCTTCTCCCTTTGGTGTCCCCCATCACTGCAGCCTCAGAGCTGGTGCACCCTGCTCCCCAGACCCAAACATCCCCGATTTGGGGAGTCTCCACGTGGTGCAGCCCATTCCAGTCCATGCAGTGCCACCTCTTGGACAGTCCCTGATTTCTCCCCGCGGCAGAGTTGCCCAGCTCACAGAAGCAGGACATACATTGCAGGTTCCAAACCAGCTCTAACTGTTGTTGCAGGCAAGAGCAGCTGGTGCACCAGTGCCCGTACATTCCCAGGCCCACGGTGCATGGTCCAAACTGGACAAAGCTCAGGTGTGCCACGGTGTTCAACACGGACAGAGCCGTGGAGGCTGGTGGTGTTTCAGGGTTGATGTCTTTCCTGGGAAGAGCCCTTCGACGAGACCCTGGAGGTCTCCGAAGTCTCTCTAGGGCTGTCTCTGCCCGGGATGCTCACAGGAGCTCTGCGGGCTCCCCTCATCCAGGGCCAGACGGAGCCCCGGAGATACTCAGCCCTCGAGGTGCCCACCCAGCCGGGGCACTGGGGGAAGCCCAGCTCGAACCCTCGGCCATGTGCCGGAGCTGTCCGGGGAGCCCAGCCCGTATACTTGGCAATGTGCTGCGGCTCCCGGGGCTCGAGGCCTCCTCGAGCGGGGACCTCCGTGCTCCCCCGGGCCGGCCCTGC
>VWZW01000180.1:2505138-2581028 GCA_013397115.1 Edolisoma coerulescens
GGCTGCCCCGGCCGGGGCGAGGAGCCAGCGCCGCTCCGCCGCAACAATGCCCGGCGTGGCTGTGGGGCTGCGGGGCCGCTGCCCCGGGGGTCCCCTTCACCCGGCCGGGGGTCAGCGGGGACCTGCACCGCAAACGGGGGGGCGAGTCCTGCGCTCGCTTCCAGAAGCGGGGTGAAAACCACCCAGAACCGCACCGTGGTGCCAAAGCCCAGCCCCGTCCCGCGGTGCCAGGGCAGGGGCTGCGTGCCGGGGGCTCGGGCCGGGTGTGAGCGCGGCGCTGGCTCCCGCCGCGCTCCACACGGGGCCCAGCCATCCTCGCTGGCCGCTCCTGGGCGCGCTGGGTTGTTTCACGATGGACAGGTGGGCTGTAAGGACAGGCACGGCATCGGCGGCGGTTCTTGGTTTAGCCAGGATCAGGAAATGGGGAGAAAATGGTAAAGCATCCCAAAGATGTTGGTGTGGCATTTGCTTTGAGAGGGAGGGCGAGCTAAACTGTGTCTTTCCTAGTGTGTTTTTACATGCAATTGAGTTAATCCAGTGCAAGGAGTAATTCATGAGGCTGCTGGTGCTCTGCAGTACTTGGGGCTTAGAGGCTGAGGCTGTTCTGTAACACAAGGCTTTTGCTACTGGCTTTAAATTATGAGGTTAATTTGTTGAGCAGCAGAAATAGCAACCCAGGGATTGCCCTTCTCTTCCTTCCCTGCTTTCCCCATACCTTCCATCCTCCATATTGACTTGTCGCTCTTCTTGAAAAACATGGTACTTGATCAGGTTTCCTTGTCAAGGTGGTTTTCTCATCTTCCTTTCATGATCTGAAATTTTCCCAGGCACATAGCATGCAGTTTTTTTAGCGTAAATGAACCTTTTCTGAACGGCTTGCCTACAAAAAGCAGTGCTAGAACTGAGCTCCTGTACTAACATGCCCATCTGAAGCAAGAATGCAGTCCAGATGCCCAAAATATTAGGGTCAACGATGCATCTGGATTCCCCTAGAGCTAGACGAGGCGACGCGGTGTATTTCTGAAACGCAGAGATTTGTGAGGAATGTGGCACTGGTATGTCACTTGAGCGTACAAAAGCCACCTGTGTTTGATTAAGGTGCAGCCCCACTTTCAGGACTAACTGGATATTCTTTAAAAATAATTTTCACAAGCCTTAAATTCCTGTTTGAGGATAAGAATTTCCTAGATCCATAGCCAGATAAAAACGTGTTACCTTAGCATGATCTGGTATATGCCCTGTCCAGGTAGGCAATGCAGAGGAGTTGGTGGCAGTGCAGAAGATGGCATGTGTCCTGTGGTACCTGAGTGTGGATCTCTTGGATGTGGGCTGCCACATGCCAGGGTCATGTAAAACCACCAGTGTTGGGAAATTGGCTGGTGTTTTAGCATAGTGTCGGCTATATCAGTGATGCCAAATTCTGGATGTCAAGTTTTGGGATATTGTGTAACTGTCTTTTTTAGCCTATGCCTGGTTTGAGCTCAGTTCTGTGCTCTCGGAAGTTACCAAGCCATTGATTCTGCTGAAAAAGAGGTGTTAGTACAGTAAAGATGCAGAGCATAACCAGTAGTTTGTTGTCTTAGAGTGTTTATTTCCAGTGATACTCACTTATTTTTTCCTCATCTGTTTCAGCCAAACAAAATTGTTCACCTTGGAGCTACAAATATTGGTGATTTGAGATCAGCGCTCATCCCCCACTGTTCTCACACAAGCAAGGACCAGAAAAATGAATATCCAGGGGAAAGGCTTCCCCCTGGACCTCGGAGGAAGCTTCACTGAAGATGCTCCAAGGCCACCGGTTCCTGGTGAGGAGGGGGAGCTCGTGTCCACAGACCCAAGGCCGGTTAGCCATGGTTTCTACTCCGGTAAAAGTGATGTGGTCAGAAATGAGACGTCCACGGCAACACCGAGGCGCTCCGATTTGGATTTGGGGTACGAGCCTGAGGGGAGTGCTTCACCAACTCCACCCTACCTGAAGTGGGCCGAGTCGCTGCACTCCTTGCTGGATGATCAAGATGGCATCAACCTCTTCAGGACTTTCCTGAAACAGGAGGACTGTGCGGATCTGCTGGACTTTTGGTTTGCCTGCAGTGGCTTCAGGAAGCTGGAGCCGTGTGTGTCTAATGAGGAAAAAAGACTCAAGCTGGCAAAAGCCATTTACAAAAAATACATCCTCGACAACAATGGCATTGTGTCCCGGCAGATCAAACCGGCCACAAAAAGCTTCATCAAAGACTGTGTCATGAAACTGCAGATTGACCCTGACATGTTTGACCAGGCCCAAACGGAGATTCAGTGCATGATAGAAGACAATACCTACCCTTTGTTCCTTAAGTCGGATATTTATTTGGAATACACAAGGACAGGTGGGGAAAGTCCAAAAATTTATAGTGATCCGAGCTCAGGGTCTGGGACAGGTAAAGGGCTACCTGGTTATCTGCCAACTCTGAACGAGGATGAGGAGTGGAAGTGTGACCAAGAGGCAGAGCCCGAGGCCAGCAGGGACTCGGCGCCTTCCAGCAGGCTCACGCAGAAGCTGCTTCTGGAGACGGCCACACAACGCGCGGCCTCAGCCCGGCGCTACAGCGAGGGCAGGGAGTTCAGGTAGGTGGGGAGTGGGTCGGGGAGCTGCCATGGGCGTGGGGGAGATGGGAAACCTTGGAAGACCATAGGTGCTGGGGAGCATCCACATTGGTACAGGATGGCATTGCCAAGTGGTTTGATGGAGTGCAAAGCTTTCTTTGAAACTAATTGCAGGTTATTTTAAAGGTGTCTTTGGCTGTTCCTGTCTGATAGTGCCAAATCATCCCTGCAGCATGTTCTTCACCTGGAGAAACTGCTGCTGGAGGTGTTCTGGAGGCACGTAGAGCTTGGTGGGCAGTGCAGAGCCGTGGGCAGTGCAGAGCCATGGGCAGCCCTCATGCATGTGCAGGTGGCTGGGTAAGCTGCAGTACCAGGTTGGCCGTAGCCTCCACTAGCAGAAGGGCAGTGTTCAGGTACTGTAACATGGGCAGGTACAGCTGGTGGTGACACTTCCTGTGTAGAAATTGTCATGAGCCACAATTGGGAGCTCACAGGAGATAGATACCCTCACTTTGGTGATGTGAGTAGGAGTGAAGCAGCATTGATGGTGCTCCCTGATAGTGGTACTGCTTTGCATATGAGA
Source organism: Edolisoma coerulescens (assembly GCA_013397115.1). Taxonomy (NCBI): domain Eukaryota; kingdom Metazoa; phylum Chordata; class Aves; order Passeriformes; family Campephagidae; genus Edolisoma; species Edolisoma coerulescens. The sequence continues at coordinate 2,508,305 of VWZW01000180.1, forward strand.
TTTCCATCGCTGAATTCTAGCGGTGTCAAAGTCAGAATCCCCAAATCCAGTTAAAACCATGCCCTGCTGAAGCTCTTCCCTTCATGAAAGTAATTGCTGGGTTTTTTTAACTGTAGGACTTGCACAGTTCTGCAGCCTGTTTTTTTCTAGGTTCCCCACCCACTTCCAGCCAACATGGATTTTGAAACTTGCTGAGAGCTCAGTTAAAATTCCAGACAATTAACTTAGCAGGGAGCTCTCTGGGATCAATAAGCATGTGTGTGTCTAACCCTTGCTGAATCAACAGAACCCGGCCAGAACACATTCCTACTTTTTTCCCCCCCTTTTTAAAATAAAATCTCCTTGTTTTAAGACCTGCTTAGGCTAAAATCTGACGCTTTGTGAAGATTACGGAATGAAGTAGCTGAACTGTCCTCTTCAAAGCCTCCTGCCTTATGAAAAGCATTTCTGTGTTTAATCTCCCTCGGCCGTCCCTTTAGGCTGGCAGCTGGAAGTGCATCCCACCCCGCGCAAGGTCTCGGCGCCTTTCAGTTGGCAAAATGTTCTCGGTTTGATTCTTGTTTTCTTACAGATTTTGAGGAGGGGGTGTTGCGTGTGAAACTCTTGGGGAGGGGGAAAAGCAGGGAATTCATGTGGGCTCCCACTGTTTTAATCAGGAGTCAGAAAAAAACCCTGTGTCTTGGGACTTTCCCATGGAGTTAATAAAAACCTTGAATGTGTCTTGAAGTGCATTTCACTGAGCAGTTGGGTGCTCACCATAAATGAAGGATTAGAAAAGTCTATGATTTAAGTATCTTTTTATTTAAGCAATAATGGTGTTAAGATTGAAAATAACTTACTTGAGGGTCAGCTGTGTTTAGTTTCCTTACCAGACCAGGTAGCAAATCCTGTGTGCGACACTGAGCTGTTTAGCTCCAGCTTCAAGAAAAAGGTGCACTTTACCCATTATCTGAATATGTCTGTGCCAGGTTGTAAAATGGTGTAAGAAATGTGCTGTGAAATAGAAGTGTTTTGAAGTAGAGTTCATTGGTCCTGGGCATTTTTATAGGAGATTGGAACAACGTGAAATAAATCTTCACCTGAAGGATGGAGATCAGAAAAAATGTGTAGCTATTAATTTGTAGAGTCCAACAGCCTGTCATTGTGGCTACTGACACTCTGCTGACCTATGGGGTAGGGAGGCAAGGAAATGTTTGCCATTCTCACCAGAGCAGGAGTCACTTCTCAGTCTGGAGTAGCTGAAGATAAGGGATTTATTTTATTTTTTAAATGTTGGTCTGTTAGCTTCTGTGGCATCCAGAGCATTGCCATGGAAAATGCTGCTGAACTGCATAATCTCTGCATTTTTTTATTCTAAAAACTGCTGAGATACTAATTATGAGGTGGTTGTTCCATTTTGTGCAAGACGTTGTGGTTGAATTAACCTTCTTCCTGGATGTTGTATAGCAATAGCTGTCTTGAATAAGCTGGTTTTTAAGCTGCAGCATCTTTATCCTGCAGACTTCTTGTTCATTTACTTTCTCACCTGAGGAAGTGTGCTGGGAGCTGGTGAAGCTGCTTGCAGCAGGAAGCAATGGCTGCGTGCAGCACTTGAAAAGCTGGGTCCCAATTTATTTTGAAAATTTCCACAAACCTCCTTTTTTTCTGGCGTACGTGCAGAAGAATTTCTCATTTCTGTTCTTTGGGGAATGTTGAAATAAGCTGTTTTGCATTATATCTCAGGGCCTGTTTAATCTTCCCAAGATTGAACTTCTATTCCTTGGCTTCCATGGAAACCCTAAATAAAGAGGAATCTAAGCAAATGCAATAGAAGTATTTCTCTGTTAGCAAATGAGCATCTTGAATCAGCTCCAGGTTTTTTTGCAGCATAAAGTTCATAAATCTTGATGCAGTAGCTCTGCTCTCAGGAGAACAAATGTAAAAAATTCCTCAAACGGCAGAAGACAACCCGTTATTAGCGCTGGATATTTTTGAAGGTGTGCAAATGTGCAGGCAGATTTGAGAATACCCTGAAGCCAAAAGCATCGCTGTTACCCACTGTGTTTTTGTATGCATCGGAAAAGGCCAATAGTCATTATCGTTAGGCTCCTGCAAATTAATTGGACATTGGTTATGGATCAGTGAACTTCAAAGAGGGTAACCCCCGAAGATCTCGGGCATTAACTCGCAGCTTCCGAAAGTGACACTAACGTGGTTGTGAGGGCGGCTAAATCGTTCATTAACCTTCTTCCGACACGCCAGGACAGCGTTCCTCGGAGCTGGAGAGCAGAAATTAAACCTGTGCCTGAGAACCGCCTGCAGCCTGCTTTTTGAGCGCTCCAGGAAAATGCAGCCTCTTAAAAAGTTGGAAATTTGGTGCTTGGTGGTTTGGTTGTGTCTTTTGCTGGGGTGGGTTTCTCGTACTCTCTCTTTAGCTCTGTGTGGGAAGGGGCTCCCGTCTCGTTCCCGAAGCATCGGAGAGCAGCGCTCTCACAGGCCTTGTCTTTGCTTTCTTCTGTGGTGGGAAGTGAGAAGAGCATATGGTGTTACCTGCCAGCAGCTCTGCCTTCAGCTCTCCTGAAAACCAGGCAAACTGAGAGATGTACATTAGTTCTGCCAATTGTTTTGGGTTTTGACCCATTCCATGAAGTGTACAGTGTTGAAAAGGAAGCCTGGATGATGGTGATTAGAGGACACGTGGTGGTGGGTGAAGTCTCCAGCTGTTGGATTTTGAGGAGCGTTGGTGGTGGAGCTGCTGGGCACGGATGGAGAAGTTTCTCAGTATGGGCTTTGATATACACAGGCAGTTGGGTTTTTTTTAAAGAAGCTGGCTCTAAGCTTTAATTTCCACAGTGCTGAGCTGACTAAGCTCACCGTGTTTCACAAGTGTTGGTGGTTCAAATGAAAAGGGTGGGTGATGTGGTTCTCCACTAGGCTGGTAGGAATCACCAGGAGAGTCCTTGTGCCTGTGCCCACGCACTGGCAGCCTCTCCGGACACGTGGGAGGGCAGCTCTCCCCAAAACACACAGCCAGCACTTCATGATGGGGTGTGCAGAGGAGGCAAGTGGAGAAAAGCTGAAGAAGCTTTAGAGGGATGTGACAACCTTTGGTCTGGGACAATGCAGTGACAAACTTAACGTGGAGAGGCTGTTTCAGGGAAGGCACGGGATCTCTCCATGGCTTGGGGAGCATAAACAGTCCAGCGGTCAGAAGCTGGGGCTGCATCAGGAAGGAGCTGGCTGAAGTTTAGCTGGCAGCCCTAATTTTGAGGTTGGCTGCTTCATTCATAATTAAATATTAAATTGCACACCTCTGACTCAGGACTGTGTGGTGGTGAAGGAATTGGTGTTAATTGTACTGACCAGATGGAAAACTGGGGATGCAAAATCACAAACGCTGGTGCAGGAGCAGTCATGTTTAGAAAATTTAAAGATGCGTTACCCTCTTACTGATACTTCTTTTAGCTGGAGAGGCAGCACATGCATCTCGGAGTTAGGCTGTTGGAGCTTCATGGGAGCTTGTTTGCAGGAAAAAATCAGCTACTGAATCTTAGACCCATATGTAAAGTTAGGAATGCTTATCTTGAATTAAAATTGCTGGGCCCACAGAATCATTTGTAATCAGTACAACCCTGTCTGGAGTCCTTGTAGAGCAGTGGCTATTTCCAGTTTTAAAGAAAATAAGTTGCAGAAGAATAGTTTGGGTTTTGCATTGTTCTTGAGAGAAATCGGTGAATCCAGCAGGGAGGGGGGTCTGATGCTAATAGCTCTAAGTGGTAATTTAGTGGCTGGAGCACTGTAAGATATACAGGACAGAGACTGATGGTGTTTTTGCACAGAAGTTAATGCCAGCTTTTAAAATACGTTGTTAAGCTGATGAAACTTCTGCGTGGAAATGCTTACATTACATTAACAGTGTAAAGTATTTATGCTAGCGGTTGCCAAGTTTTAAAATAGCTTTTATTTGAAGAAGAATACCTTTTGTGCCCATAGCTTTGCCTTCACACAAATCAAGATGAAGAAGTAGTGTGTTTGTGTTTGGTTATGGATCAGTGCTTTGGCTTCTTTTTAAAGACAGGTAGTTAAGCTTTTAGCACTCTAGTTTGATAAATGAATAGTGGGGTTTTTCTCCCCTCCTCCAGCAAACAAAGCCTTGTTTTGTTGTGATGGAGTTTTATTTGGATTACAGAATATTTTCTCTTAAAAGCCTGAGAGGGAAGTTACATCCCCCTTTTTTGGTACTAGGGAGATTCATGTTGGTCATGGTGGAAAAAAATCTTGGGAGCATGAAGCAGCCTAGGAACAGAACACGAGGGACAGGAATCTCTGTCCTTGGAGAGCTTCATAACTGGGTTAGAGCTGTGGTCTGACTGGTCCAGTCCTGATGATGGTCCTATTTTGTTGTGTGCTTACAATGATGGCACAGATCATGAAATACTATATTTTGAGGAGACTGGTTTGAGTTCTGCCTGGTTTCAGAAAGAATGGGGTGCTAAAAGGCTGAGTGGAAGCTGAACCAATGCCAGGACGCTGAGAAGTGCACCCAGGAGGTGGCCATGGGGTGGGAACACCTTGGTTTTGATCTGCCGTTCAACTTGGCTTTATGTTTTAAGAGTTTCTTTGTTGTTACTATAATGGACTAATCCCTTGAATAATTAGTTGCCATTGGACGTTTTAAAAATGACTGCCTCTTGGATGTTTTCCTTTAATAGTCTGTTAGATTCTGGATTTATTAACTATTGAGACAGACTGTGAAATCCTGTTACGGCAGACTTTCTTGGTGGAAAAGGGACTGAGAGTGGAGTGGGGGTGCTGGGGGAACACATGCTGGCCCCATGTTAGGTTTGAACTGTTGACTTCCCACCTTCCCAGGAAGTCCTGGCTGCCTGCTGGGCTGGGTCAGTGGCTGCTGGAACACGTCATGGTCTTGGGTCATCCCAAGATTTGGGGCTTCAGAACGTGCTCCAAGAAGTCACAGCACTGTGGCTGTCCGGTGCAGTCATGCAGTCACCACCCATTTAAAATAAATCATGGACCTGATTTTATTACAATTGGTGGAAAAATTGGTTTCAGAAGTGACTATGTGTAATGCAGAAAACTGCTATGCTTAAAAAAAAAATCAGAACAGAGGTGCTGATATCCTAAATCGGTTCCTGGATATATCATTGGATTATTAGGCTCATCCTTAAATCCATTAAGCAAATTATAGTTAATCAGTCAAATAAAAGAAGAAAGATCTTTTGCGAGGCCCTGTCTTTTGAGCCATGCAGAAGCTGTAGTAATATTTTAATTTTCCATCTGTCAGTGAATGTATTCAGTCACTTCGCTTCCTTATGTGGAGGATTTGAAATTAGAAACTGAGGTTAATTATCTGCATTAAATGAAATATGTGAAGACCACAAAAGCAAAAACCTTCACAATTTGGTATGGTCTGTTAAGCTAGGCAGGCTGCTTCAGAAGGAGAGGGGTTATTTTTCCCCGGTTTTGTTCCGATTGAAGGGTTTTAGTCACAGTAATTGAAATGATTAAAAAGTCAAATTGCTGGTGAATATAATTCTAAGCATCTCTCTGAAAAGATTTGACACTTGGTTAAGAGCAGGGGTTTGCTCAGCCTGGCCTGGCAGCGTGGAACAGCCCACGTTGTGCCACCCCAGCGTGGGTGAGGCTGAGTGTCCTTGGTGCCACTTTATCCACCTCTTCCATGGCAATGGGATGTTGGAGCTCTGCTGCAGGGTTAGTAGAGATGATTTGGAAGTGGAACAATGCCAGATGAAAGCTACACTTTTGCATTTATCAAATACAAAGTATGTCTGACAGCATCTATCCTAATGCTATAAATTAGTTAATTAATGCCTGCTTCACTTGGAAGTGCAGCTTTGGACTCTACAAAGATCATGTTCTTGGAAATACACATTCCCACAGCAGTCAGCTGGATTTGAGGCGATTTGTTTGTGAAAAGGCTCGTTTTATTCCCAGTTTGCAGTACACACATGGCTCAGGTGTGAGTTCCTCTGGGGGCTGCAGCATCCGTCTCCGCTCAGGTGCAGAGCGGCCCCTTCCTTCACTGGTGCAGCCCCGAATGTCCAGCTCAGGGAACTTCAGGAAAGGTCTGACCCTTCTGGAGACACACATCTTGTTCCCCTCCTGTGTACCAGAGTGAGCTGCTTTGACTGAAGTCACACTCAGAAATTAAATTGTTGCAGGTCACGCTTGTGTGTAAAAGCAAAACCGTCGTTCCTTGCAGCCCTGGTCCGGATCCCTCAGTGTTGTAAGGCAGTAATGAATTTAAGTAGAACCAGTCAGATTATCCGAATTCTATAAAACCCACATGGAAATTGGATTTTACCTTTGAAGACTCCAGAGTACACTTTTGTGGTAAGACCTGGAATTTCTTGGTCCCCTGGCTCCCAAGATACACCCTATCCTCAAAGTATCAGTTTTTTGAAGATCTTCATCTGATCTAAATAGCTAATAGATGAAGAGCTTTCATCTACCCTGGTGATAAGCAGTGGAGGGAGGCAAAGCTATAGCTAGAGGAAAAAACCTCTTTGAAATACCTGGCTGAGACTTACTGGTTAGCAGCACAGCCCTGTGTTAGTCCCAAGATCTACCTCCAGAGCTAATGACCAGAAAATTACTGGGTTTTATCCTTCAGCCCTCCGACCCCCACATATTCCCTGTCCTGTTGTAGACCAGAGAGTCAGTCCTCTCCCTCTCTCCATCTTCATTTACCTTCTTTTCTGGAGGTTTAGTTTTCTGTTCTTTATCTCCAGCATGCATTTAGAGGAATGCTGGTGCTGGAATGAGAAGAGCAGCACGACTGGGCAGGTGGAATTGCCTTTTTTCCAACACTCCATGTTTAGGTTGGGTTAGGTCTGCTGGGAAACTGCGTCTTTAGTGTTTAACAGAGTTGCCCTTTTCGGTCATAAATGTTGGTCGTTTTCTTTTCTGGCAATCAGCCTCTTGGACTGGGAGAGATTTATCCGGAAGAGGAGCTTCCTTGTTCTGCCGCTGCTGCTAGCCTGGTCCAGGCTGTTGCTTTGGGACCTCTGTGGGATTGATTGCTTGGGTAGCCAAGGACCAGACAAGCTGTGGCTGCCCCATCCCTGGAAGTGTCCAAGGCCAAGTTGGACAGGGCTCAGAGAACTTGGGATAGTGGAAGGTGTCCCTGCCCATGGCAGGAGATGGAACGAGATGAGCTTTAAGGTTCTTTCCAATCCAGACCAGTCCATGATTCTGTCACCTCTCCAAGGTTTCACAAGCAAAGTATGAATCAGAGCCACGTCACTGGAGAGCTCCTAGGAATTACAGGTAGGATCCATGGAGAGGTGTGGAGACTCCGGATCCAGCTGTAGCTACTGCATTTGATCAACTTTGTCCTGGCTTTGCTCCACAGAAGTAAGAGCTGTAAAACCACTTGGCAGTAGACATGCAAATGAGAGCTGGGATGAAGCTACTGTTACCCTCGAGGATCCCAAAAGAGGAATCAACAAATAGAAATTATTCTTTTAGCAGGGGCAAAGTTCACAGGTTAACCATCGTGTCAAATCGATGAACTACAGCATTGATCTGCTGCACAAGGCCTTTATTGTGTATAAATAAAGAGCGCCTGAGCAAAGACAGCGAGTTCTTACGCTGTAACATTTGCAATGTGTTGGAGAAAGGGAAGCTCTGTACAGATGGCAGCACGAAATGTCTCCATCAGACATCGGCTTCATTCCTGCTTCAAAAGATTGTAAAACATGACCTTGGAACCTTCTTACTCTCCTTACGGCCCTACTCAGATTGGATTTCCAAGGCCATGTACTTTTTAATTTTTTTCATAAAATTTGGGGTCTCTGGCTAAGAAATCTGGTCTTTGTACTTTTAATTCAGTCCATGTGACTGTCGTAACATTTATTTCTTAGGAAATGAAAAGTGTTCCTTCTTGAGCAAAGCCACAGACGGAAGCTGTTGGGTAGGCTGGCAGCCTCAGGTGTGTGCAGCATGTGTCTTCTGCTCATCTACAGCTGAATGAAGACCATCACCACAAGTCCCTTGTCGCTTTGTCCATGGCTCTACCAGGAAAAGCAATGACAGAAAAGCCACCTTCTTTGTCGTGGAAATACTGAGATTTCATGTGTCTCTGAACATCTGCACATTCAGTGGAACTTGGCTTTCTTATCTTGGGAAAAGCTAATTTGAAAAGGCTCCTTGAACTTCTTAAGACAGACCAGTGCTGGCAAAACGAGATGGAAATGGGCAGCAAAGGATGTGTGGATGTGTCACTGCAGAGTAGGATTTGTCACGTGGTGGTTTTCCCCTCTGGATATATGCAGTGAAGTTTGTGACCCGGGGGACTTGAGTGCTGCCGGCTGGGGAAATCAGCCCAACTGGAGAGTTTAGGAAGGCAGAGCATCCCACTGTCCCTAAGCAGTGACTTCAGGCCTTCCCCAGCCAAGGCTGGCAGAGCCTGCAAAACTGATCCATATAAACCTTCCTCTTTCTGAAGAGAGGAAGCTTTCCAAATGGGCATGGGAAAAACTTTCCTTTGGTAATCCTGGAGATAACGCAGCTTCACCCAGTGATCCTTGCACAATAACTTGTGGTCAGGCTGAAGTGTCTATTTTAGAAAGGCATCCAAGAGATGGGAGGGAGGTCATGCAGGATTTTTGTTATCTCTTCCCGTGGTTAGTTACTCACTGTTCCCAGTATGTTCCTTATTGCTCACTTCAGTTTTTTCCAGCTTCAGTTTCTATCTGCTGTGTTTTGGTGTGCTTTGCTCGCTTTGGAGGCTCCAAATACCTCTACATGTTTGAAAAAAGCCCTGCTGAATGGGTGTGAATGTTCTCCTTAAGTGGCAGCAGCTTTGTTATGGAAGGCCTTTTGGTTTTATTAGACTTTTCAACCCTCCGGTCGACTGTTAAACAAGCCGGAGCTTGTCATGGTTGACAAACCTTCGCTCTGGTCTCAGACCTAACCTACCAGTTTAAAGGCAGTATTCTTTTGTGTGCAGGTTTCTGGGTGGGGACCANTGTCACTTCCAAATGCCAGAAGGAAATGTCAGCCTTTAGGTTTTCTGCTACCTGAGGTACTTTGCTGCGCACTGAGAGTGCGAGTAGGTGGGAATCTGTAATTACATTATAAACAAAACAGCTGCACGATCAGTGTCAGCAACTGAAGATAAAATGTAGGAAGTTTTTTCAAGTGATTCATCCATAATTATTTAAAAACACGTTGAATTTATTCTTAAGCTTTGGAGGAGAATTCTTGCAAGGCTGGCGTTTGCTGCCCGTGATGTTTATACACCTGAGTAAATGCCTGTCTCAGCAGTTTATCCACGTTGAGTGCTCCAGATCTAAATCCCTTCAAAGGTAAACCCAGCACACCTTTGTCTCCTCTGGCCTTGCTGTCTCCAGGCTTTTCACTGGTGAGGTGGAATCTGTTGTAGCAGTGGCTGGCACTAGGATGGGCAGAGAGACAAGGCTCACACCATTTTAATATTTGTTGTAGATTTGTTCTCTGTAGGTTTAAGTGATGGCAAAGGCTGAATGGCACAAACACACTGATGGGACTAGTGGAGAGATGGTGGGGAAGCAGCTTTGTGTGCCCACTGTGGGCTGCATCTGCTTTCCTCTTTCTATATCCTTCTAGCAGTATCTGTTGTGTGGATTGTAGGGATCTGGGGAAGAAGGGAGTGAAGTTCCTTTGGATGATCCCTCTCAGATGCAGCAGTCTGGTTTTAGAGGTGCTGGAAGTCGCGGTGCTTTTCCTCTGGTTGTGCATTGTAGGTGCTGGTGTTTTCTGCCCAACTGGGCAAAACTGAGTATTTTTATTTTCAGCCCCGTGCTATTGAGAGGGATATTTGTCACATGCTTCTCTCTCAGTGATTGCCAAGAAGTCGAAAATGTGCTGCACTGAACTGAAAGCACCTGGGGGTTGTTGTTGTTGTTGTTTTTGTGCTAACCCAGCACTCTGCCCAACTCACTGGCCCAGATAACATCCACCAGGGCAGGGCCCGTGCCCGCGTGGCCGGGAGGGCAGCTGGCACCGCAGTGGGTGGCACTGCCGAGCAACCAACGCCTTGCAGTTTCATCAGGTTCAGGGTGCGTTTTCCTCCAGCCGGAGGCACGGCACAGGCGCTGCTCCACCGCAGCAGAGCTGGGAGAGGAGGGGAAGGGTCTCCAAGATGGGCATCTCGAGTTGTGTCTCTGCTCCAGACATGAGCAGGGCACCCCTGATCCCTGGGACAGGTCACCAGTCAAGCTCCACTGCTCCATCACGCTGCATGGCTGGAATAGATGAGCAAATTTGAGGAAGACAGAGATTCCAGTGCTTGTTCTAGCCCCTCTCCTGCTGCCAGCAGCACCAGCTTTAGTCAAGAGCTCAAAGAGACTCTTCTGCTCCTTCAGCAGCCTAGGCAGAAAGGCCAGCCAGCCCCACCTTGGTCTGTTTTCATTTCTAGATGCAGTGCTGGAGCCCCTTTCCTCAAGACCTGACTATCCTTTCCAAATATTGACTTGGGCGCTCTCTACCTGGGAGAGGTGGCTTGTTTGAGCTCTGGAGAGTGAGCTGATATCCCAGTGGTTTTATAGTGAGGATGCTGGCCCTGCAGTCCTCCAGTGCTTGCCCACAGCTATTCCACATGCTAAGAGCGGTAGATGCCTCCTACAGCTCACTGGATTTGCCTCTCCAGTGGTAGGATATGCTTGAGAGGCAGCAGTTGCTTGGCCTCAGCAAGGTCACCTGGGTTTTGGTCGCTGGTGGTGACGCCCTGAGTCAGCTCCGCGTGGATTGCTGTGTTTCTCACCTCATCTAGGTTTTTCTGTCCAGAGCCACCAACCACACTGCCAGCAGTCAAGCTACAAGCAACTCTTTTCCTTTGTTAATTGCTGCCTGTGGCTTGGCACCAGCAGTGTCAGAAACCCTCCCAGGTAGCCCATCTTGGGCTGTGGACTTGGGTGTAGTATGTTGCCTCGGGTGGTATGGAGTGGCATCATCCTCTCACTTCCCAGCTTTGGAAATCATCCTGGAAGCCTGAGCTGAAGAAAGAGGGTGGGAGTGGAGCCAAACCTCTTGTTCCAGATGGGACAGTAGTGGCAGGAACACCTATTGTCCACAAAAATGTTGCCAAGCCACAGAAGGCAATTAGCAGGGAAGAAAAAGGTGGTTCCTTTAAAATTTGAATTTTAGAAATGGTTATTCTTTTAAAATTGAATGAATGCGCATTGATATGCCAAGTAGACAAAATAGGGGTTGTAAGAGCAAGCATCTGAAATTATCTAACCGGTGTAGTTACCTACTTAATAAAATAGGCAGGTTTGTCAAACAGGAGTATATTCAGTCCTGAGCAATAGCTGAGTGTGAACAGGATGTAGAACATCGGCTTACTCTGCCTTTGGCACAGAGGACAAGGATAACAGTCCTGCAGAATGGCTGAGGGATCTCTTTCTAACCACATTGTTACCAATGCAGTTATGGTGGAGATAGAGTTTGAATACAACCTTTTCCTTCTTTTAGGGTCTCCTGTTAGTGCTGCAGATCTAAACTTTGCATTCAGCAGCCAACCCCTTCATGCCTTCACGAGGTGTTCGTGCGGTCTCCCTTTGATTCAGAGGACCCTTCTGCACCAAGCCCCTTCTCCAGCTGACACTGCAGCCATGTTTATATTCGTGTCAGGTTGCTGCCTGTCCCAGGCTCTTTCAAACGCACTGATGGCTTTCCTTGAGTTAATCTTTCCTTCTTGTTCTTCCCATGGTCTCTATGATGCAAGATCACAAAAGGTTGTTTCAGTATCTGGCCATAGCTAATCAGGATTTTACTTCTCACCAGATTTCTCAAAATATTCATGTTCCCAGTAAGAACATCAGCAGTGGTCACCTTACCTGATATTGACAGTAGTCCCACTTCAGGCTGGAGCTTTGGCTCCTCCAAAGGTCCTTTCCAACGAATACCTCTGTGATTTTAGTCCTTAATTAACTGCCAAGCAAATTCTGAGAGACTTCATCAGTTTTTATGCAGCAAGGAACCCTGCAGAAATTTGTATGCTCATGTGGTTAAGCAGTGGCAGTAACAGCTGGATTGGTGGCCAGGAGACAGGGAGCCATCACTGCAGAAAATCTTGAAATACAATACGAGAGCCTTGCTCTGAGGTAAAACTCCAGTTCCAACAACCCATATGAGCAAGGAAAATCGTTTCCCCCCCCCCAAATATGCACTGAAAGTGAGGGATGAAATTGCTGTACTATATCAACCTGTCTACATTAGGTTGCATCCTTATCTGTCTCTCCTCCTCTGTTCCTCTTGGGATGCTTTTAGATCTCCTGTCTAAAAAGTTGTAAATGAAAAGGGCATGTTTCCTTTCCTCTCCATCATTTAATGGTTTTTAATTTGCTGTTTGATCCTGCTTCTCCTGCCTTGACTGTGTACAAGCCGCAGTAGTGGGTTACAAATAAAAGACATGACAATTCCTTTAAAATCTATAAGGCTTAAATCAAATTATGCTCTGTTAAAATCAAGCATATTTTTCAAATAACATAAATAAAAGGAATAGATATTTTTTCTTGTTGTTTGGATATGGTATGCATGTTATGATCCTCCCATTCTTTAAATACCTGAGCTAAAATGTGTTCTGGTAGTTAATTTCTCTTTAGGCTGTGGTGACCAGAGTCCTACATCTCCCCTTCGAGGCCAGTGAAGGTGGAAATAGGTAATGAACTATTTTTAGAAATCAGCAGTGCTGCGTTCTGGGAATTCCTGCAGTATTTTTGAGAACCAAGTTTGTAGGTTTTGAGCACAGATAGGGAAATATGTCATCTGTGTAAATTGCTCTAAATTACCTGCAATTTGTTGGGAGTTGCCATTTCTAAGTACTTATTGCAACTCTAGATATTTGAGGAAGCTTTTGATTATCCTGCGCTTGTAAAATGTAGTTGGCTATTTCTTAATTGTTGTCCTCTGTGAAGTGTAATTACCTGTAATGTAGAGCTTTTTATTTGTCAATGCCGCAAACAGGAAATCAAGAGTGTCTGATTGAGGTAAGTTTGGGGACTCCACCACGACTTGTAATTGCATCAGGTGACCTGTTTGCCATGGGACTGGTCTCTCCTGTAAAGTCCTGGAGGCCTGCAAAGAACCTGGAAACCTTAAATGCCATCTTCATATATTGTTGTGCAGAAGTCTGGCTTGTACTTTCCTAAAACTGTCTTCAGAGAGCTGCTGTCTTCTTAGCAAGGTAGTGGCATCTCTTTATTCAGTCATATTGCATGAAGTTTCAGGAAGAATAGGCTGATTTAGAATTGCTTAAATGTAGTTAATCTGAAGACATTGTAGAGCTTGCTGATGTTCATGAATACCTTAGAGAAGTCAGTTAATTAAAGCTTAGCAGCCTGAAGGAAGCTGATAGAGACAGAGAATCCCAGTGCTCGTTGGTGTGTGATGGTACCTGGATGTAGAGAATAGGGTTGTACTGAACCTTGATCTGCTGCAGACTAAGAGCATGTCTGATCCCAGTCAGACATCTCTACTCCAAGGAGTTGGTCCTTGTGTCCCATCTGCTGCTTGGCTGCCCTTGATCCAACTGTGCCAGCATTCCTCTAGGACCAGGGCATGTGTGGGAACGTCTTGGATCCTGGGGTGACCTGGTTAGGGGGTATGTTATGTGACCAAGGTCTAAACTCTTGTCTCGTTGTATCTGTGTCATGCACAGTCATGCTGAAGCTTTTGTTGTCGTCATCTTCCCAAGCCACATCTGTCCTGGCGGGGACATTAAACGTTATTACTTAATTGAACTTAAATGAGGCTGGGAACTTACTGGGAAATTCTTTGAAGTTCCGGGTGGGTTTTGTGTTTTACAGCAGGAATAGAACCGTCAGATGAGGTGTGTTCACCCCTCCTTTATCTCCACCCAGGCTTGGCTGTGTTGACCCCGTGCAGTGCTGGGGAGCGGTGCAGGAAGATGTAACATAGATTGACACGTCCAGTCTGGGGCTCTATGTCCTGTATAAGGGGTTGCAGAGACACAAAGGGAAATTAAAAGCCCTCTCATTGCTCACTGCAGGCCTGGGAGGTGCTGTGCCAAGGCAGGCTGGTTTATGAACAGCTATGCTTCCCTACCTGGGGTTCCCAGAGCTTTTGTGTACGTGTGTTTTCCTTACGTGCAGTCTGTGGGTTTCAATATCCTCCTCACTGTGCCTTTAGAGCATGACTGAGAAATGAAAGGCACTTGAGTGTGTCCTCCAGGAGCTCCTGGCCCGTTCTGCCACTCAAAAGCAGCAGCTCAAGCTTTCTTTGGAGGAACCTCCTAAAAACAAAACCTTAAAATAAAAACCATCGTCTTGCTAAATTAACTGTCTGCAAACATAGAATTATTTAATTTTAGTTTTGCTTTTTTGATGGCGACCCGGTGCCAAACAGTTCTCAGGGAAAGCAGTGAGTCAGCTTGCCCAACAGTGACTCTATTGATAGATGGAAGGAGTGGCCCTCAAGTCTGTCTAGTCATTGTTGGTGCTTGGCTGGAGCGCCAGGGGCTCTGAGGGCAGGCTCAAACACCTCTCACCAGCCTTGGGAGATCAAACGCTATGAGTCAGGCCACAGAAAATCATGATAGGGCCCAAACTAATTAAACCTCTTTTTTTTTTCCCTTTTTCTTTACTTTTTTTTTTTGAACCCTGTTTTGGGAGTGGGAAGGAAAGGACACACACACACTGGGGTGTGTGGGACCTGCCAGCTCATGTGTCCTTGCAAGTTGACTTTTCTTGTGCCTCCCAAGCTGTTCTAATGGAAACTCTGCCTAGTCCCTCATCTACTCTGGAGTGATGGGATCTGCCAGCTTTCTCCTCTCTTGATCCTCTCATTTCTCACCTCTCTTTGTAAGGGCATGAGGCAGACCTGGAACATAAACGCTTAGCACCAACACACCACTGTTACATATCCCAGCTTCTGGTTATTTTTCAATTCAAAATGCACATGAGCCAGAAAATGTTTTAAGAGAGGCTTTAATTCTTTCTATTTTTTGTGTCATTTTGATCAAGGTGGGAGAGGCAGGAGGTAGCCAGATGGTGAGAAGTGCAGCTGTGCTTCAGCCCCACCAACACCTTTCCCTTGGGTTTTCCCATCTCCTTTCCCAAGGCATGGCTTGCTGTCAAATGTGAGGAACCACATCAATGAAGCCCACAGCTTCCAACAGAACTTTGACTATAAACCAAACGTTAAAGGTTATGGATGTGAAGGACCATAGCGTCCCAGCTCTTCGTGCTAGCACTGCTGTCCTATGCCATTCCTTGAGTTGATACTGTCCCCTGAGCAAGAGAGGGTTACAACAGGCACCAAGTGCCTCAAACTTCACTTTGGGCTATTAAATGCAAGTGCCACACACTTCAGTACCTCAGGCCATACTGCCCCAAGCTTTCTTCAGGTGCTCTGAACATGTGGTGTTTGCCTCCCATCTCCCAGGCACCAGGAGCAGGCCAATTTTCAGCATAACGCACAATCTCAACTATTTTATTGCTTAATTTAGGCTATAAAGTCCCTTTGATGTGTTGTGTAATGCAACGTTCATTCTGAAAAAGTGGGTGGAGTAGCTTTATGGTATTATAAAAATAAATAAAATGCCTGGCAGGATTTTGAAACCACATGGCCATTCCTCCTCTCTCTGCAGATAAGTTGATTGTTGAGAGAGAAATCTTGCTTAATATCTAACTTTGGGTGATTTATTTCTCCAGAGTCCTTTCATCTCCAGCATGTATTGGGTTATCTGTGACTTCTAATCTGATTGTTTTAAGTGTGATCAAAGAAACCAAGAGAATGCACTTTATTTTCCCACTGTATGAACAGAATGCTGTTTGTACAGTGCATTACATCACCTGTTCCTGCTGCTCCTGAGTCCTGCACCAAATGGCTGCGGTATAAATAGAAAACAGAATGGACTTGTAGGGGGTGATGAAATTTGTTCCACTTGCCGAGTAAAACAGAGTTAACTCAATGAATGCTTTCTTCACGCCCAGCTCTACCTCAGGACACAACAACACGGGCTGAAAATGTTTGGAATAACTCACTCATGCAATGTGTGGAGCTGGCATTTGGCAGCCTCAAGGAGCTGTGCTGAAAATCCACGGGAGATGGCAGGCAGGGAGACTGCCCTGTCGTTGAAATTGCTGGGATTCTTTCCAGGCTATGCAAAGAAAGAGTTTGGCTTTGCATCAGCCCCATCGTGTTTTTGTAGCTGTGATGGTCCACAGGCAGGGTCTGTGGGCAGAGGTGGTCAACATCCTTGCCCAGGCTTGGCGCTGCAGGATCCCTGCACACATGGAGGGCTTTGCCATCCCAAACAAACCCCTCTGTTGAAAGCAGCTCGCTTTTGGAAGGTCTGGAGGAAGGCAGAGCACAGGGACCCACCTGGCTGTTGCAAACTGCATTTCTGGGGGATAAGTGCCAAGGAGCAGCTCTGATTCACATGGAGGCCTAGGACGTGCCTCTGATGTTAAGCCTGGAAGTTGCATTTCTCTGCTTGAATGTAAAAATGCCAAATTGAAGAAAGAATATTTCTTTTCTGACATGTCTTAGTGCTTCACCACCACATAACCTCAGTGTTCCGTAGAGGACAGCTGTCCTCTCTGCAGCTTTGCCAGGTCCCGTCACTAACGTCTCCTGGCCTTTTCAGGGGTACTGAGGAGCACTTTCACTCCAATTATCTAATTGATTAATGTATTTAACTTGGAACATTTACTCTCAGCCTGTGTTTGACTTTCAGTTTCTTCTCTCATAGACCGGGAGGGTAATCTGAGGGCCTGGACCTTTCCTTGCTAGCTTTTCCAAGCAGTAGCAGTTGGCCTTAAAAAACAATTAAAATTAAAAAAAAATCCTCCCTCCTTACTGACCTTGCCTTGACACACCTACAGGACCTCATGAAAATCCCACCCTGGGTAAATAGTTCACGTTTTTATTCAGAGGAGAACTGCCATGCGTCAAGAGGTCAGGGAAATCAGTTGGGAGATAAGATGTTTTTATCTTAAGCAATTAGTCCTTAGTGTTTAGTTGGTTTTTTTTCATTTTCTAATTGGATTGGAAGTTGTTCTTGTGCAGCGTGTGGTCGCTGTAGGAATACTGAATTTAAAAAATGCCTAAAACCTGTGCTCCCCTGCCCCATCCTGCCCCTGCCACCCTGTTTGCTGGGAAGCAGAAAGCCGAGGGCATTTCTGACGTGCCATTCCAGCAGGATGAGCTTGGGACCTCTATCTCCCCATCAGCCTCCAGGTGCTGATCATCTGATACTCGTCAAATTTTTGCCCATCCATCACTGGGCTGCTGGTAGTTTTCTCTGTCTGTAGCCCCCAGGTTGGAGGAGCAGGAAGGAACTGGGGAGAGGATGGAAGCATGGAATTTTCCCTTTGGATGTTGTCGCAGTGTGGGTTAGGCAAGACTAATCTGGACTGCTCGGGCACGGCTGGGTCTCCTCCTTGCTCAGCCGTCACCCTGTGCAGTGAGGAATTCTCCTCTGAGCAAACCAAGACACTCGGCAGTTTCTTTCTAGTGAATTGTAGGAAAATGACATTGTCATTGCACCAATATGATTGACCAAGTCTTTCCCAGTGTCCCTGCGGGGTGCTGGGCAGTGGGAACGACTGTGCAGTTACCTGGCCTTGCCCTACACACAGGTCTGTCGCCTCTAGGTGCAGCGGGATGCTGAGCTGGCTCTCTGCAGACTCACCAGCAGCCCTGTGTTCCTTGCCTCAAGGTCATACTGCAAGCGTTGGCACAGCCAAAACAGTTCTCCTGTGTTGTTTGCACAGTGCTGGTGTTTGGAGGCCCCTGCTCGCTCAGCTGAGATGGGGAAATGCTAGGACTTGTGTTAGGGTGGGGGATTTTCCAGCCCTTGAGGAATAGCATCTTCCTTGCTGACGTTTCAGCTTTCCTTTGGTGTGATTGGATGGTGGGCAAGGACATCCCCCAGCAGCGACTGGGAAGCTCCTGTGTCTCTGAGCCCTTGTGCATGACAGGGACTGAATTCTGGGGTACAGACTGATGACGATGAGCTGAGCTCTCTTTATGGCTGTTTTATTGCTGCTGTTGTAGATCTTAGAGGTGTCTGGTTGGACTCTGGAAGTTGATGTACAGAGTCCTGAGCTGAAATAAACTGTGTCTGCTTGAATTCACCTGTTGGGGTATCAGGGTTTAGGGTAGCCCTAACCCTAGCCCATGTAGTGCTCCTTGCACAACAGAAATCTATAGTTCAACGTGATACACTACTAGATTTTTTTCCCCCAACTGCCTTATGAAAAAGCACTTAACAAACACATCCAGAGGTGTGAATTACAGCTGATGTAATTAATTTGTGTTTGTGGGCCTGGCCCCCTGCAGTCTAGCTGGCAGTTAAGAAGAACAAAAATCTAATCGTGGAGGAGATTAGGAATTCTTTGACAAAGGTTAAACTAGGGTGATGCTGCCTTATCATTTGTACTGGTGTCCTGTGGCAAATCTGTAATTTAAGTAGGCAGGCTGTTCCTAAACTAGCAGCATCTCTAGTCACCTACCTTGTTTTTTTGCAAAACACAAGTCTTAAAAATGGTTAGGCATAAAACAAGACTGAGTCAACTCTAGATCCTTGTCACTGCAGGAATGCCCATCGCAGGACAGTCAGAGCCAGAGCCTGCTGTGACTTCTGAAGTCTCTCCTTCCCAAGCCCATCTCCAGGCTTGCCCCTGCCCTTCTTGTCCCTCTCACCCTGGGGTGAGTGAGCAGCACAAATAATGTGCATTGGAAGAGAGCTGGAGAGGAAGCAGGGAGGGAGGGAGGGAGGCAGACGGGCCAGCAGGCAGCTCCGAGCGGGGAAGCCAGCCTTGCCTTCTGTGCAGGCTGCCTTGGTGTGCTCAGCCCCAGCCCAGCTGCATCAGGATTTGGTCCCAGCACACTTCCAGCCAGCCTGTATGGCAAGCTTCCCCAAGCAGCAGTTTCCACTTTTCCTCTTTGGTGTCTATTGTTTTGTTATTTGGGGAACTGGAATCCATGATCAAATTGGAAATGTGGTTAGCATCAGCCACTGACGCAACGGGGTGGGTTTTTTTCCTCTCAGATTGGTCTGAGCCTGAGCACACCTTCCCCTGGACAACTCGAGGGCTGCACAGCTCTCCTGTGACCCACACACTCGGGCAGTGATGCAGCACTCACTGTCCTCACTGCTGAAGGACCATCCCATTTAGTCTCAGGAGAGCTGCAAAGTGCTGGCTTGGTCTAATTCAGGCAAATAGTCCCTTGATCGCAAAGTGAGTTTCCAAAAGGAGGAGGTTGCCTGAGTGCTGATGGTTTAGATTTAGTCATTTAATGCATCAGGAATAGGTTACGTTCTCAATTATTTTGATTTCAATCTAATGTGTTAATAATGTGAGTCTCTTCGAATGAAAATGTATTTCCAAGTCGCTTTAAGTATTTGCTAGCACAGTAAGTTGAAGACATATGTGAAAGAAAGGGCCATCTGATGAACTGCTATTGTTCTCCTAATTCAACCCACCCCACTTGGGCCACTCGGCATGAATGGCTTTGTGTTTGCTAATAAAATCATGCTATGTTCCCCGCAACACATGTTCTGCATGTCCCAGCTAGTCAGCAGCAGTAAAACCTTATTTTTATAGGTTTATAATGTTACCTTCTCAACTGTGGCTTCTTTTAGATACAGCAATGCTTCCAGGTTTGGCCTTGGCACACTGGAGCACACAGGGGTGGCCAAAAGCCCGTGTTTCTGGCTCATCTCCCCCCTTGCCCTTGGCACCTCAGGCACTTGCTCTCTGCGTGGCTCATCAGCAAGCGTGTGTACCTCCTCACCTAAAGAGTGCTATGTCAGCAGCCACGGGAAGAGAAATAGGAGTGTTCTCCTTGGACTGCATCCTCCTCTCCCCAAAATGTTTGGATGAGCCCAAGTTGCTTCTTGGACTGTCTCAGAGTGGCTATGGGCTCCACAGCCCTTTTATCTGCTGGGCTTAGGAGACACAAAGACGATGCGGGAAGTGCTCTGCTGTTGCATTATCCCAGGAGAGCTGCAGCCATCCTGGCAGTTTCTTTGGGCAGTCCCTAAGACAGAGGGATGAAAAGCAACCTCTGCCGTAGCACAGCATCTCAGAGGGGGCTGAGCTCAGCAGTTGGCTGGCAGTGGTCCTCCACAAGCTATGTCCGAGCTGCAGGGAATCAGTATGCAGAGCAGTTACTCCCTTTCCTTGGCACATTGTTTTTTAAGGACTCTAGGGTAGAGGGGATTAGACCAAGGTCTTAGAGGAGGAGAATAGCCAGCAGGGGATGGCTGGTCATTTTTGTTCCTTTTGTAGCACAAACAATCTCTCCCTTACTACTCATAGGGCTCGTGAGCCTTTGTGATGTTTATTTGGCTGAAAGATTTGGAGACCTCTGGTCTAGATAGCTCTCCAACTGAGAAGGGGAATTTAGGCACTTGTGATAGTGTGGCCAAAGAAATTACGATAAATATTTGGGAGATTTTAGTGTTTGGCATTCGTCAAGAATGGTTTAGCAGAGTGAAATCTTTAGTGGAAAGGATGGAAGTCCAGCTGAAATGACAAAGATGTGCCTGGGCTGGTGTTGGCACATCTTCCACACTTCAGGGATTAGAAGGAATTGTGTAATAGCAACATAATGATCTGCAGAATTGGCTCATTTAAACTTCAGCTGCTTTTGTTTAGGAGATGGACTTAAAATCTGAAACTGGGTCAAAATCTTTTCTTGCTCTAGAACTAAAAGTTCTACAAGTTTCAGACTTCTGTTTGAAGAGCCCTCTCTCTAACTGCTGTTCAGCCAGTCCTCCTGGGCTGAATTTCAGCCAGGCAGGTGACCTTGGCCTGCTAGTTCTTGTCACTTGGGAAAGTGCTGTTTATCAGGGTGAGGTTTTCTAGGGTCTGATGATCTCCAACACATCCTCTCCTGCTGATGGAATTATGGTCCTTGATTCCTCTTTAGGACTGATAGAAATGTCTCCTTTCTAAGATGAGGAGCTGAGCAGGCACCGTTCTGGGGGTATATTCAGTCTCCTGGATTCTTAACACGTTTTCACTGAAGGTCAGAGTCAGAGTTTTGTCACTTGGTGAATTTGCCCTAAACTACCAGCAGGAGAGAAGTCTTCCTCAGCAATGGCATTCTCCCAAAAAATGAAGCCCAAGTCTTTGAGAGCTGTTGTGGCCCTGTTTCTCCTCTGTTTGCAGCAGAAAACAAAATCCCCAAAACATTTTTTTGGGTGCAATTGCATTTGCAACAGTAGAAGAAGATTATTCTTGCAGGTTCTGGGGTCAGCTTTTGCAGACATGCATGGCCTTCTCATCTCCTGGGGTCGGCCCCAGTCAAGGAATTGTGCAGATCTTTCTTTGCCCCAAAGTTCCGTAACCTTTCCCAGATAATACAGCCTGCAGGGGCAAGGAGGGTTTGCAAGGTTTGTGTTAGGAAATAGCTGCTTGGGAAAGTCCTCTTCCTTACTTCTGGATAAAGCAGTGTGGTAAATTACTCTGACTGCTCACCTGGACTGAAGTAGGCAATCCCACCAGGCAGTCACCCTCCAGCTCACAGGAAAGGAACGAAGTGATCCTGCACATGGACAATCCATGTCACCAAGTCACCAGCAGTGGAATTCATACATTCCTTTATTATTTGCCAAAAGCTGCAAACGCATCTGCAGAATACACAGACATTTGTTATCATCTCGAGTGAGGAGATGATGCCATTGAGTGTTAGCAACATGCACACACACAGCAGAGGAGTCTCTTCACTGCCTTATTCGCAGTGTAAGTTTTACATCACGCTGTGGATGTACACGTAGCCCAGGAAAGTCACTCCTACAATAAAAACCACTGGCAAATACTGTCCTCTCTTCCCTGGATGTGACAAGGTACCAGCAGCAAAGGTTGGCAGCAGTGTCACTTTGCTGTCACCTCGTGTCACACAGGAGTCCCACCGCTGCAGCTGCAGATGTGCAGGCTCAGACAGACATTGGTGTCACAAGCTCCTGCATGTTTTGATTAATTCATCTACAATTTTCATACATGGGTTCAGGGACGGGTGCTTTCATCAACTTTGTGATCAAAATGTGTGCCAAGGATATTATGAGTCATATTCCAGACTCACTCGTAGTTTTGGAGAGGGGATTAATGGGGATGTTAAAATATTGCTCATTTACGCTATAGGCAGAGCTGGCAGCAGTGGCTGTAGTCATGGTTGCCCAACATTCCCCATTATATAAAACTTTGTTGTAGTTGCTCATATCTTTATCAGACTGTATTGTTTGGTGTTCTTCCACGCTGGGATTCTGCCTCAGGCTGAATTATTTTGGCAAATTTTAGTAAAAACAAAGGGGGAGGAAATGACATTGTTTTGTTCATGTCAGAGTCTTACAATTTACTTTACATTGATAACCTTCCAGTTTTCCCACTTTGAAGCAGGGGTTTGGCAAGTAGGTTGCTGGAGGTGGGAGGATGCTGGCAGCTTGAACATGTATTTTGCTGTCCACGTGATAATCCATTCAGTATGACTGAATTATAAACTTGTGAAACGGCACAAACTCTATAGAAGATGGTTTAAAATTTTGGCAGTCAGAGTATCTGAAAAGTGTATTTACTGTGACGGTGCTCATGGCTAAGACTTCAGAGACAGGAAACTGCAATTCCTGCTGCTGCTGATTGTGGAGCCTTCAGCACTCATCGTTAGGGGAGCCAGCTCTCTTCTCACATCCTCCAGAAAAGGCACTCACAAAAAAAAGGCTTTTTGTGCAGTGATGGGGAGGAGGCGAGGAGGGGGAGTTCCTCCAACGGTGAGCAGGTGGTGTCGGGAGTTAGCAAGAGACAAACTGTACAGGGTATTGGAAGTGGAAAGGGGTTTTCCAATGCCTCCCAGAGTTTTCAGGTGCTGTAGACAAAACTGCCTGTTCTTCAGCTTTTTTGATTTTTCCATACATGGGGTGGGTAGAGCCAGAGTAGCCAGCAGAGCAGGTAGGAAGGAAAGTGCACAGGGCATCTGCCTTGCCTCTTGTGTCATTGAAAGGCCCTGTAGTAGAAGAGACAGAAGATGCAAGCAGGAAAGCAGAGGTCCTTCTGTGCTGGGTTTTGCCAGAGCAATACTGGAGGACAGCTCTTCTCCCTGGGAGAGAGTCATTGTGGGTGCCTCAGCTTTCTGTCTGCTGCTTGAGACCCAGATCAGACTTGATGTGCTGAGCATGCATCAAGGCAGAAGTCTTAAAAAACACTGAGTATTAGGCCCAGAGCATTTTAAATTGAGCACCCACGTCTTGAGAAAGTTGAGACAATTTCAGCATTGCAGCTGGCTTTTTGTGCATAAGAGAATAATGGCTTTTTCTTCCCCAGAATAGCAGCACAAATAAATACAAGATACACTTGTGGAAATTGCCAAGAGGAATCTCCAGCAAAGTGAGTAATGCTGCATTCAACGTGAGATTTGGGTGATGTAAAAGTACAAAGAGGGGGAAAAATAAGGATATGAATCCATTTATCGTGTGCCCTGAGCAGATGGAGTTCTGCAGAGAGGAGTACCAGATAGTAAGTGGTACATGAGCAAAAGAGATACTTTTTGAGTAGAAGATACTTTTTTTCCAACTTACAGATTGCTTTTCCCTTCTGTCTTAAGGAGAAAACATCTAGAGCAATGATGCATTCCTGTAGGACCTACCTGGTCAGTGAAATCCTGTCTGTATGGTGTGGCCCATATGCACTCAGTAACAGATGGTGGGTTTGTGTCACACAGATGGGCTCCAGTGTTTCACAGCTCTTGTGCTCCAGGCCATACACAGAAAACAGCCTTTCCCTTCGTCCGTGGAATTTCATTTCTGGTTATGGCACTTGGGATGATTGCAGCGTGGCAGTGGGTCAGACGAGCTCTAGTGCTCTGCTCCTGCTATAGAAGAAGAAAATGGTGTCAGCAGCACATCATGTCAACTGGGGGTGATTGTGGGCCCACCCACTGCCATCCAAAATGCAGAATTAAACCAGGTTTCACCTCTGGAGCTGCAAAAATGTGGCTTTTGCAATGGTGCTGTGCTGTATTCAGTGTCTGGGGAGTTGTCAGCTGGAGCTGGAGCATTTGAAGTGTTTGTAAGATCTTCTCTCCATGTAAGTTTTCTGCTGAGATCAGTTATTCAGAGCACTTAAGAGTCTCGCCACACTTCCCCATTTTCACTAATTATCACAGTGTCTCTGGGGCCTCCGTCCCCTGATGAATTTGGTTGGGTGTCAGCAAGTACCTTGTACTCAGAATTTCTGGAGGGATTAAAAAGACATCAATGGAATACACAGAGTTTGCTCATCTAGCCCTGTGTCTTTAAGAAACTAAGGTAAAAATACAAGTACAGTCATCTTTTATCTGAACAGTGGTTAATTTGTTTAGGACAAAAAGCACATTGCTTACATCATCACTTATTCTTCCTATATGGAGCTGTCAACTGATTTTAATTGTATAAAGATAAATTGAAATGGAACAAGGCTTCAAACAGCTCTTTTATAGCACTTGGAGTGGACATGGTACTTATATATACCTCAATAATGCATACCATATGAAAAGATACTGTGGAATTTATGCAATAAAGGTAAAAGCCCATATATCTGCCTGTTCCAATGGATGAGAACCAAAACAGAAAAAATCTTGAAGGCAAAAATAACAACAAACCCCAGCACAGTTCTCGAAGTCAGGTTTCACCTGCTGTGAAGTGCCCTCAGGAAAAACAAGCACGGGATTTGCCCAAGCAGTGGCCAAACCTCATTAGGGGAATGGACCACATGTATAAACCTCCCAAACAGTTAAAGGTGTTTCACTTCCCCCTGGGTCTGGAGTTTAGCTGGACCCTTTGGTATTGCTGTGTCCCAGGGATCTCCCTGTGAGCTCCTGTGCAATTTGTCTATGAGCAACTCCTTTATTTTTCTTTTTTTCCCCCTCCCTGCCTCCTCCAGGTGTTTTTCTCTCCATTTTAATATGTGTTTCAGTGAGGTGAACTGGTTCTTGCACCTTGGATTATTAAGAATGCCTCTGGAGATGTGTCACCCTCAGGAGCGGAGCATGCCCAGCACACCAACCTTGGAGTTACAGTCGAGGAATTCCCAGTAAACAGGGATTACTGACCCACCTGCCCTGGCTCCCTTTGGATGCTGGTCTCCATCTTTCTCACTGCTCTGAAATTCCTTGCTCTTAGTTTGCCAATCAGACACCAAATGTAGATCCATTTGTAAAAGAACAGCCATGAGAAATGGGAAACTGAATCCACTGACTTCATCCTTCCTTTTTAAATATGACTTTGTGTGACCTCGATGCAGCGATTGATGGTTTGGCTTCCAGGTCTGGCTGGAGATGCAAGGTTTGGTGACTGTCCCAAAACTAGGACTGTGAAAGAATACTTTGTGCTTACCATCTAAGGAAAAGTTACTTTAATCTTTGCTTAAAAGGAGGGCTGTTTGTAGCAGCTTCACAAGACCATCTTCCCTCTGTATGCCTATTTTCCAGAGACAACAGCAAGTTGTTTGCTGTTAGTCTGCTAAACTCTTAAAAAAGAAAGAAAATAAGTATCTCTGGAAAAGGAAATACCCTTTTTAACAGCATCTGTCTCCCTCAGACACAGTTTCTGCATTTTACATTCCTTCTGGTGGTTGTTATTACAGTTCTTCTGAGGATTTGTCATTGCTGTCAACCTCTACTAGACCTTGTCAGAAGGACAACATGACTCTGTCCACCCTCCTCTTGCCCCAGCCCCTGCATTATATTGGCCAGGTCGGCTTGAGCTGTGAAGGGAAAGTCAGATTACGAGCTCCCAGTAGAGACCAGGAGACTGCGTTAGGATTTATACTTTTGCTGTGATGCTGACATCTCTTTGGAGCTGAGCAGTAAATAATAGAGCAAGTTTAAAAGCTTTTTGCAGCTTGCCAGTATGTTGTTGTTGATACAGCCTGCCGTTTGTTAACATGATCCAACAAGTATCCTTTAATGACCCCATTTGGGGAGCCTGTGAGACTCCAGAGCACTGTTAGAGAAGCTCTGTTTCATGGCGCTGTACTTCTGAGACCTACTTATCTGTCATGGTTGCAGTCAGCTGATGCTTATGAACTCTTGCTCATTATAAAATACTGATTGGAAGCAGAAGTCTTCTGCAGGGGTACTTCTTTTCTGTCCCGATCTAATGGTCTCTTGATTTTAAACTTGAATGTGTTCCCTAGATGGAAGTAAAGTTAAATAAGACTTTGCAGGAATTTTTAATGTGAAGGTATGAAACGTCTTTGTGAAGGTCTTTTGCTCGACTGAGTTGTTTTTTCATGTGCTGCCAATATCTGATCCCACTTCTTGACCTTTAATATACACTGAGAGAGAAGATTAGGATGTTTCTAATCAGCTGAATCTCCCCTCTGGGAGCACTATTAAATCTTGACTCTCAGCTTTATCTCTGCGAGGTCTTGCCAGCCCTCCATGGTTTTGGTTTTGTTACCAGCTGAGGTCAGAGTTCATTCACCTCAAAGGTTCTTGTTCAATGGGGGAAGTTTCTTGGATCATTTCTGTAGGAGTTAAGACACCAGCGAGCAACTCTGCTTGGAGGCAGACCTCTTCTCTTCATGTGCCTTGTGAGCCAGACCTTAATCAACGAAATAAAGTCTTTTATTTTGTGCAGGATTACTGCTAATTCTGCCCACCTCATCGTTAGTAGGGCTTCGTCAAAGGTCTTCATGAGCAAACCTGAGTGGTTTTGAGGTGCTGTCAGGTGCCTCATAGGCATTCAAAATATTACATCAGCTGATTTCTTCTGCCACCCAAACTTGTAATTTCATTAGAATTCCAAGTTTGTTGGCAATAAATTGGTAACGAGTGTTGAGTTTCATACCATTGTTCTGAGGGGAATTCAATTGAGGCTAGCAAGTCTGTGGTCGTGCAGCTCAGCTTATGTTACACAGCCCAGTGGTACAGGCAAGCGGTTTAATGTCAAAGCTGCAAGTAGTCTTTGTAAAACAGAGCCCCCTGAGCTGCATATCTTCCCCTTTCATTTCAGCCATCTGCAGTACCACTCAATGTTGTGATTGAAGTATTGGGAAATTTATCCCTGAAAGCAATACAACAATGGATTGCAGTGCTGGGGTTGATGCCCTCCTGAAAAACTTTGGTGGTCCAAGGAAGGACTGAGTGCCCATGGTCTTATTTAGCCCTTGGATTCCAGTGGCCCTGTTCCCCAGTGTGGTCCACGTACCTGTGGATGTCCCTGCCCTGTCCTACATTTTTGAACACTCCAGAGGCTCTGTAGGTATGTAGGAAGGTGGGGAATGATCTGGAGTCATTGGCCAAAGCTGGATGCTTTGTTTCCATCCAAAAATTTACTCGTTCTGCAGACCCTGGTCTTAAGTTACTGAACTTGCAAAGAAATCTGCTCATAATTTCTTTCTTGTAAGCCCTTTCTTGTTGAGCAGAAATTTTGGCAAAGAAGAGTCAAGTCACTGGAGAATCCCCAGTTCTGCCTGGTTATACCGGGCCTCCTCAGATCTTGCCTTGGAACGAGCAGGCAAGAGGAAATACTTTCCATTTCAGAGAAGCATGGACAAACAACGTCGCTTCAGACAGAGAAGAAAAGTGGCAGACGGAGTTACAGTGCTGAATCCTGCTGGCCGAAAGCATGCTCTTGCCTTTATTCAGTCATTCCTGGAACACAGTGTTCTTATTGTATTCCTCCTTACCCCGCTCAGTGCCTCTCTTTGGGCTCAGGGCTCAGAGATGCCCCAACCACGGTGCTGGCAGGTTTGGGGGAGTTAAAAAAAGCTTCAAACGCATCTCAGCAATGGAACCTCTCCCTCCTTGCCTGACGTTGGGTAAACGTGTGTTCTCAAAACCTGGATCCCGTTAGAAACGTTCCTGCTGTCTGGAAAACAAAGTACTCGCTCACCTGGTTTAGTCATTAAGTAAATTTGTGGTTTGGTTGAGACAAAAAATAATGAAGAAAAGCTGTTGAAATCCTGGGATTAATTTGATAGTTTGCAGGCAGTGGTGTTTTTAAGTGGAGCTGCTGCCTTCTTTATGTTGTGAGCAGACCCAGGTACAAACCTGGGCTTCCCTCTTTCCCTGTGCCTCAGAGCCAGGCATTTGGAAGTAATTTGTTCCACGAAGGCCCTCTCGGTGCGGGTGAGGGGGTTGCTCTGGGCTGGGAGCCGCGGTGCGTGGGTGTCGGCACAGCCGGCCCGCAGCTGGAATGCCGGGAGACGCTTTCGGCCGCCTGTTCCATCTGCGGAGGGAGCAGCAGCCCGGGCTGCAGGCAGGGACGGGTGGTCACTCGCTCGGCATGACACGGAAGGCTCTGAACTGTCGAGAGGGTCACTGGTGTTATTCCATCTGTGACATGGTAGCCCCTTCTGGGAAGAACCGTTTCCTCTGGGCCTTCTTTACGTCTCCCAGCTGCCCCGCCTGCCTTCCCAGGGAAGCGAAACTGTGGGGCAAAAAGCAGAGAGGCCCATGCAAAGACCCCTACAGCACTTAGCAAAGTGTTTCCCCTCTCCACCAGCCCCAATTTACCTGGGACAGTCACCAAGGAAAGCAGAGAGCAGGGAGCTGGCACTGAAGTGCTGTCTGAAATGCCTGCTCTGTGTGTTCATCCACTTAACCACACATATATATGTATAAATATAAAATCACTTGTGTTAAACATAGGTGTCATTTCAGTCTGAGAAGCCAATTAGTGGAGTGGAAAGCTCTTGCCAATCAGCCTCTTGCTGAATTTTCCCCAGCTCTCAGTTTAAGCCGGGGAAAGGAGACTGCATTATCAGCCCTCTCTACCTGTGTCCGTGCTGGCAATCCTGGTGCCCCAGGGAGAGCACGTTTGGAGGGTCCAAAAATCGGGGATGAGGACTCAGGTCCCACTCGTGTCAGGGGTTAACATGTAGATGTTCAGCACATCCCTGCACGAGCCTTATTCTGTCCCTTCCAATAAAATATTAAAAATAGTTCTCCTGTGATGTATTTATTGTCTGACAGAGGCCAGGACATGGAGGCAAGTGTGGCTCGTGGGTGGGAGCAGTGTACCCTGGGTATCCAAAATGCACACACACTGCTGGGTTTGCCCTTCTTTTGTAGCTTCTTAAGTCACTACAGCAGCTTTTGGATGGCTGATGCAGCCTGGCTGCTCCAAAGCAGTGAGGCTCTTATTCAGTCACAGTTAATGCAGCCAGATATCCTGTGTATTTTATAGAAAATGTCCCTCATGTTGTCAGCCTTTCATGACTGATAAGGATTGATATGAATCATGTCATCATTTAAAAAACCAAACAAAACTACTATGTTATGGTATAAACTCAGACTAATATATTGAAATTAATCTAGGCAGATACCTGCTATTGTCAGATATGGAACAGAATGTTCTGCAACATTCTCTTTATTTCAGGAAGATGATCCAATTGTCCTGTTAATTGTTGTGCAGACATTGTGTTGCCCGTATTTTTTTTTTTTCAATTTAATGAATATCTTGTGCTTTGAGCTATTAAATAAATGAGGTCTGTGGTCTTATTCTAGGGAAGACATGCATTGTTTTTCGGAAGGACTTGCTTTTATTGTTTGTCAGACTCTGATTTTTGCAGTTTTGATTTTAAATCTGTAACTAGTGGACAAAATCCAGTATTACATTGGGGTGATGAGTGAGCACAGCCTCGCCTCCATTGGGAAGGAGGAGCTGGGAGGGCTGGTTTGGAGATGCACAGTCAGATGAAATCTTGAGGGACTTGTTCTGCAGTTTCCTTGGTACACAGTGGTTTCACCTTGTTGTCTGAAAGCCTTTCCTAAGAAGGTTAGGGTGGCAATAGGGCAGTACAGCCACAATATTTAGCCTATCTAGTCCTTATTTGCCTCCTAAGGCAAACATTTTATTTCCTGTATTTCAGCTTCCTTCCTAGATTCTCTCCCCCACCTTGCTGTATCCTATGATCTAAATTACTGGTTGCAATTAATGCATCCTCCGTACATTAGTCCTGCCTGAGAAGTAGCATGTCCTTGGTAAATGCAAAGGAGTTAGAAACTGGAAATTCAGACTGATAAATCTTGGATTTAACTTTTGTAACTGTGCTTTAATACTTCACAATAATTGCTGAAGCTCCCCATAAAATAATCTCCATGTAGTCCTAAAATGGAATTGAATGCCTTAGAAGAAAAGAGAAGAAGAGCCCTTATCTGTACTTTTAGTTACATTTTTATTTATTTCCCTTCTTCCTCTGGCGTGGGAGGATGAATATGCAGGGAAGAAGATACAGATTTGCAAAGGCAAGGAGTGCTAACGAGCGTCATTTTTTTCATCAGCTTTTAAAAGCCAGACTGTAATCATAAATTGCCTGATAGCTGGAGCATGCAGAAGTCATCTTTAAGCCTACAAGTGACAGGCTGCTGTTGCTTTTCAAACTTCAGATTTCATTTTTTTGTAAGACACAACTTTGATCTGGTTCCTTTGTAATGCTCTGCAGAGCGCCGGGGCCGCTGCTCTCGCCGGCTGCAGAGCTGGAAGTGAACTTTTTTGGCAAGAGCCATCTGGAGACCTCAAAGAACAGATTAACTTGTCCAGAATTGATGTGATCTTTGAAGGAGCTGCCGTTGCCTGGAACACATGTGATTAGCCTGACATTGGCAGTGATAAAGTTGAGATGCACAGCAGTGTCTGAGTACCCAGAGTAATTGGGAAGAGTTTTAAGTGGAGCAACCCCAACAATCTGCAATCAGATTATCAGGTAAATCCCCAATTTTAACGTCTTGAGCCGACTTTGCGTCTTTAGCGCAGATCAAATCCAGTCAGGAGTGAAGGTTTTCAGCTTTGCATCTTCATAGACTTTTTGTTCTTAGCTCCAAAACATTCCCATGATGATGCTTTGAGAAAAGCTGTATGGTGCAACTTCTGTGATAGTTGTTGGTACCAGGGACTGGAAACAGACTTTTCTGTTCAGGTGGTGGATTAATGTAGTCTTGTAAGTCGGACTCCATGGTGGATGCTGTTGTAATCCCTTGTTTAAAGGTGACCCTGCTGCTGGGACACTCTTGTCAGCACATGCTCTTTAGATATGCTGAAGGGATTTGCTTCGGCTCATACATCATAAGCCAACATGTGCAGCTTTTAATTTGATTGACTGGTTGTGATAATGAAATGTGGAACTGCATGAAGGATGTAACAGTCACCTGCTTGTTGGTAGATGTAAGTTTTGGAAGTAAGTGGCCACCTGGAGACTCAGTGACCTGTCATTCTGGAAGGACTTTTTGTTTCTTGGATGGAAGCAAGTAACTTTTTAAATGATTTTTTTTTCCACACTGAATAAATGGAACATGTCAGAATAACGAGTTAGAAGGAGGTCTCAGCATTAGACTGCATCCTCCCAATCACGAATGCAAAATGACCAGAGACACCAAATAAGAGTAATGCTTAGTGCTGGTTTCCTAGAAATAGTCATCTTCAGAAACACAGGACTGCAAAGGTTTCAATTAATTTTTCAGAAGTTGGTGTGAAAAAGCAGGGTGGGAGCAGAGAATGAATAGCTGGGTCCCATTGAGTTGCAGCCCTGATCTCTGGTCTCAGGGCACCATCCCTCAGCCCAAACACCACCCACTAGAAGAGGAAAGGAGGAATTGTGTCCTGCTGCGAGGTTGCTCACTGCTGTGCAGGAGGGAGGGCATTGAGGCTCCTCCACCTGCCATCGGCTGTGGTGAGACATCTGGAGTTTCTGCAGAGCCCGTTTTGGGGTGTCCTTCTGTGGAACTTGCCAACATCCCCAGAACTCCTGCAGCTCAGAACTTTCCAAGGTGACTCATGAAGTTTGGGTGGTTATCAGCTGCCTCATGGCACAAGGCGTCTGGAAAATGGGATTTCTCCCATGTTGAAAATGAGCTGCTCACCAAAACTGTGGTGACCAAAGGTTCAGATTATGGTTTAGGAGGAAAATTTCTGGAAGAGCTGTTTAGGTAGAAGGCATTGGAATTTTGTGGTTGTCAGCTTTGTGAGTCCATTATCTCTCGGATTTGCTAATACTCTGTCTCAAACAGCTGCTTCTTTGGTAGTGCAGGGGTTTGGAGGAGCTTCCCATGCCACCAGGGAGTTTGGAGATGCGCGTATTTCCAGTTCAGGGAGGTGGGGCACCCTTGCAAGAGGAGGCCTGCCTGGATTCTATCACAACTTCAATTCTTTTGAGTAAAAAT
This sequence comes from Edolisoma coerulescens, assembly GCA_013397115.1. Lineage (NCBI taxonomy): Eukaryota > Metazoa > Chordata > Aves > Passeriformes > Campephagidae > Edolisoma > Edolisoma coerulescens. The sequence goes on from VWZW01000180.1 coordinate 2,540,426, forward strand.
TTTCTTCCAGAAAATGTCAGTGTCATAAAAATTCAGTGCTGAAGCTAGAGAAGGTGATAGCAATGGAAACTGATGGATTGATCCTCTTCCCTGTTAAACTGGGAGCTGTTCCAGCCACACTGGAACTGCTAGCAGGCTTGGGAAGACCATGTCTCTCAGATCTGCCAGTAGAGTGTTGCGCAACTTATTCCCTCCAGTGGAAATTTGAATTCTACAGAAATTAGTTGCCTAGAGGCCTTTCATCTTCAATGAAGTTTCCTTTGTGCCTTAGTGGTTTTTTTCCCATGCTTGATGAAGAACATCAGTGAAGGAGGTACATAACTGGTGAGAACCAAAGGGAGTGCCCCACAGATTTGGCTTTGGAGGCGGGATCGGTGAGCTCTTCCTCCCACTGTGGGTGCTGAAGGTGATGCAATTCTTCCCCAGAGCACACTAACCCTGGGATTTTTGCATAGAGCAAAGAGTAGCATGTTTGGCAAAGGTTGGGGACTTTGCATCTTTGATTTAAAATTGAAATAGCCATCAGGGGAAATTGTGTGAGGGAGACTGGGGATCCCAGGCTGGAAGGAAAAGAATGCCCTTAGGGACTCAGGAACAGTGGGAACTCCACACAGAGCAAGAGGAATGAAGAGGACCTCACCTCTCTGCTCACTTACTTTGAGGCTTCAAAATCTGATGGTGCTGATGTCTAAAGTGCTGGGTGCTTGGTCAGAGGAGTGAGAGATTTGGGGATAGCTGGGATGCAGCCAAGAAAATGTGCAAAATAAACCCACAATAGGTAGAAGGAAGCCTTAAGGAAATTCTTGCTGGTTTTCTACAGCAGTTTAGGCCCTTGTCAGCATTACCAGAGTGTGCAGTGATCAGCAGAGGGCTTTATGCAAAGAAAAGGCAGCTGGTCAGGCTGACTTACTCGGGTCACTGTGATCTCTGTTATAATTGTTCCCTATGTGATTATTTTGAGGGTTGAGCAACTGAGAGCTGCAGAAGAGACATGCAGCTTTATTTCTGCAATGTATGAAGTGTTCTGTGTTAGTTTCAAAAACGCTCATTGCTCTTTCTGTCTTAAAAAATGAAATAAAATTCTGGAAGGCTGCAGGAATTTTTGTGAAGTCTAACTTTAAATGCTCACCTTTCCTTTTATCACCCTTATCAGTGCATAGAGCTCGATATGTGAGGTTTTTAGCTGACATTTCAAATCGCTCTGAGGGTGCCTTAATCCCTTTTAAAGCAGCCTCCCCTCCCAGATCAGAAGTGACCAGTTTTTTTTGTTAGACTCCATGTTCCTTTAATGTTTTCTTCCTAATAGATGTTGAAAGCGTTCTTCAGAGGCACGGCACAAAACATTCAAATAGTGATACAAGCCAGCTGAAGAGAGTTGTCAGGGAGAGGGAACATAAGGAGAAGGATTGAATACAGATGGATTCCTCAAAAGTAATGTAACCTGTTATGATTGCTTTGAAATCCTATACCCTTTCCATCTCCTTACGCTTACCAAAAGTTTACATTTGCATTGATGTATTAGAGGCAGAGCTAAAATGGAAGTAATCCTTGTTGTATACATGCTTAAGTGTGTAATTTTAGCTAAATACAACAGTTGTGACCTAACCTGCATCCTCAGTGGGAAGACCACAGCCAGGGAGTGTTGTGGGAGAGCCCAGCTATCCCAACTCCTCCGGAGGTGCCAAGGACCACCCAGGACCCATCTGTTCATTCTTGATTCCTTCAGCCATCACAGCTCCACACCCAGCAATCTCTACAGGTGCTCCCTGCTGCTCTGTCTTTATATCAGCAGATACAAAGGAGAAATGGATTGTCCTGTGCATTTTATTCTGTATATCTGAGTGCTTTCTTAATAGACTGCTAGAATAATCCATGACTCTTCCAGAGTCCTGGCAAAAGGTCCTCTAGAAGTTCGTGCTGTATTTTAATTGGGTTGTCCAAAAATCATCCTTCTCTTTGCCCTCAGGGAAGGCCTGAGCTATCCATCATTCCTGCCTCAATTTAAGAGGTTGTCTCAGCCTCCATCACACTGCTGTCATGTAGGATTTGACAGGAGGGTTGCACTGCACAGTGCTCCTTTAATGTTCAGAACTGACCGTTCTGCGCGGGGAGAATGGCTGAAGGGGGCTGGTAAGGTTTTCACTTATTATCCCTTGCTTTTTAGGGTGAACTTGTTCAAATTATTTCCAGTACTTGCCCTAGAAAGCTGTTCTGAAATCTGATGGAATATAGAAATGAGTTTGCTCCAGTGCACATCTGCAGTGACTGACAGAAAGTGTGCATGCTAGAAAGTGTGGTGATTCACCATTCCAAGTCTCCCTCTGTGCTCATCCTGAACTGACTCTGTATTGTACCCAAGCATGGAGAAACCTCACGAGGCTCCCTTCTGCCAAACAGCCATGAAAAGGCTCAGCTGGCTCAGTTTTGAATGCTCTTTGCACCATTCTGCAACTATACTGAGCTTCATCATCCAAGGAGAAATAGCTTGGAGTTTTGGTTGGTTTGTGGCACACAAAATAATGGTTTTCTCTTTGTGAGAGTAGGAGAGTAATTTGTTTCTAACTGACCCCATAATGGACCTGAAACAATGTGATTTTTCCTAATGACCAGTGAATATCCATGACCCCTTGAATTACAAGGAAAATGGGTCGTATGCTGAGGACCCAAATGGCAGGTGACTAGGAGCTGGGTGAGCAGTATGTTAGCTGAAGGCTGTAGCCCTGTCCAATTCAGGTTTTAAAATACTTTGGTAATGCTTCCATCGTGGTGCACCATGTGCCATATTTTACACAACAGCATCCGAAAACCTCTGCCTTAAATGGGCTCTCTGCCAGTCCCAGTTCGTGTAGTGCCTGTCCTGCATTTGTACTCCGTAAAAATATACACAAACTGCCAGCTTTTCCCTTTGCTGGTGTCTTCCTCACCTCTGGTCCCCCCATCTGTGTGTTTCTCATGCGTTTCCTTGTCTTATCTAAATATAAACTCATCAGGGCAGGGGCTGTTTTCTGTTGTCTGTAGGACTTTGACCACTGCAGTAGAACCAGAAACACTTTTCTTGGCGGAACAGGGAAGCACACATTGCATGATGTGCCCTCCATGGAGATGTTTGCTCGGGGCCCATTGCAAACCACATCAATCAGGTGCCAATTACTGAGTTACTAAATAAAAGATGATGCTGATGAGCTTTGTGATCTGAACTGAAACAGGAGTCGGATTTTCAGAGCTTGGAAAACTCAGGAATTCATCAACTTCAAGATATCTTAAAAATGCTGCTCTTCATACAGAGGGGCAGGCAGGGAGAGCAGGGGATTGAGTGCTGTTTGGTTGATGTGAACATTTCATCTTGTTCCTTCTTCTGGCAAATTACAAAATGACTTGCAGGAGAACAAGATGCCTGCATGGCCTGTCTGTCCTGCAGGGTGGCAGAGCTGGAGGCACATTGGCAGCAGTGGCTTTTCTATGCTGGTGGCAGAGTCAGTGTGAAGGAATTCTTGCCTGCTTGGTTCACAGGCTGCTTCACCATCAATGCAGGTCTCCTCCTGAGCTAGGAACTTACTTCCCAGGTTAGCTCATGCAGGCAACCTCCCTTCCTGATGTTTTGCTGAAGAGAAGGAGGCTGGCCTGGATGTATACTTGAGTAACAAGGCATGGGTTGTGTGCAAACCAGCCTTCATAGATTCATGAGCAGATTGTCCACTGGAAAAGTCGGTGTGATTAGGTGGTCCTTCGTGGTGGAATTTGCAAGTGTCTAATGTACCTCAGTGCAACACTGAAGGTCGGTTTTAGGTACTGTGCTGTGATCAACAGCTGTTTCTTGCTTCACCTCCTTCCCTCTACAAACATGTTGGAGTAAAGAGGGATGTTAAAGTAAGCATTGAATGGGTGAGCTGTGCTACACATCCCTCCCTGCTGGAAGAGCAGAGGCCTGTTTTGACTAAGAAAAATGCTGTCTTACTATCTAGGTATTGCTTTTAGATGCTCATAGAATGACAATGTTAAGCAGCTAGCCCATGGACTCCATAAACCCTGATGGAAACAGGACTTCTTCCATGTAGTCTCATTCCCTCCCTTATCTCTAACAGTATCATCTTCATTACTCCATGAATTCCCTTTTTCTTCCAGTTATGAGTCAAATTGTTCATGGCTCTATCAGTGCAACTTAGTGTGAACACAGCTTATTCTGTAGCCTGTCGTTGAGGCTGGGGCTCCAGGCAGAGTCCTTCTGCCTGGTCATGCAGAGCATGGTCAAGGTTGTGTCCTTCTAACTTGACTCTCATTTTTCTCTCACAGGCATGGGTCGTGGAGAGAGCCTGTTAACCCCTACTATGTCAACACGGGCTATGCTTTGGCACCAGCCACCAGTGCCAACGACAGCGAGCAGCAGAGCATGTCCAGCGACGCCGACACCATGTCGCTGACCGACAGCAGCGTGTAAGTAACTCCAGCCCGGGGGACAGCCACGTGTGCCTTCAGCAGTGCTGCTGTTGGGTTGTTCTGGGAGAGAGGCTTTGCTGCAGCTGGAGTTGGGGGGAATGTCTGAATAGACCGCAGTCGTGATCATTCTCACTTTCTTTTCGGTTACTTTGTCACTGTGCAGGCTACTCAGCCTTGCCAGTGTTGGGAACATTTGCAGCATAAAATACTTCGAGTGATCTGAAATAAATGGTGTTCATTCAGAGTTTCTGCAATGTTTCTTAAGCCAGGTGCAAGAATTGATAATGTTGGATGACTTTGTAGTAACTGATTTGAGATACATTATCTTCTGAATGTTAGACAGAGCCTTCTACTTATCTGGGTATTTCTCTTGAGGTTTTATGCTGCCAAACTCACAGAATGGGTCAGGTTGAAAGAGACTATCTGGCCCAACCTCCCTGCTCAAGCAGAAGCAGGGTCATCCTAGAGCAGATTTCACAGAATTGTGTCCAGATGGTTCTGAAATATCTCCAGTGAGGGAGACTCCACAGCCTCTCTGGACAATCTGTTCCAGTCCTCGGTCACTGCACAGGGAAGACCTTCTTCTTCATGTTCAGGTAGAACTTCGTGGGCATCAGTTTCTGCCTATTGCCTCTTGTCCTGTTGCTGGGCACCACAGAGCAGAGCCTGGTCCATCCTCTGAAACCTCCCTGCAGATACTGATGGCCATTGATGAGGTCCCTTCTCAGCCATCTCTTCCTGAGGCTAAACAGGCCCAGTTGCCTCAGCCTGTCCTCATAAGAGAGATGTTCCAGTCCCTTTGTTGCCCTCCGCTGGACTCACTCCAGGAGCTCTGTGTCTCTCTTGTCCTGAGGAGCCCAGAAAAGGACTCAGCACACCAGATGGAGTAACAGCTCAGTCTGTGATGGCTCTGCAGTAGGACTGGTGATGACCAGTTCTGGTTTGTCTGGTGACCACTGCACTTTAACACAACTTGTGCTGATAAGCCCCAGCCAAATATATTTTCCCCTCTGTCTCTCATGACAGCGCCCTGTATCTCACCCACGAGATGCCTTCCTTAAAGATGGTCTGCAAAGGAAGAAAAAAGGGGTTGTAAGATTTTGTTGTGACTGCGTCTCTGTGATGGGAAGAAAAGGATTTGGGGAAAAATATTCACTGTTTGGTCTGGTTTTTAGTAGTGCAAATGCAAAGTGTCTTTCTGTAGAGTAGAAGCCCTTTGATTCTTCAGGCGAGAGATGACAGGTTTACAGAATTAGGAGAGGATTTTATTAATGGCAGTGCTGTAAACACAGAGTCCTGCAAGAGTCTCATTTAGTGTCACTGAGTGTCAGGAGCTGTCAGACCTTGTTGGAGAAACTTTCCAGCCTGTGCCATGGATGCTGTTAATGGGTGCTGCCACAGTTCCCCACCTGCCCTCAGTTCATACAGTGAGACAGGGAGTGTGCAATGTGGCCAGGGGGTTTCTGTGTCTGTGGTGGTCGCCCTGCCTGAGCCAGTAGCTTGCTCGTCTCTGGCTCCACAGAGGCTTGGGGCCGTGTAGGAGCAGCTGGGAGTCCATTCTGCACCCTGACACCAGCTCCTCTCACATTATCCACGTCATGTTGTAAAGTGGAGGGGGCAGACCTTGGCCAAAGGGGCCTGGGAGGAGGAAGATGCCCCCAGGACAGAACCTTGTAGACAACCACTAATTAAAGGCTCCATTTGATACAAATCCAGCTGCTCTGCCACATCCTTCTGCAATTCTTCATATTCATCAATTTATGTGGAGGAGTGGTCTGAAGCTAGCAGGAGTCGTGTAACTTCTTGTTATCAGGAGAGACAGATGTAAGAACTCTTCAAAATTAATTAGCTTTTAGAACTTCCTTTCCCACTGATCCAGGAGGCTCATGGGGCTGCACTGATGGTTATACCTGTGATAAGTTGTGATCATTTATGCCAGAGTTCTTCACCCTCCTAATTTTTATTTCACTAGCCACAGTTTGTTTCTTTCACAGGCAGAATAATTTCTTATTGGCCATCCTATGTTCCTTTTTCCTTTAGGCATTTTATTCCTCCTATGCCCACCATAGGCTGCTTCTAGGTCTTTAATTATCACCAATATGTGCGCAGCCTTCTGCTAATAACTAACCCAATCCTAGTGGTTCATTTTAAGTAGGTTTCGAGCTTCATAAGGGTAAACCTTTCTTTCTATGCCTCTCAAACTGGATGCATGCAGAATCCCAAATTGGGATTCTGGATGTACAGCTTTGACCTTTGGCTTACGGAGACTCTGTCTGTTTTCAGCACTTGCTCTTCATTACATGCTTTAAAACTCCAGCACCAGATTTTACTCGGTTTTTACATGGCACTGCTGAACCTATCTGCCTCCCGAGTTTCAAAGGAATTTTTGCAGAATTGCTCAAGGCAGCAAAAATGAAGAACAACCAGACGAAGTTAAAGAAGGGACTCCTGCTGCTTGACAAGACTTACATGTCTCAGTGCTTTGAATTTAGGCCTCCTCTGAGTAAAATGGCAATAAAAGCCTCGTTTGCTGATGAGCGAGGTTCTTCCCTCTGTGTGCTGTTTACACACAGCAGTCACGCTCAGTAATGAAGAAATCTGGCTTCTGCTCCAAGGCAGCACGTGAACGAGGTGTGATCCAAGTCACAAACTTCCATCAGACCCTCCATCAGAGGAAAATGTATCTGGACAATTGGGATGCAAACATTGGCTAATTGAGGAATGCTAACAAACCAGGAGAGCAAGGCATGCTCTTCAATGCTGGCCAGCTCAGGCCAGTGGAGAAGGCAGGCACAGAGCATTTGTGGTGCTCTGATGCACCAGTTCCCTTCCAAGCTTTGATGTTGGATTGACCCCAGCAACATGGGGTTTGGAAGTGGCTGCATGCAAAGCCTCTAGCAAAGACCTGAGCGATGCTCTGCCTGTCTCAGCTCCTGAGCTGGGGCGATTTTTTGGGAGCAGCCAGCTCACCAAACAGATTGTAAAACTGTGCTGTTACAAGCACACTTACCTAAAAGGCCGGCTTTCAACAGGATGTCTTTCCAAGCACTGGTAAATATTATTGTAATGGGTTGAATTTATATAACGAGTGTGTTATCAGTCCCTGTTGTTGGGGTAGTTTGCTTTTTGAGTGGCTTAAAAAACATTGCTCTTAAATGCCTGTGCTCTGCTGATTATTTTTCAGTCTTCCCGTGTCATAGGAATTCCTCTGCCCTTGTAGGCAAAACAGCTCTGGTCCTCTCTGCTGAAACCTGTTTTTATAATCAGCAGGGCAGCTGTGTTGTTTTAGCTGGTTTGTGTGGAGGCAAGGTCTGGGGAGGACACAGTGAGAGGCTCCAGCGAGCACTGGCCCAGCAGTGCTGCAGCCACGGGTGGGCCCGAGTCGCTCGTCGCTGATGTTCAGTGGAGGGTCAGGGGTAAGTCAGGGATCTGGGGCTCTGCCTGCCCCGTGGGCTGCTCAGAGCCTGTCCCAGACTTGAAGCAACATTTCCAGCACAGTCCTAAACTGCTCTTGCTGTCCCAGATAACCCTTCTTAGGGATAGCATCTTCCCAAGTGGAAGAGGCTAGTCTGTGGGTGGGAGGGTTGTCACAACAGAGATGCTTGAGGCAAGTTAAGGCAACTGTAGGTAGGAAGGCAGCAGGCAGCTGCTGGAACCATTAAGTCTCCATGTGATGTTCCAGTTCAGATGAAGGAACACTCTAGGTCCATATCTATCTTGATTTCTTCAAAAGCTTACATGGTAAACAAGAGCCCACTGTTGTGCTCCAGCTGAACAATACTCCGTCCTCTGGGTCTTATCATGTGTCCTGGCTTATCTTAGTTGGAAGGCAGCTTTGCCTTCCCCCAGGTGCTTGGGAAGCACTTGATGCCCGTGGGCTTGGCCGGAGGGATATGTTCCTGCTTCCCCAGTTCCAGTCAAACCTGCTCCAGAGTAGGGATGGCCAATCCCCAGAACAAAGGGGTTCAGGACAGTGGTTATTCCTTCAAAAAGTCTTGTAGATTAAATGCTATTCCTTGGATGACTGGCCTTTAACCAAAATGCCTGGTGATTTTCCCATCATGCTTCTTTCTGTGAGAAAAGTCTTGTGACAGAGGTGCTTTGATAAGAGTAATTGGTAGAAAATACCCGTTTGGCTGTGTATTTGTTTCCTGTCTTTCCTAAGGCTAGTGATCCAGAATTACCCCCATTTTTTCCTATATTTAAACAAGTTTAGCAGCTTTTTAATTTGAAAGATTCCAAATGATGATTTCCAATGTGTTAGGCATAATGATTGGGTTTAAAGCCTGTCTACAGAGGGGCAAAGACACCTCTGGTCAGAAGAGTCCAACTGCAGAGCCACAGCCAAACCACTGCTCACCGGAGGCTCTTGCAGGTCAGTTTGGAGAGGGGAGGAAGCCTCCACATTTCCCCAACAGTAAACTCATTGCATTATCATTAAATAAACAACAGAAATAGTCTTCTTCCCTCCTTGCATTTCAGCTCTGAGCTTTCTGGTGCTAAAGAAAATCACGTGATGAAACAAGGAAAAACAGTTTGGGAAAGTTTTATTTTAAAAGTAGATGTGCTGTAAAAAAAGTTAAATTTTTTTTTTCATATATATATATATATATTATTTCTCTATCTATTGAAAATATCTCAAAGCAAGCTACCTGACAAAAGGAAAACAAAAGTACGGTATTGGTTTTCCTTGCTTTCCCCCCATCTATTGAATAAGGTTTTGTTGGGATAAAATTAAAGTGCTTATCTTTGAATTTGCTTCCTCTGGTTGAGTTGGCACAGTACATTGAACGAAGGAATGTTCCAAGTTCAGAGGTGGCATTGGGGAATCTAGTTAAAATGACATCAAAGGCAGCACAGCAGGGCTGAACATGTGTTTGAAGCCGGATAGATTAGAGGCCATTATCAGCCTTTCGCTACTGTGCTGGGAACAAAAGTCGCTCTTTCCGCTGGGACTGCTGCTGGGCAGAATTAAAAAAAAGAGAGAGAGAGAAAGAAAGAAAAATTGCACTTTCTAACATAATGCCGCTTTCCCTGCAAATGGCCGTGTGGCTTTAGTGTGCGAGTTGTGTTCTGGCGCCCGGGTTTTGTGCACTGGTTAAGCTGAAATGTTGACTATTGATGCTGACCAGCGACGGCTAAAATAATCCCCCAGGTTTTTATTTTTCCCTCAGAAAACTTCCAGTTGTTTTGTTGCCATCCAGTCTAGAAAAGGCCACGTCACAAGGCGGTGAAACTCTTTAACCATTGTGACTCTCGTCATTAAAGAAAATTAAGCCACCTAATGAACACTGTCATGTTCCCTGTGCAGCAACATGTGGGGAGGTTGTCCTGCTCCCAAGTCACTGCAGGCACAGCAGAGATGATGCTCCCAACACACTCTTCCTCCTCCTGCATTACCTGCAGCCACTTGCCAGAGCTGTAATTAGCCTGGCTCATTTTCTGTTCCCTCGTTTGTCTTCCTGCTAAAAAGCACTTGTCATTAATCATGGGTTTTGTTTTATTTTATTTTAATGATGTTTCATTTTGAATGCCTGGGTTACTGCATGAAATTAGGTTCTTCTGATGTAGGTTGGTGGCAATTCTGCCTGCACCCACATTTCCAGGGAGCCGGCGGGGCAGCCAGCGTGATGGGAATGGGAATGAAAGCTGATGGGGGCCATCCTCACACAGGCTGGTGCTTGAAACTCGGGAGGTTTGCAGGCAAAATACTACAGTAAACTCTGTTTCTCTTGCCAAATGGCACCTTGACTTTAAAAATCTGTGGATGAAACTGTTTGGTTTGTGTTCTGGAGAAGCAGCTGGGGAGGGGGATAGGTGCTAAGGACATTTGGCCTGTGCAAACGTCTCGTGTTGTGAGATGTGTCAGGACTGGCTCGTTTTCACGGCTCAGAGGGGTGCGGGGTTGGTAGAAGATGTGCCTGGAAGTTACATGGTAGTTGGGACAAACTAAATCCCTCCATTCATTTCCACCCACCTCTGTGGCATTGCATGGCCCTCCCGAGCAGTTACCTCTACTGAATCAGGGAAATGTGTAAAATGAAAAAGCTCCGAATTGCCAAGCTCCAGGCTGGCCTTTGTTTTTGCATTCTTTGATTTTTCCCAAATAACACAAGGTCACCAGGAGGTGGGTCTGTGTCCTTTCATAACTGGGCTCCACTCACTCACCTTCTTCTGGTCCCTGGGTGTGAGTACGGTGGTGGCAATGGTGAGAACAAAAATGCATTTACTTTCTTTGCCTGGAGTCACACTTAGGCAGTGATGCTTTGCCATTTGGGGTGCTTAGCAAAGACTGGTGCCTCTGACCCACTGACCCCTGTGTACCCAGGCTCATGGCAGAGCCATGGATCCACCTCCTGGTCTGTCAGAACCAAGGATTGTGGCCACCACTGTCTCCTTCCTCTGCAGAGACCTCTGTCACCACCTCTTTCAGCACAGGCACAAAGCCAAGCGGAGCTGGTTCACTTGGATGTGACTGCCTGTGACATCCCTTCCTAACCTTGTCCAGCCTCCTCTGGGGAGGGGGCTGGTTCTTCCCTCCAGCAGCTCCGGTCTCAAGCACATAATTTCAGACTGAGCTAGAGATTGCCTTGGGAGCAGTGGAGCCTATACCCCCTTGCTTTGATAAGCCATTTGAGCAGCTGTCACGCTCTCTTAAAAATATATACCTTGTTCCCTGACCGAGTTCCCCTTGGAGCAGATGCTCACTGAGCTCCCGCTCCTCCTTCTCTCCCCTCTCTTAGCCTGCCCTGTGGTTTAATGTGTACATTACAGGCTCTTTATAGAAAGCAACCAACTATAAAAGGTACCAGGATGCAGTCCAAGTCTTTCTCCCTGCCCTCTGCCTTGGGCAGCAGTTGCAGGAGCCCTACCTCGCTCTGCTCCCAGTGGATACTGTGTGAGTCCTCCTGGCCCCCCATGCCAGAGCTGTTTTTGGTTTGGGGACCTGTGTGAGCATCGTTCCCCACATGGGTCCCTCATACTCTGGGCATGCAAACATGCAGGGGTTTCTTACGGGCCAGTCTGTGTCAGCAAGACTTAAATGAACATAATGTGTCAGAGAAAGGCACTAAAGCAGGGCATGTTGTTGTTTTATTCCGTCAGAGATGGGATCCCACCGTACAGACTCCGAAAGCAGCATCGCAGAGAGATGCAAGAAAGTGCCAAAGCAAATGGACGCGTGCCACTACCTCACATTCCTGTAAGTAGCACTATCTCCTTCCCAGGGGTAAATATGCAAAATATGTGAGATCTCTAGCAGACAGTTGCTCTGCTTGTGCTCGAGTTTAATCCTCCTTAGTGCCGTATTCACTTGGGGATGCTTTAAGATGATATACATTGTGCTAAGAAAAGGCTTGGAGCCTTCTGCCAAACTCACCATCCAGGGCTGCCCAAAACACAGAATTTTTCTTAACCATTCATTCAGTAGCTGATTGTTTCTCCTGGATGAGAATGCAAGCACCAGCTGGCATTTATCTGCAAGTAGTTCCAAACCCTCGGGTGAGCTGGAGGTGTTTGTGGAAGGTGTAGGAGGCTGTTGGACATGGAGGCTGATGTAGCTCTCAGCCGAGGTTGGTTGGGGAGAAGTGCAACGGTCCCCAGCAGTATTTCTGCACTGAGCAGCCACAGGAGCTGTAGCCTGTTCTCAAGGACTCAGCAAAGCTAACCTGGGGACACGAGGCAGGAGAAAAAAAAAGGTGCAGGAGTAAGTATTTCATTTATCTGACACTGTTTCCTTGGTTGCTCCAGGTAAGCAAACAGCCTTTGGAAGATGAGCACAACTGCTAGGGCTCTGCATCACCATCTGCAGCTCTGCTATTATTGTTCTCTTTTTTGTGAGAAGTTACAGGTGATATTTAATATCTAGTAGGGAATAAAGGTGCTTCTTTCCCCTTTGGACAGCTGGACTCCAGCACAAATCAAATAGGGAGAGAAAAAGCCTCCATCTGCTTTTTCCAGAAGTGCCTTCAAACTTGACGCAGCTGTTCCCATCCTGCCTGCTCAAAGCAGCACAATACCAGCAGAAATACACCCTTGTTTTAATCTGATTTAAAAGAAAAAAAACCCACACCAAAACCACCACTCTTTGTTTTGCCTTTTAAATTAGATTATTTTCCTTAGATTTAAGAGGGTCTCCTGTGCTTTGATCACTGGGTTGACAATAAAAGCCCTGGCTGCGGACACTCATAGCCATCCTTGCTCAGTCACCTCTCTTTTCACACAGTTGCTTTCACAGTGTGGTTGCTGTTGAAAAGGCTGGCTGGATGCCTTTTTATTTCACTTGATGCCGTTTTTACTGTAAGCATGGCTTTGTTAGAGTTGAAGTTTGAAAGCTTGGCCTTTATTTTTTGTTGTTATTGTTGTTGCTGTTCCCCAACAGTGGGAACTACTGACTGAATATTCTCCGACTTCAAAGCTTGTCAGTGGCTTTACTTTTTGGATAAAAATAATAGTGGCTTTCTGTTGGATGGTGTGCACTGGCAATGCCTCGATGAACTGCAGGTTATAAACTCAGAGTATGGAGCATTAAATATGTATAGTGAGCTCTACTTTAACGAACTTCCATCTGCCAAACATTTCTTTTGTTGAACTGAATAAGTGTCATTCCAGCAGCAGTTCCTTGCAGGCTAATTAGTTTTACTTAGCATTAAACTTTATCGACCTTTTTTGGAAACCGGCTTTAAAAACGGGGTAAAAACCAAGGTTTAAAATGCCCACCTGCTGCGTATGAATTTTTATATTATCCTACTTAGCTGCACAGTCTTTTAGAATTACATATTCCTCCTAAACTACACACAGACGCTTCACAAGGATTTTTTTGTGAAACATCCACTGTTCCCATTAGGTTCTGCACTGTAATTTTAAGTCCCAGGGAAAAAGGCATCTTGACACATATTTATATGGGAGCGGAGGACTGAGAAGTTGAGTTAGTTCTAGTCTTTCTCCAGGGAATAAAAGTTTAGTTCAGACACTCCGGCACCTCCTGCCAGCCAATTACTAACACAGAATTGGCATCGACTTCAGAGAGGCACTCCTCTGCCCTTGCTTATCAATCAGCCAAGAAAGGAGAAGGTAATTAGACAATGTGTTTTGACAACACCAGTGTGAAATGTTATAAAGTTACTCTTTAAAATTTGGCTTTAACTGCACACTCTTTGAATTAAACAGCCCAAATTAGCAAGGAGCCATGCAAATGTTTCTTGAAGTGTTGCTCTCTGAAGCCAGTGGTTGGGCTATCCCACAGCCCGTGGCTAAACCAGGCTGGACCTGGGGTTAGCTGCTTCCCAACGTGTGGCAGTGATGAAATCACAACCTTTGAGTGAAGGTCTTTATGGACTCCTATCTCCAGCATAGCCAGAGTCCATGCTGATAGCGCCTGCAGAATGCACAGCATGTTTTTCTACTGATAATAGGGAACCTCCTACTTCCGAAAGTCATTTCAGAAGTCCTTTACAGACCTTCCCGTTCCCTGACGAGTGAGTTATGGGGCTATTATGCAAAATTCTGAAAGGACTTATATTGCTTTTAATAGCAGCACTTGTAGTTAGGTCCAGAAGCTATAAACTGCAGTGATTATATGTTCAGAGGAGGCTGCCCGCTGGTCCCAGCAGCCGTGCTGCCTCCAAGTAGTGACAGCGCGTGCTGGCTGTGTGGGACACCCTGCTCAGCAGCAGGACACATTGTGTGGATGGCCCTGATCTGCATCTTCCGCACTTAGCAGCTCACATCTTCCACACCTACCCAGTCACCAGTGCTCTAAGCTTGGAAAAGTTGTGTTCTGTGAAGTGGCGCTCTGCCCAGGAATGCAGTGGGGGAGGATCTCCAGCAAGCAGTGAGACCTCTGGTTTGTGCCTCTGGCAGGAACACGTTACACAGAGAGTGAGTGTTGCTTTCATGTGGTTTTCCATCTCTCTCTTGGATTTGAGCAGAATCTTGGAGCACTAAGGAAGGAAAGAGAAAGCAAATTCCCAAAGCAAGGGAGAAAGCCCAGAGCATCCAGGGCTGTACCTGGCTCTGGCATTCATCCATTCCCAGGAGAGGATGGGAGATCCTCCTTTTCCACAGCAAATTCAGAAAAATCCAACCTCAAGCATTAGACCTGGTGTTTGGTTGGTTTCTTTAACTGCATAAAGAAGCCATTTTGTGATGTTCTTGCTGTGGCTTGATCATCGGGCAGGAGCTCTCCTGTCCTGCCCCACAATCAGGGATGCTGTGAGGTGGCTTCTGTGCTGTTCTTGAGTGGATCAGAAGGTTTTGAGTGACCACTGTGCTGTGCTGTACAAGTGAGGAGTGCACAGGAGGAGCGTGGCCTCGTGCTGCCTGAATAACTGCAGCTAAATGAGCTTTCTGCTCCTGTGAGTTGGGAACCTGCTCAGAATTCCCATCGGCTGTTTTCTGCCATTTTCCTCAAACACCTTGCCACAGCGGGACTCCTTGCTAATCCCTGAATGCTGCTAAAGTGGATGCTGAAATCCAGCAATCCGTGAGCTCTGCCACAAGTGTTTCTGGTATGGAAACACCATTTATCCATTAAAAATTTATGTCACAGAGGAATGCATTGATCTAAGAAACATGGAGGTTCAGGAGTTCTTTTCTCTTGGCTTCTCTAGCCTGTCATCTTCCTTTCATTTCCAAGACTGACTTGTGATCTAACAACAGCCCCTCAGGCATCATGGAGGCATCGAATCTCTTGTAGAAGAGGGAGATTTACCAGCACAGAATTCTTTGGCCCGGTCACATCTGTCAAAAACAGTTCAGCCCAAACCACAGATCCCTGGAGCTGGTTAGGGAACCTCTACCCAGTGTAATGTTGAAAAACTTCCTGTTTCATCTCAGAGCAGTTGAGGCTGATGCTTCCCAAGGGGAACCTGCAAACTGCAGTGAGATTCTTCACTTTCAGCCTTTTCACATTTTGGATGCCAGTGTGTTCGGATGTGCAGCTTGGTCCTTAAACCTCTGCTTCTCAGGGAAGGTGAAATCCTTCAAAACCCAAGAGCTGCGTCTGCCTCATGGAGTAAAATCCATGGAATTCCTGCTCCATCAGCTCCAAGAAAAGAAGGGGAAAATGTGAGAGCAGCTGCCTAGTGGAACAGCTGGAGAGCTTGTGTATCTCACATGTTCGTAGCAGGCTGCTTCTTCACAAAGGTACCAGAGCTTCAGACACTTCACGTGTCAAGGACAATGTTCTAGTGATAGGTACCCCAAGAAATCCTTCTTCAGAGCTGTCACAAGGACAGATTGCTCCATCTAGACCAGTTCAAGCAATTTCTATTTTCCCCAATCCACCTGGCATTCAGCCTCCCGTCTGTTGTCCTCTGCAGCCTCTCCAACTCAGCGTGGTTTGGTTCTGGACAGACCTATCTAACTAGTGCCATTAAATAAAAGTAGATAGGTAATTAAATAAAACATTAGATAAAACAGCTGTAGATAAACAGTTCTTTAAAATGAAGCACTTCCTTTCTGAATTGTTGATGTAGAATGTCCAGAGACCTCATTCTGGTCCAGATTGAAGGACTGGATCATCGAAAACCAGCCAGCTCTTGGAGAGTGCTGCACCTTTTACTTGGATCAAAAGCCCTTCTGATTTCAGAACAATAAGCAGCTTATTTACAACTCCCTTGGCAGGACTCTGTATGCTCATGGGAAGCTGGGGGCAGGTTCAAAATCCTGAAGTCCTGAAGGATCCTGCTCCGGCCACAGGCTCAGCCTGGCTGGGCTTTGATGGAGCGTATTTCCCCTGTCTCCCTTCTGAAGTCAGGCCCATCATTTGATAAAGGCTTCAAACACTTTGTTGTCTTAAGCCTTTTGAACCAGGTCAGTGCAATCCATGTTTGCTGTCTAGGGAGACAGAGAGAACCCTCAGCAGTTATCTGTATTGTTTCAGCACAGGGAATTTGCATTCATTATTCTGCAATACTATTAGTTTTGGGGAAGTCTGTGTAGCTCATCCTTTGAGCTAGGAATAAAGTCAGACCCATGGTAATGTTCAGAGCATCATCCTGCTCACCAGATCTCTTGAGTTACCCTTACAGGTACCCACCAGCACAGCCTAGGGCGTGTGCATCTCGTATCCATGGGGTGAAGTGGGGTTTATTTCAGCTGCACTGATCTCGGATGCTCAGGGAGACCCTTGCAGAGGGAGCTGCATCTTGCACCCTCGAACAGGCTGCTGAGGCCCTCTGCAAGCTGTTGTGCTGAGTGGGAAGCTCCAAGGACAGGGCAGTGGGTTTTGCAGATGCAACAGTTTTTCAAAGAGAGAGGAAAACAAGTTCATCCTAAAGATTCTTGGGTTCAATTATTGTAATTTCTGTAGTTGAGCTTCAGTCACCTCCAGACTTTGAGAGACCGTGGATAAACATGCTGAGGTATTAGTTGTAAAGGACCCAGAATCATCTTATTTTGAGTTTCCTGGATACAGCAGTGATTCCAAATAGCTTCAGATCCTCAGCACTGCTGGGCCTGCAGGGAACCACCTCATTGTGACAGGACTCAAGACACTCAGGTTAGCAAACTTGAGCCCTTGCACCCACTGCTGCCACAGGCTCAGGAGAGACTTTGGTTTGGGATCCTGCCTTGCATCAAAGGCTAGGAAAACGAAGGGTAATTCTTTCCCAGTTGTGCTTTTCTGTGGTAGCTGCACTAAGGAGACCCAAGATCGTAAGTGCTGAGCTCCGAGCTGCCTCTTATTAGGCTCATTAAGTGTCTAACGGAGCAGGGCTTGGTGCTGCCGTCTGTAAACAACCGCAGGGAGAGTTGGCATCCTGAGGTGGCAGGAGAGAGGGAACACGTCACCCAGCAGGTTGGGACTTGTCAGGCAAGGGAGAGAATTCCCTCCTTGGGAATCGCTGGTGTGGCCTCACAAGGAAGGAGGGTGGTGGTCATGGGGTTGGGGTTTCTGAAGGAAGCAGGATCCCTTAGCCAGAAGTGCTCCCCTGAGCTATGCAGGGGAACAGGGAGACACCCTGAGAAGCTCCTTAGGGAGTAACAGAGCAGGGACCAGCTCTGCCACATCTTCCCCCGTGCTGGAGCACATTCTGGACTACACAAAGATGAAACACTACTTTGGCCCCTCTGCCAATATTTCAAGACTGAACATCGTTTTTGTTAATGAAAATCTTTTTCTGCAGTTTTTGTGATACAAGCCACTGGTTTACAGGGCTAGAGGTCCTGGTGGCACTAAAGACGTGTTCATCCCAGGGTGGTGACATCACCTCACACGTGTTTTGCCCTCTCTATTGGCTGCAAGGATGAAGGGAATGGTTGGTTGGGGCTGTTCCCAACTCGGAGGGGTCACTGGGATTGAGATTTGCTGGCAGGCTGGGCAGGAAGACCCATCCCTCTTGGCAAAAAAAACAAGCAGTGCTTTAACTGGGACCTCTGCAACCCAGCTGGGGCATCATGAAAGAGTCTTCAGCTCCTCGGTGCCATCAGTGGTTTCTTACTGCCTCTGGTTTTCTTCCCTGCCTTCTGGCTGGCAGAGACAGAAAAGCCAATGCGATTTGCATACTTTTGTCAGGTTTTGAGGCAAAGCAGCATTTTAGTGTTCTGCTTTGATCTTCTGTCTGGCCTGGGATAAATTTGGGTGGTCTCTCATCCTCCTTTAAAGTTTTCAAGCTCGATGTCTGCTTCTGATGCTGCATTTGTTCTTTTGCTATGAATTATCTCACGTCTTCACATTTAATTTTATCTCTGGTCCTATAGAGTGTATATTTCTCTCATGTTAGTATTGAAATATTTGAATGCAGAGTTTTATGCTGTTGAATTTTCCAACTATTTTTCCTCCAAATTAAATTTTTATCTCTGTTATGTCATTTTACTTTTTCTACTGTTTTAAAAAAATAATACAGAAAGGATAAAAATGAGGGGAAAAATACCGCAGCTGATAGCTTCATACTCCACTACACAAACTTCTTATCCCAGAACCCAGGAATTTGGGGACGAAGTAACAGAATAAGGAATCAAGAATGTCCTTGAACTGCCATAAATATTCATTTATTCACCCAGAGCAGGCAGAAAAATGGCACCTCTGTGTTTGTAAGAGTGCTGTATTGATAAAGCAAGCAGAGAATCATTGCACAGCTCTGAAGAGCTGAGATGCAATCCTGTAGGATCCTCCAGCAAGAGAGGATGCCTTGTGGGAATTGGGACCTTTGTGGCTGTGGGCTAGATTTGCAGAGATTGACTGGCATACACTAATCCTCCTGGGATAAGCTGAGTAAGCGTGCACCAGAGTCCTCCCTTCTACCAAACTGAAAGCATAACTGCTAAAAAACAGGGGGTTTGAGAGGTTGAAAGGCTTTTTGCCACCCTATGAGACCAGGATATGCCTATTGACCTTGTGTCCATTGGGAGAAAAGCAATCACTTCCATCCCTGAGTGGAACTTGGTGTCGAAAGAGCTTTTTGAATTGCTGCTTCAGAAGACCTTTTCCCTTAGATGGGGTGGTGTGTGGAGCTGGTGCCAGCTGAGGAACTCGTGGAGGTGGTGGCTCAGCTTCCAGCCCCCAGGTCCTGGGCTGCACCTGAGTGCCTGCCAGCCCATCCTCCCCCAGCTCCCACCGGAACGACTGGCATTTCCAGTTATCAAAGGCTCCCAAAGAAACATGGGATTTTTCATGCATCCTTTGCTAAGCTGTGCTGTGTTCTCCCTGCAGCGTACCTACCGAATGCCAAAGGATATCCACGTGGAACCAGAGAAGTTTGCTGCAGAGCTGATCAACCGTTTGGAGGAAGTACAGAAGGAACGTGAAGCAGAGGAGAAGTTAGAGGAGCGCCTTAAACGCGTTCGAGCGGTCAGTGACCTTCTTATCTCCTCTGCCAGCCTGGGACTCTGCTTACCCTGTACCACAGAGAGCTTTCAGCTGCTGTGGAAGCACCTGGGGTGGCCAGTTCCCTGCTCCACTGCCATGGTCATCACTGGCACAGGGCTCCTGGAGGCTCCTGTAGCCCCCGGAGCTTCCATGATGCTGTTCCCCCATCCATGCAGGGCTCTGTGAGCTCCTGTGCTCCCTCCCTGTGTAAGATACCAGCCATGGCACAGCAGTGCTCGCTTCTGCCATCATTCAGGGGCTGTGGATGCTCTCCATCACCTTCTTTGGCACTCTGGCTCTCCTGAGTTTGTGACCAATCCCTGGGGACTGTGTAAGAGGGGTTCACCTTCCCACAGGAGGTTTTGTGTGATCCCTATTTCACCCACAAATGGTAACCAGATGGCAGGTGATGTTGTGCTTGGGGGTGTTTGTGTCTGCTATCAGGCCATTTCTACCACAACCAAAAGGGTTCTGCCCATCAGTGCCTAGCACACCCTAGAAATTTTGGAAGTGGTCAGGTGTGGCATTGAAAAACCCTCTCCTGGGCAGATAAACACTTTGGCTCCACTGGGATACCTAGCCAGTGGCATTGAGTGCTGGGAGCCCTGGTACTGCTGGGGCCCCTCAGAGTCTGAGGATTTGTTAGATGAACCATGGGAGATGCGCAAGGCCTTTAGCTCCACAACAAGCTCCAAGAGGGAGAGAGTGAGGTCCTGGCCGTCTGGTATGGCCTGTGTGAGACCCCTGTTCAGCAGCATTCACACCACAGCTTTTCTTCTGAGACACTGCATCTCATGGGTATCTGTACATCTTGTGGTGGGGATAGAGGAGAGCTCCCAGAGGACACCATGGTGTTACTGAACATCACTTGATCAGTGTAGCTACAGTCCTGTGTGCCAAAGTTTTGGGGTTCTGCACTATTAGCTGCCGTGGCCCTGAGATGAAGGCTCTGGGCTCCGTAACTTGCTGCCCTCCCTTAAAGCAGAGGTGTTGGTGCCTGGCTCAGCTGGCTCTGTGCTTCAGGGAAGTTGAGCCTCTGGGGCTCCAGGAAAGAGCCTTCAGCCCCAATGGAGTATTTTTAAATGCTCATCTAGTATCTCTTTAAACAGGAAAAAGCTGTAGGTTGTAGTGTTAGCTTTAAACTGCATCTGCATTTCAAATGCAGAGAACTGAGGAAGGCAGAAGGATCTGTAAGGTCCCCTCCAGCTCCAGGTGTTTTCCAGCAAACTCCCTACACCTCTGCATCCAGCCAGAAAAGGCCAGCCAGGTGCTATTTTGGGATTAGATTCCTGTTCTTCTGGAATTGCACTGTTCTCCTGTTTGGTGACTATTGCTTTCTAGACAAAGACAGTGTAATCAGCAGCATTTTCTGCTAACACAGTCCTAGAACACTCTTCTTCCTCTTCCTCCTCCTCTGGCTCCGTTGCAGCCCCCACCTGTACCAAATTACATTATCCCAGCCCTCTGCCTCCTTGAAGAAGCTGCCAGTAGCAATACCATAAAATCAGCAAATACCTATGTGCCAGAGAATATATTTACATCTGTTTAAACACATTTTTGTGTGACTTAATCTATTTTTAAGCCCAGGACTCCCGCTAATGCTGTATATTAAACCTCTTTGCTGTCTCCAGAATGTATTTCATTGACTGGCTGGCATCTGGCATTAGCCATTCAGGAAAAACTCAGAGTAAGCAATTGTAGCTTTTTTAGGTCAGCACTTAAGGTGCAGGAGCTGCTGGTATCAGCAAGAGGGAGAACTGGAATCCTGATAGATCACAGGGCTTTTTTCTGTGACCTGAGCACCAGGACTACAGGGTAACCTCTTCCCAGGTCTGCATGGCTCACTACACAGCAGCACAGGGAGAACCAGGAGCGTTAGTCACACTGGGCAGTTACCAGCTTAACAGAGAAGCTGGAAATATTTTGCAAAAGCTAGGGGAAAAGAATTTTTCTCCCCCATACTGAGCAGCCTGCAGGTTCCCTTTCAAAGCCACATCATGCAGTAATATCGAGAGGTGGCATCTGATTTGAAGCCAAATGCCTTTTACTGAAAAGACTGTCAAGTTTCTGCTTTAGAAAAAAGCAAATGTTGAATTCATTAATTATTCTGAGAAACGTGGCAGAGGATTAAGAGGATGTGCATGTTCTCATATTAGTTTCTGAGACACTTCAGCCTCGTGTCCATGCATGGAATCTGCAATATCACATCACAGAGATCAGTATTGGATCATGCAGATCACTCTGTCTGAACTGAGCAAATGGAAAATAAGCCAGGGAGAAGCAAAGCCACCACTGAGATTCTCGCTATTTGAATATGAAACATTGCCTTACTAGAGAGGGAAGTCATTTGCATGATGATCGAAGAGGCACTCGTGCTTAGACGAGCTGTTTTCCCTTCCCAGCCAGCAGCAGCCTGATGGGTGGGACTGGGGGAAGCCAGAGGAGGAGGTTTGCAGCAAGGTATTGCCTGCCTGTGGCTCATCAGTGCAGCTCTCAGCTCCTAATTCAAAGGGAAGGGCACCCCCAGCCTTGTTGGAGAGTAAAAATAGCTCAGCAGACAGTCAGCAAAGTTGGAGCTGCATCTGGCTGCTGTATGGGAGCTGGTGGAAGAGCTTTCTGACAATATTATGTCAACAAAGCACCATCTAGTGGTGATGGTACCGGGGCTCCCTGCCCGCCCAGAGTGTCACCTGCCCACCCAGATCACTGCCAGGCTGTGCCACCATCACTGCCAGGCTGTGCCACCATCTCTGCCTGGCTGTGCCCAGCTCCCTGCCAAACTTTTCCCAGCTTCTTGCCAGGCCTTGCCCAGCTCACTGCCAAGCTATGCCCAGATCTCCACCAGGCTCATTGCCAGGCCTTGCCCAGCTCACCACAGCGAGGTCCCAAAACACAGCTCCAGAGCCCACGCCATGTACGTTGTTTTCTTCACTGCAGACTGAGCACAGTGAAAAGATTCAGCAGAATTAGTTCCTGCAACCTTGACTCCTACCTTTGCCCTGCTCAAGGAGAGACAACAGCTTGGAATTAGCACCCCAGTTCCTTCATTCATTGCTGTTGTCTCACTGTTGGGGTGTTCCTACCTGATGTGAGGCTCAGGCCAGTGCTGAGGGTGGTAAGGCAGGTCCCCATGGACCCACCCCAGCAGCAGCTGCTCCTGCCTGTGGTCCTGCTTGGGGTCTAGATCTGCTCAGTGACACAGATGAGCTGAGCCAACATGAACTGAGCCTTTTCTCCCCTTAGCCTATCCTGATCTCAGTCTTGAAGCAAAAGTACACATTACCTGCAAAATGGAGTTCTGGGCAGCCAAAGGATTTCCCAAATCCCAGGCACCCATTTGGGTGGACCACCCTGGGTTCTCACTCTCTGCTCAGGTGTGACAGCACTGCCAAAGCTCTGGGCTGAGCAGGAAGGACATGCTGCTGTTCCTCAGAGATCTGTGCCAGGGTCAGATCCTGCCCTGCACATCAGCTGGGGTTTAAACCTGGGAGGTACCAGCTCCAAAAGCATCCCAAGTGCTGAGGGTATCACTGGGTATCACAAATTGATAATAAATGCTCTCCTCACTGGCAGGGACATAGTCAGCACGTCCTTCACCATTCCTTGTCCCTGATTCAGTGCCCAGGGCTGGTGGCTGGCGAGCTGTGGCATGTGGCTGTAGATGAAAGGTGCCTCTGAAGCTCTTCGAAGTGATCTGTTAGAAAGTGCTGTGTCCTCTCCAGACATCAGCATCATGTCACACCCCTAGGGTTACAGCACCCATGCCTGTGGCACTTTAAAAGCCTGGCATTGTCCCTGCTTCAGGCCTGAACCCCCAGGTGTGACACTGGGAGGAAGTCTGTTATTTGCTTTCTTGCTGTGTGGTTGGCAGCTGAAACTTTGAAGCTGGTTAGCAAGTGATGGATGATGGCATCTGACAGGCAAAGCTGATGGGAGTCAGTGTTTTCCAGTAGATGCATTTATCTGGCAGGGCAGAGATACCCTGTGCTGCAACTGATTTCTTTACTGTGCCAAAGGAGGAAAAGAGTAGGATTAAAGGACTCACTGGAATCCTGCTTATGTAATTAAAACAAACAGGAATCCTGACTTCCAATAAAGAAACTTCATAAATATCTGAGTTTATGTTGGAGCATAAAGTAGTTCGTCAGCATCAAAACTGTGGCTGTCAGCATGGAGGAGTTTAATTCTTCCTGGCAAGTACTTAGGAGTCACTAACAGCGTGTCCTAGACCAGTGTGAGCTGCAAGAACAAGCAGTTAGTTCCAACTCGTTTCTTTGTCTGCACAAAGTGTTTCACTCCAGCCTTAGCATGCCCAGGAGAAATCAAATGTTTGATTTCCAAAACCATTCGTGCAGCTGTCGACCTTCACTTCCTCCCTCCTGTTACAAGCCTTCTCTTGGCTTTGCCTTGTGAAATAGTCATTTGGGTGAGAAAACCCCCCTGGTCTCACCTGACTCAGAACTGATTTGCTGCATATCCTGTAGCTCTGGGCTTTATCTGATGGGCTTTGAAGCAGTGCCTTACCAAAGGCACGTAGGAAGCTGAAGCTACGCTGTGGTAAGTTATGTTTCTGCTGCTGGTTGTTGCAGAGCCACCTTCAATGGGCTTGGAGTAAGGCTCTGCCTGCTCTAGTTGAGTTGTTAGGCTTGTCAGCTGTGTTTGTAAGCCTGGTTGTGATGTGTGGGCTGCCTGGCAGGGCTCCTTGGGTGGTGTGTGGATAACTTTGCTAATGGTGGCTCAAAAAGCAGATTCAGAGACCTTAGCCACTCTGCTCGGTGGTACCCAGACTGCACATGCTTGGCTTGAGCATTAGGAAATTCCCATCAGTCTGAGACAGATCTCCAGAGGGGTGGTGGTTCTCCATCTTCTTAAAGGTTTTCAAGATCTGACTGGACTAAACCAGGCCTGACGTAAGGGTTAGCAGCAGTCCTGCTGCAAGCAGAAGGTGGGACTGGGGACCCCTTCCACCACTTCACTGTCATTCTCTGATTGTCCCTGTGTTTCTTGCAGGAAGAAGAAGGTGAGGATGCAGATATCTCTTCTGGTCCCTCGGTCATGAGCCACAAGATGCCTTCCGCCCAAGCCTTCCATCACTTTGCTCCTCGTTATGCTGAGATGGGCTGTGCTGGGATGCAGATGAGAGATGCCCATGAAGAAAACCCCGAAAGCATCCTGGATGAACACGTGCAGCGTGTGATGAAAACTCCAGGCTGCCAATCTCCAGGACCTGGCCGTCACTCTCCTAAGCCACGGTCCCCAGAAAGCGGCCACTTAGGAAAGCTGTCAGGGACACTAGGAACAATTCCTCCAGGGCATGGCAAGCACGCAACAAAATCAGGAATGAAACTGGATGCAGCTAACTTATATCACCATAAACATGTCTACCACCATATCCATCACCACAGCATGATGAAACCAAAAGAGCAGATCGAGGCTGAGGCCACGCAGCGAGTGCAGAACAGCTTTGCTTGGAATGTAGATTCACATAACTATGCAACAAAGTCACGAAACTACAGTGAAAACTTGGGCATGGCCCCTGTCCCCATGGACTCTTTAGGCTACAGGTGAGTCAAGGAACACCCAGTGGGATTCCCAAAGCTGTGGCTTCTCTAGGAAGCTCTCCCATAAACAGGCTGTAGCATGTCAGGGAAACAGTGGTTGAACCTTTTCTTGTGAGAGCTTATGCTGGGACGTGGTTTGAGGGCTCTTCCCCTTCAGAAATGGATATGCCCTGATAACCCTTATAGAGGCCTTTTTATCTCTGTGATCTAGTGCTGAAAGACACCATCTAACCAGGGTTTTTGTTGGCCTTGGTCATAAAGTAGGTCTTCTGCTCCTTAAAGCAGTGGAGATACTTAGAAATTGCAGGTGCTGGTCTACTTCTCCAGGCACCAGGAGCTGGGTATTGGGGCTGTGTCTCAAGGTCTGGGTAATAGAAACAGGTCTCTCCAGGTGTTTATGAGAGGACGAAAAATCCCCACCTTATTTGTTGCAAGGCTGAACCCTCTCACCAGAAGGGCTCCTTTCTCTTCCTAACAAAGCAATGGACACTGCAGTGCTGCCCTTGCAGCCAGTCCCAAGGGGATGTTCTCCAGGGTAGGGCACCCTCTGCCCAGAAAAGCCATTTTGCTGCATTACAGGCTGTTGTCCATCTTTCCTTGGCAATTTGAGTTCCTGTATCCCTTCTGTGCTGCACGGAGAGGGGGGAGCTCCTTTTCCGTGGCGGGTTTTGCTGGTCCTGTTACTGGGTAACTGCAAAGGAGGGAGTGCAGCTCGGGGCTGACCATGGTGAGGGATGGGGATGGAGCAGCCACAGGGGAAAGCTGTGCTCACCCTGAGTGTGTCTGGCTCCCCAGGGCTGAGGCTTTGGGACAGTTAGTGAAGGCAGGTTGGGTGGGTCTGCAGCAGGCAGGATCAGCTTTCTAGGGTGGCAGGAGGGAGGCAGAGTGCAGATGCAGCCAAAGCAAACTGCTCTTCAGGAGGGAGAGGCACTTAAATCCACCATGTTTCTATGGGGAAAGGGTTTTGCTTCAACAGAGATGAGCATGGCCATGCTGGGCCAACCCAAAGCCCCATACAGACACAAGACTTCCTTCTAGCAACAGCCACAGCATATATTTAATGAGATTTTTTAAAAGGACACACTCACAGCTGTCCTTCCTCTGGCACAAACTCCCAGTTCCTGAATTAGAAGCTTTACAAGACAAGGGTTTGCATCCAAATGGTCTTGTTTGGCAGCCAGCAGTCTCTTGTGGTGGCTTCTCTGACTCTTTGTTGAACCAAGCTGGTGTGCTGTTCCCCCAGCCCCCTATGACTGTGTCTGTGGGTCAATGACAACCTGCAGAAAACAGCATTTTTTTTTGTTTGCTCTGAACCTGCAGAGTTGCGTTTGATACCCAGTAGTCCTCATGTTAGGAGGAGCGGAGAAGAAGTTGTCAGCTTGCCCTGCCTTTGTAGATCTGCAGCAATGCCTCTCCAGGCTTTCTCTAAAAAAAATATCAGCAAAGCTATCCAAGGGACTGTTGCTCCTCTGTGGTGTTCAGGTTGTTTTTCCTGTGTGTGTTAGTGAACATGCAGGAGCGAGGGCCTGTGGAGTAAAGCAAGTGGATGATTGGAGCAGTGGGAGTCTCATGGAATGACAGGCCAGCACAGGGGAATTCTGCATGGCCTCCTGAGCATGGGGCTGCTTGGCTGGGCACATGGCCATGTGTGCCATGGCGTTCCTGCAGGAGCCTTTGCTGCAGCCACAGGTGTAGCCAGAGTGTTGGCTAGTGCCTGGCATCCCTCTGGCTACAGTGGTTGGGGTGGCTGGGCTTCCCCATGGGAGGCAGCCCACCCTGCTAGGATGTGATCTTCCACCATGACATGAAGCCTCGTTCAGATCAGGATAAGAAGCAGACTCTGGGCATGGCAAGTCAGAGTTTGGGGTATCAGTGAATCTGGGGGTGATAGGAAGGACCTGGGTTTCAAGTGGTGATCAGGCATGGTGAGACAGCCAATGGATAACCTCCTGCTCTGAGTAAAGAGCTGAGGATTTAACACAACCCTTGTCATTGCAGGAGATCTTGCCGTGGCTCATTTGGCCAGAGGAGAAGCTGCCTTTCCTCACAGGTTGTTGGGCAGAGAAGCTGCTGTGCCCAGGTCTAGGCAGTCTTACTCTTAGCCTGAACTGTAGCACAGTTGGTTTGAGCTTTGGTAGAGCAGGGAGCTGTGGAAAATGTCTGGAGATAGATGTGTCCATGTCTGGAGATAGACATGTCCATCCTCTGCCCCTCTGGTGGCTGGCATAAGCAAAGCACTAATGTCCCAAGCTTTGTTCTTGCAGTGGGAAAGCAAGTCTGCTCTCAAAAAGGAATGTTAAGAAGACCGATTCAGGGAAATGTGATGGTGCCAACTATGAGATGCCAGGATCTCCTGAAGACGTGGAGAAAAACCAGAAGATCCTTCAGTGGATCATAGAAGGAGAGAAGGAGATCAGCAGGCATAAGAAAACAAACCATGGGTAAGGGCTGGCAGAGCGAGGGATAATCACACTCTTGTATTGTGTCCCCTGCACAAGGGAGATGTGTCAGCAGGCTGCCTTCCTCCTGGGCATCTTGGGAAGGCAAGAATGCACCACACAAGGGTTTAGACCCTTAGGAGACTGAGGATTACTCGGGGGCTATGAGGGCTGTTGTTTCTGAAGGATAACTTGTGGCCACGGCAGGAGGTTGCAGCCCCAGGGGAATGTTAGAAATTGCTGCTGTGGTTCCAAGGTGGATAATGTGGCACATGGTAGGCAGGGGAGGGCATCCTGTGAGAGAGTGCCACAAAAGATGGAGCTGCCTTTTCTTGAGTTTATTTTTGTGTATGGGATTGATGGGAGCCCTCACATTGATCTGTGGGGTTTGTTTCAGGGTTGGGCTGCTCACCCTGATGTCTCAGGACTTGCTCAAAATCTTCTTTATATTTTGACATTGCACCCCTCTCCCTTGACAGCCGTGCTGTGAGGAGCTTCCCAGTGGTGCCTGTATCCAGCAGCTGGTCCATCTGGGAATGACTGTGTGCCTGTGCAGAGCATCTCAGTGGTCCATGTAAAACCTTTGTGTTTTGTGTGTAGCTCTTCAGGTGCTAAGAAGCAGCTGTCCCACGACATGGTGCGGCCCCTCTCCATTGAGCGACCTGTTACGGTGCACCCGTGGGTCAGCGCCCAGCTCCGAAACGTCGTCCAGCCTTCTCACCCCTTCATTCAAGATCCTACCATGCCACCCAACCCAGCCCCCAACCCTCTCACCCAGCTGGAGGAAGCTCGCAGGAGGTTGGAAGAGGAGGAAAAAAGGGCTGGAAAACTCCCCCTTAAGCAAAGGTATGATGATAAGGTCTGATTGTGTGTGGGAGGGCTGGGAGAGACTGCTCTGAGGGATGTCCATGTCCTCTGCTCTGGTCTCCAGCATGCAGAGAGGTCAGAGAAATCTGCCTCAGTCCCTCTAACATGGTGGTGCAAATGCCAAAACCCATTTGAGACCCTGGGCTTGTGATCTGTGGATGGAGAGGCTGGAAATGCTCCTGGCAGGGTGGGAAGGGGCTGGGCAGAGGGAACATGTCTAGAAGGGGCAGGGCTGGGAGAGCTCTCTCCCCTGGTACTCGCTGGCTCTCTGCTCATTCACAGTCACACAATGACTTCAGAGCTTGGTGCAGGAGCAGAATTCATCAGGATGCAGGAGAATTAAGTGCAGAAGACAAATCTGTCTTTGCTCTTTATCTCCATCTCGCACAAGCTTCCGGCAAAGGCCGCTGGTGGCCTCTGGATGCGAGCTCTGTGCTGGAGCCCTCCTGCAGCAGCTCTGACTCTGCATGGCCGTATCCAAGTCACTGCATCTTTCTGTGACTCAGCTTAATGGCTGTTGCAGAGCTCATTTTCCTGCTCTGTGTTATCTTTCAGGGGACATTATTTGCAAGGCACATGGAGCTCTCTGGTGAAAAGCGTTTTGGAAGTGCTAGATAATTACCGTTAACAGCTAAAAGCACTTTGTCCATTAAAAACCTTTCACAGCTCTACAGCCATCCTCTGAAAACTTGAAACTTTGCGGTCTGACTCGTAGAAACACAGATGTAATTTTAAAAAGAAGCTCTTAATTGACAGGCTCGTTATTTTTGCTTGCAGTGACCACGTAGCAGATTTCTGTGTATTCATGTCAGAGCATTAATTGAAAGCCAGGTAATTAGAGGGCTTTCCCAAGCCAGGTTAAGCCAAGTTTATGCGATCTACCTTTCAGCATGTGTCATTGGATAGGGTTTATTAGCAGAGTCATTTATAGTTGTACTAAATTCATGCACCTTCCCCAGAAATATCTGTACACACTTTGGAAACAGCAGCCTGGGCTATGCAATTAATATTCTGACAATAATTTGGCCTGTATTTTAAGAGTGGCTTACAGAGGAAGCCCATGGTATGTGGTATATGACAGCAGCAGGATGGGCTAAGCAGTCCCAGTGCTGGGCTGCTCTGCTTCCACTGCCTCTCCATGAGGTCTGGCTCTTCTCCCAGTGATGCAGGGATCCCCCAGCCCTGCCTTATGCCTGGAAAACCAGAGAGACGTTCACCAGTGGGGAACTGCTTGTGAAAAGTAGATGTGTCTGTGTCCAGTAGCAGGCAAAAATGGATGCAGTGGTCCCCAGGGAGCCAAAGATTTCTGGACGTTGAAATCTCTGTTGGATTTTGGTAGGATTGGGTGCTCCAGCTGAATCACACCTGAGCTGGCAGCTTTTTAGAGAGCTCCTGCTCTGGTTAGCCCAGGAGCCTGCCTGGAAATAGATCCCACAGCTCAATGAGAACAAAGTTGAAACTGAGAGAGGAGCTCCCATGAAAACACCATTTATTTCACTCAGGAGCTTTGAAGAGCTCTGGGAAATTGGAGCCAGTGTCCCAGGTTTGTCAATAGCCTTGAGGAAGCAGAGAGGTGGAGGTGAGCCCAGAGGTGTCCTTGAGTCTCCAATTGAGCTGGCAGTGGGTGGAGAGCACACTGTGCCAGCTTTCTACAGCCAGACAGGCCTTGCCAGCAGGATTACCCAGCTCTCCAGCCACTCCCCTCTGGCACAACCCTCCCAGCAGTGGCCTTCCCCACCAAACTGCCCACTGCCAACAGCTCTGCTCCCACCCCAGCACTGTCCCTGCTGTAAATCAATGAGGCACCTGCAGTGACTCTACTGGGAACTGTGAATTTTCTCTCCCTATTTCACAGCGTTTGGAATGACCCTGATCTCTGAGATAGCGACCTGGCTGCTGCTGGCAAGCAATGCAGGATTGACCATCCAGTGCTAATGACCTGCAGATCCAGCAGCACACCGGTGCTCAGCATGGGTATCCCAGTGACCATCAGGTTCTTCCATGGACAGACAGGTTTTGAGCCATTTCCTGTAGCTCAGTCTCACATTTCACAGCTGGATTGAAGTAATTAATACCAACTCCTCAGAGAAAGGATTTTTTGCAAGCAGGGAGAACATTTAAGCACGATCTCAGTTTGGAATTAATTGTGTTGGGCCAAGCTTGGAAGAGGAGCAGAGCTGGTGGCTGGGACACCCACTGAAGTAACATCTGCTGGGTGCATTTTGGGCTTCCCAAAGCTCTCCAGCCCTAGGGTTGAGTTGGAGCAAGCCAGACACCTCTGCATCACAGCAAGGTTGGATTGGTGCTGCAAGCCAGACTTAGGTTCCCTGTCATAGCGCCGGTGGGATGCACAGCTGGGGAGTCAGGACTGGGATGCAGATGCAGTGAGTGGGATGAGTGCTGCATGATGTTTTGTGCTTGTGACAAACACAGCAATGGGAGGTGATCTCAGAAGGGGCAGGGCCTGGTACCTGGCAGTATTTCTGGCACCCAGGAGACGGGTGCAGGTGGAAGATTTAATGAGGCAGGGCTCAGAGTCGGTCTGGTGGCCTTTATGTGCGAGCCGAGGTCTCAAGAGATCTCTTGGCACTGATGAAAGTGGAGACAGTTGTGTTGTTTCATTCTCCTGAGAGGAGCTCTTGGAAAATTACATTTTCAGTGATTCCATATTCATCAGCTCTGCTTTAGCCTGCTAGAGGTCTGTGGCTGCAGTTTGGGGTGTGTGTGAGTTCTGCTGATAGAATTAAAGCAACAGGAAAAGCTTCTCTTGGTACATTGGTGATAAAAGGAAGACTGGGGAACATGTGGGCCCTGTCTGGGAGGAAATGGGAGAGCTGGTTACGTGGGGCACACAGAAGGCTGAGGTAATCAATGGCTTTTTTTTCTTTGGTCTTCACCAGTGAGTGCACCTGAGTCACAGACAAAGGCAGGGACTGGGAGAAAAAAGAACCACCCACAGTAGGAGAAGATGAGGTTTGAGACCATCTGAAGAACCTGAGGGTGCACAAGTCCATGGGACCTGATGAAATCCATCCACAGGGCGAGGGCACTGGTGGATGAGGTGTCTCAGCCACTATCCATCATATTTGAGAAGTCATGGCAGTCTGGACAAGTTCCCGCTGACTGGAAAAGGGAAAGCATAGCCCCCATTTTCAAAAAGGGAAAAAAGGAAGGCTTAGGGAACTAAAGGGCAGTCAGTCTCCCCTCTCTGCCTGTCAAGATCACTTTTGGGCATCACTTCAGGCATCATTTTCAGGGCACATCTCACTGGAGCCAGGCTGAGCACGTTCAGGAATGGCCTTTCAAGTGTGAAGTGCACAGCAGAAGGAAGGACGCTCCCAGCCACTGGCACAGTCCCTCTCTTGCTTCTGCCACAGCAGAGCTCAGGGATGTCCTGTCCTCTCCATCTCCCCAGGCAAAGGAGAACGGCAGCCCTGAGGAACCAGCTCTGCTCCTGTGCCAGGCTCGTCGCCGTGTCCCCAGGTCCCCAGGCACACAGCAGCCCTCTTTTAGTCATGACTTGTCTCTAGCAGGATTAAGAGAAGCTTAGGGACTTTGAGGTTTTCCAAACCCCTTCAATTAACTTCTGGCTCACAGGATTCACAGAATTTGCCTGAATTTATGACCCATTTTTCCTTTAAATGCCTCATATTTTTTTTCCAAGGATGACTCAATTCCTTAATGTTTTTCTAGCTAAAGGGCATCCTGTATTTTGATACAGGGGTGGGAGAGGCTCTGAGAGCTCTGCTGGCACCAGAGCAGACCCTTGCCTCTCAGAATGCTGCATCTTCTCCAAAGGTCTCCCAGGCAGATCAGGCACCTGGAAGATTGTTCAGTTGAACTTTAGACCTCTCATGCTTGTAGGAAGAGGTGGAAAGGCTGTGTCTGGTGCTGGTTTGCAGTGCCAGTGTTTATGTGGGCATACCATGAAAAGGTGCTCTGCCCGCCAGCCACTGTTTAAAGGTTAAGGTCAGAGTCATTTCCAAAACTGCGATTACCTCATGTGCTTGGCAGATTCTAGGGTTTTTACAGCAACTTTCCAGTCATGTAAATACAAAATCATCTTTTTTTATCCAGTGCACTTTTAAAATGATTTTTTTTTAAAGCTGCCAAATGTGTTTTATGTGACTTTGAAAGGGAAGGCTGCCTCTGGCTCAGACCGCGCATGCCAAGGTACCAATTTGTGTAGGCTGCTCCAATGTTTGTGCAGCTTTTTCGGCACCCCAGATGAAAGGCTCTGCAGAAGGGCAAAGTACCCTGAGCTGAATTATCATTGCTTTTGCCTGTCTCTGAAAATGGGGTGAGGGCTGGGCTGACAGTTTCAGTCTAGTGATGGCACCACATAGCTGAACCTGGTGTGTGGGCTGGAAGCAAAGACCAGACCAACATTCTGAGAGCTGGGAAAACACAGGAGGTGCAAAGTCCTCGATGGGGATGGCAACTGCCTTGGCACCCTGCATGGGCAGGACAGGCAGCAGAGCCTCCAGGACATGCCATTCTGGGAGCTCCATCCCCTCAGACCTCCACGTACGCGGGAGAGGTGCCTAGAGGAGCTGTGGGGTGCAAGAACATCCATGTGGGCCAGTGGAAAGCTGTGCTGGGCTGTTCTGGCCATGGTGGCAATAATCCCAGACAGTCTGAGCAATGTCTGCATGCCCTGTGGGATGGTGCTCCAGCTCTGTGTGCTGGTGTGTGCCAGGAGCATGGTGAGATGGTGATGGTGATGATGGTGACTTGGGTCTGCTGCCTTGGCCTGGGGTGCTCTGCCAATGACTCCCCAAACCATGCTGTGAGGAGGGCTGTGCCTTCTCAAAGCCTGGAGACAGCACAAAGGGACTGATTTAGAGCCTGCACCCTCCTTGTAGCTGTGTCCTGGCCTCGTTCAGCCTTTGCAAGTGCTTTTGCTTGGCCAGTCCTGGTGTTTGTCTGCGTGCCAGGAGAGCTGCTGGCGGGAGCAGGTGATGCTCAGGGACCACGCTGCATTCTTACCAGCCCTGGGGGGGCCTGACCCGCTCCTCTCACGCGGCAGCCCCGAGCCCTGCCAGGTACCCAGCACGATGGTTCTGAGCCCCTTGGGCTGGCACTGAGCAGGTCCCTTGTGTCTCTGCCCAGCAGGTTGAAGCCCCAGAAGAGGCCGGGCAGTGGCGCATCCCAGCCCTGCGAGAACATCGTGGTCGCTTATTACTTCTGCGGGGAGCCCATCCCCTACCGCACCCTCGTCAAGGGGCGCGTGGTGACGCTGGGACAGTTCAAGGAGCTGCTGACCAAGAAAGGGAACTACAGGTAAGGGCTGCTCCCCGCCTGTGGGAAGCTGCCAGCAGCTGTTGGTGACCCCCGGCAGATGCCACTGCCAGGACACAGCAGCACTGCCCCCACAAAGGGGAAGGTTGGTGGAGGTAGGTCAGGAGGGCTTCCTCAGGGCATGCTGTGGTGGGAATGTGGCAGCGCAGCCAGGGCACCTTGGCTGGTGAAGAGGCAGGTTAGCAGGGATGAGGCAGGTCGGGTTTCGTAGCAGAAATGTCCTGCATCATGGTTTGTACCTCCACCAGGAGCTGCTGAGCTGCCTGGCAGGTGTGGAGCAGCATTGTCAGTGCTCAGTGATGCTGTGGGGACCCTCTAAATTCAGAGCTGTTTTGGCTCCTCTCAAAGTTCCCTTTGGTGAGGACAGGGAGGTTGGGTCCTGCCAGACTCCCAAAGCAGCCAGACGTGGGGCGTGGGGCGTGGAGCTCTCCAAGTTCCCACTTCCAAGTAGGAGCTGCCATGGGAAAGCCTGCCTAGAAATGCTCCACCAACAGAGGTGCCTCAGCCAGTGCTTTTGGGAGAGCTGTGAATGGGCTTGGATTCAGGGCTGGAGCTCCTGACCATGCTAACATGGATCCTGACCATTGTTTTGTTCACTGTTGAGGGCAGGGGCAAGAGTGTGGCCTCAGTTCCCTGGAGCAGCTTCCTGTGCTCCACGAGCTCAGAGCCATGGAAGGGCTGTACCCATGTTTGGGGATCATGGTGCCCTATGACCATTCGCCTGCTTTTTTTTCTCCGTCTCCTCCACGTTTCTGTTTTTTTCAGGTATTACTTTAAGAAAGTGAGCGACGAGTTTGACTGTGGTGTGGTCTTCGAGGAAGTGCGGGAGGATGACACCATCCTGCCCATCTTCGAAGAGAAGATCATCGGGAAGGTGGAGAAGATTGATTAGGCACCAGGGCAGTGAGGACAGGACTGTGAAGGACTCTGGGACCGGAGGAGAAGGCCTGGGTGGACGCTGGCGGTGCTGCTGCCACAGGCACCAGGCGAGCCCAGGGTGGAGGGCGGCAGCTCTGCTTTCCAGCATGGAGCTGGGCAAGCTCCAGGATGCCAGTGGATGCCCTTTCACCCCACAAACCTGCCAGTGGGCTCCCTCTCCATACCGAATATAAGTGTAATGTAGCATTGTACAGTGCATTAGAAAGTGTAATATGACCTTGTTTACTAAAGCTGCATATTTTTGATATATTGTAATAAAAGGAAAATATTTCCAATGTCACAGTGCTCTTATGTAAATGTAAAACATACAGGTACTGCAGAACTCACCCAAAGTGTACAGCCATCTCTCAGACTCCGGCTGCTCCGCGCTTTCCCAGCACCCTGCCCCATTTTCCCAGCATGGATGGCTCTGGAGCGCCATGGGGCAGAGCTGCCCTCAGCCCGCCAGCGTGGAAGCGGCAGCCCCGCTCCGAAGGGGCTGTGAAGATCATTGAGCCATTTGGAAGGAGTCTTCTGTGGCCTCCTTGGCAGGCTCAGCTGCTGGACATGGTAGGATGGGTCTTTTTTTCTCCTCCTGAGCTTCCTTGCAACCGAGTAAATCCCCGAGGGATAGAAGGGTCAGTGCCTGTCGGGACTGGGGGCTTCCCGCAGAGCGAGGACCAGCTCGGAGCCAGGGTGGCAGGCTGGGTGCTGGCATCCCACAGCCTGCACACTCCTGTGTGTCCCCTGTGTCCCCGTGGAGGAGGGATTGCTTCCCAGGAGGGTGTTGCAGTTCTGCAGAGGGCTGGCACCTGTGTGCCTGGTGCAGAGATGCCCACACCCCTGGGCCAAGCTCCGGCTTTGGGCAGGGCACTCTTTAGGAGAGCCATAATGGGGAGGGAACTGATGAGACACTAGAGCTGAAGACAAAATATGTCTTTTTATGAGTCCTGCATCTTTTGTCAGCTTCTGTGTCTCAGGGAAGGCAGCAGGAGGGCACTGCACTAGGCGGGTCGTTGATGCCAGTTTGTGGCTCATGTAGGGCCAGCAGGCAGCCCTGGGAAGACTCCTGAGCTTACTCAGCCGCAAGGAAGCCAGGGCTGTGCCGGTGCTCCCCCCATCCTGCCCTTGCCCAGCCCAGGCCCTGCTGCTCCGGCACGGCCACAGCTCTGTGCCAGCTCCTTTAGAGAGCCCTTGCCCACCCACAGAAATGGGGGTGGCCCCAAAGCCCAGGGAATCCACAGTGGCCCTGCTCAGTGCCATTCCCGGCCCCAGCAGTGGTGGAGCTGCCGGGACCCCCTGGCACCACGCCGGGATTGACTCCGCCTGTTGTACATGTCACTGAGTGCCTTTAAAACACGGTTCTGGACTTGCCTAATACACTGTCCAGCAAAATCTGCAGATCTTTTCAGCCCGGGAACAGTGTTAGGAGGGGTTTTACTCCCTGTTTTTTGAAGTTCTGATGGTGGTGTGTCTGGTGAGGTTGTTGGCGTGCCCGGGATTTCCATCTCCCCCTTTTTTCTCAGGGGGTCCCTGTAAATATGTACAGCGGCCGTGCAGCCCCGGCATTTCCTCTGCATTCTCGTGTGCTGACTTGTACAATGATCTTTTCAAAGGTACTTGGATAAAATGAAATAAAACCCCACATCCCACTGCCTGCTGCTTTTTTCCTTCCCCATGGAGCAGACCCAGGCCCTCAGGAGCCTCTGGGATGGACAGAGGATGGGGCAGGTCTGGTGAAGGGTCTGGGTGCAGAACAGGGCTGGGGCTGCTCTGGGCTCCCTGGAGGGGTGGCCGAGCAGGTCCTGGCCCCAGGGGACCAACATGCTGCCCCTGAAGGTGTGGCTCAGCAGAGAGGGGACAGTGCTGGAGTTGCTGGAGGCTACAAGCCAGGCTTATGTGCCTGTAGAAGCCCATGTTGCCTGCCTTGGCTGTGACAGCAGCTCCTGAGGATTCCCTGGGTCTGGTATGTCATGAAAGAGAAACCCCAGCTGATCCCACATCACCTGAACCCCACCAGTCCAGCACGAGGGCCAGCATGGAGAGCACTGGGCTCCTTGGCCACCCCATGCCATTATGGATGTGCTATGGCACAGCTGTCCCAGGGGGACAGAGGGGTTCTGCCCATTATCAGCCCTGCTGTGTCCCCAAGACAGGCGAGTGCTCCCAGCACATGGAGCCACAGACACAGACCAGAGCCCACATTGTTTCCAGCTGGTTTATAGCACATGCCTGAGTGGGACAGGGCTCACAACTCATCCCGGGATTCATCTGTCCCCGGCACACTTGGATCCTCCTTGCCCGTGCTGTTCCCAGGGGTCTTAGTTACCTGGAAAAGGCAGCAGTGAGGCATGGATGGACACACACTTCCTGCCTGACCCTGTGCCTGTCCCCATCCCACAGGATCCATCCCCTCACCCAGCAGGGGCTGGGGACTGCCCTGGGTAGGGAGGCTGTTCCCTGGCCTCACTCACCGGAGGCTCCACAGGCAGTGTCCCCCCGTTGTCCAGGAACTTGGAGAAGGTCTCCACATCTCGGGTGCTCTTATACTCAACCATCTGGAGCCGTGGGAGGGGAGGGGAGGGTGCTGAGGGTGCCACCGTCCCCCAGGTGCTGGTGACCCCACAAGTGCCCACACCTACCTTCCTGCCCGGCCCTGCGGGGAAGTAGTGCAGGGTGGGGAAGCCATGGATGGTGATGTTCTCCAGCTCGTTGGCCGTGGAGTCCATCTCGGCAATGACGATGTCCTCGCGGTCCTTGTAGCGCTCGGCCAGCTCCTCCCAGGCGGCCGCCATGGCCTGGCAGTGGGGGCACCACGGCGCGTCTGCGGGGCAGGTGCATTGCCAAGGGGTCCATGACAGGGCTGGGGCTGTCGTGGAGGGGCTGAGCCCCACGGCAGAGCTCAAGGAGGGCTGTGGGTGGCCCCGGCACTTACAGAACTTGACAAAGACATTCTTGGTCTCATCGAACGCCACCTGCTCGAAGGTCTTCCCCACCAGGACTTTAACGGGCCGCGTGTCCCAGTCCTCGGGGGGCTCCGCACTCAACAGGCGAGGCTGTGGGGACAGTCAAGACAGCCACAGCCTGGGCTGAGCAGTGCCAGAGGCCCCTGGGGCACAGTGCAGGCTGGGTCAGGGGTACATTCCTGTGCTGCCTTTTGGACCACATCTTCCCCTCTGCTGCCATCCCAGCTCTGTGTGTCTCCCCAGCAGCAGTCTCCTGCCCCCTTGCCCATAACAAATCCCCAAATCCTCAAGCCTGGCAGCAGAAGCATCAGCAAACAGGTCCCTGGTGTTCACCACACAACTGTCACCTTAAGGCTTCTGAGCCAACAGCCCATCTCTCAGCACAGGGCAGAATCCATCGGTGCTGGCTGGCACCATGCTGCATCCCTCACCTTCACCTTGCCGTCCAGCACCGCCTGGATGAAGGTGCGAATGGCCGAATCCGAGAAGTTGTCCTGCTCCATCTGGTACTTGTGATTGTTCTCCATCTTGACGAGGCGCAGGGTGGGGGCATCAGCAGGGGTCATGCCGAAGAACGGCAGGACGTCAGTGCCGTGCCCGGTCACATCCACCACCACGAAGAGCACCTGGGCAGGGAATGGGGGATACTGAGGCTGGGGAGTCCCACAGCCACCTCCGTGTCCCTACCATGGGGCCACCTCACCTCGCCCCGGAAGCCACCGGCAGCTGCTCTGAAGCCGTCCCGCAGTGATAGCTGCTCCGATGAGGACTTGTTGAGGAAGAGCAGCATGTGATGGGGGATCTTGGCACTGAAGATCTGGTTGGATGTCTGGGGAGGAGGAGGAGGATGAGGGCAGGGCGGCCACGGCCCTTGTGGGACAGTGACAGGGCTGGGGACAGGCTGTACCTCGTTGGTGAACTCCATCACCAGCTGCAGGCTGTGGACGCGGAGCAGCCGGGTGAGCTCAGCCGTGTCCAGCCCCCGTGCCGGGTCCACAGGGAAGTTTGTCTGTCTCTCATCAAACTGCCAGGGCAGGGGCCTGTGAGGGCTGAGGGGAGGACAGCATGGCCCCACCACTCCCCTGCCACCCCCTCACCTTCTTGAACAGGCAGACGGTGTCAGCTGTCAGCCCATACGCCTGGAAAAGCTCAGCTGCCTCTGCCACACCGAACGTCATGTCCACCATCTCAGCAGCCAGCTCGAAGAACGCCTGGGCTGCCTCACCCCTCAGGTCCTGCACAGCCACACGTCAGTGCCACAGCCACAGCCACAGCCACAGCCACAGCCACAGCCACAGCCACAGCCACAGCCACAGCCACAGCCACAGCCACAGCCACAGCCACAGCCACAGCCACAGCCACAGCCACAGCCACAGCCACAGCCACAGCCACAGCCACAGTCCAGCCCCAACCCACCCCAGCCCACCTTGAAGAAGCCAACGACCACCAAGTCCTGGGAGTTGACGAAGGCGGC
Organism: Edolisoma coerulescens; assembly: GCA_013397115.1. Classification (NCBI taxonomy): domain Eukaryota; kingdom Metazoa; phylum Chordata; class Aves; order Passeriformes; family Campephagidae; genus Edolisoma; species Edolisoma coerulescens. Next base: position 2,579,194 of record VWZW01000180.1, read on the forward strand.
GGCAGTGTCGGTGTCCTGCAGCAGTGTGGCACTGGGGCCGGCCCGGCGCTGCATCCAGCGCACAATGCCCTGGCTGTCCATGCGGCCTGACACGGGGGGGGGGAGCCGATGTCACCTGACACCCCTCACCAGGCTGCCACCCCTCCCCGTGCCACCAACCTCAGCCACCTGCCACCACCACCACCATGGCACTGCCCAGCATCACCACCTCGTACATCATCACCATGCTGTCACCTGTCCACTGTTACCACCAGGACATTGCCACCCCTCTCACCATCACCACCCTGTGACCCCCACAAGGACAGTGCCACCCTCCCACCATCAGGCCCTGTCACCCACCCCAGCCCCATGGCAGTGTCCCCCTCAATGGGTGCCACGGACACTGCGTGGTGCCGCAGCCCTACCGGTGTATGCCAGGGGGTGGGTGCGGTTGCCATCACGGAAGAGCTTGAGCGTGGGGTAGGAGGTGATGCCAAACTCATTGGCCAGGGCTGTCTGTGCCGTGGCATCCACCTTGCCCAGCCGGGCAGGGCTGGACTCGTTCCTCAGCTCAGTGGCTGCCTGGGCAAAGGCGGGAGCCAGCTGCTGGCAGTGCCCGCACCACGGCGCATCTGTGGGTAGGGGACAGCATTGATAACGGGGACTGGAGGGACAGCCCAATGGCTGTGTGAGCCCATTGGGCCCCACGTTGTGCCCCTGTCCCATTCCCACACCATGTGCCCCTGTCCTGTGTCCCACACCCGTGCTACACACCACTCACCCCATGCCTCTGCCTATGTCCCTGCTCCGTGTGTCTGTCCCCATCCCATGCCCTGTCACATGGCCTGTGCTCTTGCCCCTCTGACCCACAGCCTTACCCCTGCCAACCCCACCTGCCCTCCGTCCTGTACCTGTGACCATGTGTCTGTTCTGCCCACACTCGGCCACGGCCGGTCCCCCCTGACAATATTCCCTACCCCACATTTGCCCCTGCCCACACCCCTGCCCACAGTGGGGGCACTCACAGAACTCCACCAGCAGCAGCTGGTGCTCACTCAGGGCACGGGCAAAGTTGTGCTCATGGAGAACCAGGACATTGTCCTCCTCCTTGATCTCATCTGAGAGCACTTCATCCTCTTTCTTCTCCTTTTCCTCCTCTTCTACTACTTCTTCATCCTTATCCTCGTCCCCCAAAGCCGGGCCCAGCCAGGCCAGCGACAGCACCAGCAGCCAAACCAGCCGGGAGCCGCAGCCGCGCATGGTGCCGGCGCTGAAGATGTTGTCCAGGGAGGAGGACGAAGATAAGAGACCTGGGGGCGGGTGGTGCCGGTCCCCTGGGGCTCGTGGCCCTCCGCTACTGGCTGCCCAGCCCCGCCGATAAGGCAGCGGGACCAGGTGGCTGTTTTCCAGCCACTCGTCGCCGCGGGGAGACCTGGCCGCGCCAGCGGGACGGCGACAGGGCCTCGGGGGACAGGGAGCAGGAGGACAGGCATAGGCGATGGGAGCACAGACACACCAGTAAGAGACCAGTCTGTAGGGTTTAATGGCGATGGAAGAGCACAGCCTGCGACCGGGCGGGTACCGGACACGGCACCACCACGGCAGGGTGACAGCCCCGGCCCCAGCGATGGGGACGCCGTGAGGACCAGGCGGGCGTCGATATTTAAAAAAAAAGAGCAATTAAAAATAACTTTGGTTGCGAAGACCACGACCACGGGCTCTCGCTCGCTAAGGGACCCCCCTCAACCCTTCACGCGACTGGGGCAAGCGCGGCGGTGCCGGGGAGGGGTCCCCCGGGACGGCGGCACCGCGTCCCCGAGCTGGCGGGGGGAGCCGGGGTGCGGGGGCGGGGTCAG
>VWZW01000180.1:2588737-2633437 GCA_013397115.1 Edolisoma coerulescens
CCGCACTGCCCGCATCCTGTCGAGCCCCTTGTTCACTGTGCCCGCACCATGATCGCGCTGCCCCGCAGGCTGCCGGCACGTTGTCCACCCTGCCCATATCCCGCGAGCCTCCTTCCTATACCCTCAAGGCACTGCCCGCACCCCGCCCGCACCGCCATCCAGCAGCCACAGCGGTGTGTTCCCCCCTCGCCGGCACGGGGTCGGCCTGGGCACCCCCGGCCCCGGGAGGCTCAGGGGGTGGGGAGGGGGCCGGGCCCCGCGGGCCGTACCAGGGGTCCCATGGGCAGGAGGCAAATTGACCCCGGGGGTCGGGGCCGGGGTTTGGGGCACCCGGTGCAGACGGCGGNACCCCCGCCTCCAGATGCCCTGTCTGCGCAAGGTGAGCCACACCGGCACCGGCAGCCGCCCCGCGGGGAGCGGGCACCGCGCCGGGGCCGGGCACTGGCACGGCGGAAACCGGGCACCGCCACCGCGGGGAGCGGGCACCGCGGGCGCCCGGTGTTGGGACTGTGGGGATCGGGCACTGGCATCGTGGGGAGGGGGTACCGAGGGCACCGGCACCATGTGGACCGGGCGCTGAGACTGTGAAGACTGGGCACCGGCACCGTGTGGACCGGAGACGGGGCGCTGGGACGGTGGGGACCAGACACTGACACCGCACTGGGTTGCGCGGGCATCGGGGGCCGCCGGCTGCGCGGGCATGGGATCGCCGGGACCGGGGACCACCACTACCCAGTGTACGGGGGACGGCGGGCACCACCCCGGCCCCGGCGCCGCCACGGGGCACCGGGAACCGCCCCACGAGGGAATACCCACGGGCAGCGCCCCGGAGCTGCGTGCTCTGCTCCCCTGCGCCGGGCTGGGGTGCTGCCACAGCCACGGCTGAGCTCACTCCCCAAAACCGGGGTTCCCCGGACCAGGGATGCCCGGAAGACGAGTGTTTGCAGCTCCAGCGTCACACGCTCGCCCGGCTGCTGGGTGCCTCGGTCAGGTTATGGTGTGCCAGGCTGCCCCTAGGCTGGGCACAGGGTGCCCTGGGGCACTGCGGGGGTTCCAGGCTGTCCCCAGGCTGTGCACTGGGTGCCCCTGTCAGGTTGTGGGGACCCAGGCTGTGTCCAGGTCACAGGATGCCCGGGGTCACAGTGAGGGGACTCAGGCTGTGTCCAGGTCACAGGGTGCCCGGGGTCACAGTGAGGGGACTCAGGCTGTGTCCAGGCCCGGTGCAGCCGCCGCGGGGCTGAGCACAGCGGTTCCTTGCCCGGTAGATGGAGCGGATGATCGTCAGCATGCAGGACCCCGACATGGGCATCAAGATGAGGAACCAGCGCTTGCTCATCACGGTCATCCCCCACGCCATGACAGGTGGGTCCCGCGATGGGGTCCCCCGCGAGGCACGTGGGGTGGGGAAGGCGTGTGGGAGCTCCCCGGGTGTCCCCAGCACCGCAGCAGCGCCCACCGCCGGCCCCCGCGCCGCTCCCCGCACCCCGGGTGCCCAGCGCTGCAGCTGGGATCAATTATGCATCGGCTGCGCGGGGCGGGCGCTCGCACGTCCTTGGCAGGGCCCCCGTCACCCTGCGTGACCCCTGGCACCGCCATCCTGTGGCAGGTGCCCCAGCCGGGAAACCCCCCGTGTCCAGTCTGGGGCACCCCATTGCACCCCGTTAACGCAGCCTCTGTCCCCAGGGAACGACATCGTGGAGTGGCTCATCCAGAAGTACGGCATTTCCGAGGAGGGTGAGTGCCCTGGCGCAGGCAGCCGGCACCGCGGGGGCAACCGGGGCTACCGAGCCTCCACGCAGCCCCCAATCCCACTCCGCAGAGTCACTGCACCTCGGCAACCTCATCGTGAAGCACGGCTACATCTACCCCCTCAAAGACCCGCGCAGCCTGGTGCTGCGGGCGGATGAGTCGCCCTACCGCTTCCAGGTACAGCCGCACCGGGGCATGGCACAGCCCCAGCGCCGGGGCTCCCCGGCTGGGCACCGTGGCACCCCATGGCAGGTGCCTCAGCCTCTTCCTCCCCCACAGACCCCCTATTTCTGGACCAGCACCAAGTGGCCGGCCACGGAGCTGGACTACGGTAGGTGCTGCCGTGCCGCTGGCACCAACAAGGGCCGCGACCCCTTCCCAGCCCCCCTGAAACGCTGCCGCTTCTCTTGCAGCCATTTACCTGGCCAAGAAGAACATCCGCAAGCAGGGAGATCTGATCGAACATGAGAAGGTGAGCGGTGCCCTCCTCACACCTGTGATGAACGGGGGGAGTCTCGGCTCACCCACCTGTGCTGGAGTGGCAACAGGACCCGGAGCCGGGCGAGGGGACAGGTGCCACACCGTGCTTACCTGTCGCTCCCCAGGACAACTACAACCTCCTGCACAAGCGGATCAACCACACGTGGGACTTTGTGGTGATGCAGGCACGGGAGCAGCTCCGGTGAGTGCGGGCACGGCCGGCACCGCTGTGCCCCGGGGAGCGGCCGGGATGGAGCACCCCTGGGTGCCAGGCAGGCAGGGTGCCAGCACCTCCCCGCTGCCTCTGCACGGGCAGGGCAGCCAAGCAGCGGCGCAAGGGCGACCGCATCGTCATCGACTGCCAGGAACAGGCATACTGGCTCGTCAACCGGCCCCCGGTGAGCGCAGGGCAGGGGGGGCCTGGCTGGAGGGTGCAGCCCTGGCACTAGGCACGGCCCCGGCCTGGGCAGCGGGGCTGGGGGGCGCAGGCGTTCCCCCCAGCCTCCAGCATGATGCTCTCGTTGCAGCCAGGAGCCCCCAACGTGCTGGAGCAGGGTCCCGAGCGCAGGAACTGCCACACCACCCGTGTCCAGCTGGTGAGTGGGGGTGTCCAGGCACCCCTGGGGCTGCCAGCGGGCACAGGGCACACCCAGTGCCTGTGCCGGGGTGTAGAGCTGCCCAGGTGGGTGCCCATCCATCTCACTCCAGGCTGTGCCCACATTTTGGGGTGAGGGGTGAGCCCCAGCTCTGCTAACATCCGTGTGTCCCCCACCCCGAGCACGGGGAGTCCGTGTGTTTGTCCTTGTACCCACCACCCCTCTGTGCCAGCACCTCTAATCTCTGCAGGGCAGCTGTGCTGCAGGGAGCCCTGGCACCCTGGGGTGCCAGAAGCAGCCACCAGGCCCTTCCTTGTCTTGTGACCCCACTAATGCTGCCCCAGCACCCCCAGGCTGTCCTCACTAACCACCCACTTTCTCTTCTCTGCGCCGTGTGCCGTGTCCTCTGCCCACGTAAGTGTCACTAACCTAGGGCTGGTGTCACACTGGGGTGTGGAGGGGGGGAAGCCAGGGTTCATTCCACGGGCTGTGCTGACTGAGCCAGGAGAGCTGGGGGAATGAGGCTGGAGGCCACGGGGATAGGCTACAGAGTCCCGGGGTGGGGGACTGGGTGCCTGGATTGTCCAGGGTGGTGGTGGCAGGACAATGTCCCGGCCCCACCGTGCCCTCACCCAGCCCTGTGCATCTCTTGCAGACCAAGAACATGGATTACTACAAGCGAGAGGTGAGTGGGGCGAGGGGTGGGGGCAGCTCCTGGGGGGCACGAGCTGCCAGGCACCCCAACATCTCCCCTGCGCCTGGCCCCAGATCGAGTACTGCAGGAAGGCCATGGCCAGGACCAGGGTGAAGTCTTCCATCTGCCTTGAGGGGTGAGTGGCAGCAGCTGCCCCAGCCACGGGCTGGGTCCCTGTTGGGGTGACAGGGTCACCCACATCACAGCAGCTGGTGGCTGGCACCACAGCACCACAGCACCGCAGCCCTCTGTAGGGAGTGGAGCTGAGGCTCTACAGAGCTTGGGCACATCCCCACCATGTCCCTGTCATGTCCCTGCAACGGCTGGGGTTGGCGGCCCTGGTCGCCTCCAGCCGCCACTCCTGGCAGGTACATCAAGTTCAATGAGCAGTATGTGCCTCACGACCCCATCATGTCCGGCTGCCTGCCCAGCAACCCCTGGATCACAGATGACACCACGTACTGGGCCATGAATGCCCCCACGTAAGTGCCCTAGCCCCAGGCCCCCCCCGCAGTACCCCAACCCGCAGGACAGGGTTGTGGGGTCTGTGGGGTCATGCAGGCTGCCAGGGGCTGCCAGCCCCAATGCTGCTGTCGCTCACAGGGTGATGACCCCCACGAAGCTGCGTGTGGAGCGCTGGGGCTTCAACTTCAGTGAGCTCATCAACGACTCCCTGGGCCGGGCACAGCTCCTTGAATTCCTCAAGAAGGAGTTCAGTGGTGAGCAGCCCTGGCCCCCGTCCCAAAACACTGCTACGCCTTGGCACCCCAGACCCACCACTCCGACCCAGCACCGCCAAACCCACCATGCCCCGGAAGTGCCTAATCCGCTGTCCAACCCCAACACCACCAAACCAACCCATTTCTGTGTCCTAGCATTCCTCAACCCACCACCACATCCCAGTACCTCCCAGCTAATCTGCCCCAATTTCCCTGGTTCCACTGCCCCAGCTGGCTCTGTCCCACAGGGACACATGCCCAGCCACGATGGCCTTTGGGGGTTGCCCCTGAGGGGTGCCCAGTGCCATGTCCCCATTCCCAGCACCATGTCCCCCTCCCCAGCTGAGAACCTGAGCTTCTGGGAGGCGTGTGAGGAGCTGCGCTACGGGGAGCAGTCCCGCATTGCCGAGATCGTGGACTCCATCTACCAGTGAGTGCCAGTGGGATGAGGGTTCAGGAGGAAAGGTTTGGGGGTGGTCAGGCCATCACGGTGCTATGTCCCAGGGCGGGGCCGGGCTCACTGCCGTCTGTGACTCCCCAGGCAGTTCCTGGCTCCCGGGGCCACGCGCTGGGTGAACATCGACAGCAAGACGATGGAGCGAACACTGGAGGGCATCAAGACGCCCCATCGCTACGTGATGGACGATGCCCAGATGCACATCTACATGCTGATGAAGAAGGTGGGTGAGAGAGGGGCTGGGCAGTGCAGGGCTGGGCAGGATCCTGACGCCTCTGCTTGCCCAGGACTCCTACCCACGGTTCCTCAAGTCGGACCTCTACAAGAACCTGCTGGCCGAGGCCATCATTCCCCCGGAGACCAAGAAGCGGTGAGGGCAGGGGCCGTCCCCTGGGGCGCTGGGTGGTCCCCGCCGGTTCTGACCCCGTGTTGCCCGCAGGGTCTTCCCCTTCATGCGAAAACAGCGGCATTCCAGCCCCAGCCCGGCCCTGCTCCTGCCCGCGGGCGATGCCGAGGAGAGGAGCAGGAACCCTTCCACTGCCCCCGTCCCCGAGGAGGAGAGCTGAGAGCCGCAGCCCCCCGCCAATATGGGAGCGCCCTGACCCAGCACACCCAGCCCCGCCGCAGGAGCCTGCCGGCAGTAGCACTGAAGGAGAGAAGCCATATTCCCCCCAGCGTCCCCCCGGAGCCAGGCTGACCCCGCCGCAGCCCCTGCTCACATTCCCACACGGGGAAGCTGCACCCAGCCGGCCTGGTGCGGGGTCACCCCCTCCTCCCACCCCCATCCCGGGCACGAGACAATAAAACCCCCGTGGGGAAACTCTGTGGCTCCCGTGGTTTTTGGGGAGGGGGACCAGGGAGACATTGGCAGGGTGGGAGGTGCACAAAGTGCTGCCCACTTCTCCGGGCTGGACTGTGACCTGCACTCTGGGCTGGAAGCAATGTCCTCCCATGCCTGCAGCATGGGTGGGCGCAGACCCCGGCAGGGGACCAGCCCCCCAGACACGTGTGCCCATGGCACAGCCATCACGCACGGCTCTGCTTGCTCCCAGGGACAGCACCAGCCTGGCATGGCTGAGCTGGCACCCAGGCCTTACTGGTGTGCCCACTTACACCCTGGGAGGGAGGCAAAGGCCTCTGGAATGGGGCTGGAGTGCCACGGCCCTGTGGGCTGGCAGGGGCACCAGGAGCAGGGCTGGCAGCTGAGCCACTGTCCCTGTCCATGGACTGCTAATCTGAGCAGAGGCCGAAGATCGCACGGCAGGATTATTCCCTTCCCGGGAGCCGAGCCCCAGCTGCGGGGGATTATCGCTGGTGGTTACGTAAAGGAGAGGGGGGCTGATGCCCAGCAGTGCTCAGCCCTGGAGCCCAGCCTGCTCCACACGTACCTACACAGCAGAGCTGGGGACAGCTCCAGCCCCACAGGGACAGAGAAGTGCCATCCCGTATCCTGGCTAGCAAACACCATTGGGATGCTGGGCATAGTGGCATCCTTCCCTGCCGCAGAGCCTGGCACAGAGCAAAGGGCATTCTCAGCTCCGTGCTGGGACAGACAGAGGGCCCTGGGGCAGGGGAAGCTGCTGGAGCCTCGGTCACAGGATGGAGCTTGGGACCTCGGTGCTGGCAGCCACGGGGCAGTGACAGATGGTCCCGCACTCCAGGAGACAGCGCCTGCCACGCGTCTCCCTCCGGCTTGATCCAAATCCAAACCCCGGCATGAGATTTTCGTGCTGATGGACTGCAGCGGGAATCTGGGGTGTAAAACCAGGTCACAGAGCCCCAGGCGGGGGGCAGGGACGGGCTGGCCCGGCCTGGTTATCTAACTCCAGCCTCTCCACATGCTCCCTTCTCCCTTTTCCTGGTCCATCACCTCCCCGCAGCAGGACAGGGCATCAGGCAGCACCTCAGCCGTCAAAGCATCACCGGGACACCTGGATCTCTCCCAAGGAGGGGGGTTCTGCCTTGGGGAGGTCACTCAAAGAGCTGCCAAAAAATCCCAAAGTCTTGTGTAACCTCCAACATCAAAGCAGGGCACCATTTACAAACAATGCAAAAGAGGGTTTATTGAAACCATTCTGGTTAGAGCAGGTCCTGTACAGCACAATTTGCAATAAGTTAAAGAACCAAACCAAACAGTCTCAGTGTTAAAAACCACACGAACACATAACACAGTGATACAGCCACTGCCACCCAGCTGAGTTATTGAATCAAGGCACAAAGTCATTCATTAAATACTGCAAAAAAAAAAAAAATGACACAGGAGAATAAGCTGGAAAACAGACTGGTTTTGTTAAGAAGGTGCTGGTTTGGCACAGATGCGTTTAATTGAGCTGCCACAGGGAAATCTGTGTTTCCAAAGTGTCCGGAAACATTACTGGAGAACTTAAAGCCAGAAAAGCTCCCCAAAGCTGAAAATCCAGCTCTCCTGAAGGAACATTCAGTGTGCCTATGGGAAGGTCTGGTCTGGGTAGGGATCTGAGGAGGGAGAGTGCAGTGAGAATACAGCCCAGGCACCTTGCTCCCTGCCAGGGGAATCTCAGCAGGAAACAATCCACATCCAACACTCAGGCTGGACGACAGTGCAAGCCTGGGGGTCCCCTGCCCTGTGCCCTGCCCCAGCTGGCTGAAGGGCAGCCTCAGTCCAGCCCTCAGAGCCTCTTATGGCTGCAACGCTGGCACAGGGACCTGTGGGGCTGTCAGGCCTAAGGTGCTGAGCAAAGAGGAAACCCAGGCTGGGGGACACAGCTGGGGAGCCACCCTGCTCTCCTAGACTCCCTCAGGAAACAGCTGGTAAGACAGGCAGAGGGGGAACCCCACCATTTTGAACCCAGGGTGCTTTTAAGGTTGTTGAGCGCTCTCCAGAGAGCATCCCTGGCTTCCTGCAGAGCGGGGACACCCCAGGACTGGTTCCCTTGACTGCCCGGGATATGGGTCACGGGGCAGAGGGAGCTAGGGCAGCCTTTAGGCAGCCACTGGCCAGCTGGAAGCAGGAGGTGTCCAGGCAGCCCAGCTCCCTGTGCTGTCAGCCTGGGAGGGCTGGGGCTGCCGTGTGAGAGGGTGACAGCAGCTGCCCAGCGGCACGTTCGGGCTCAGCAGTGGCTGAAGGGAAGAGCTGATGCCTGATGCTGCACATTCCCATCCTACAGCATTTCTACACATTCCCCAATGTCAGACTCAGCAAGGGAGGGAGGCACTGGCCAAACCCCCCCCAGCACTGCAGAGCTTGAGAGAGGTTATTTTTAGGGCTATTTTTATTTTCAGGACTGAGCAGCTGGTTCAAACTGTTTTCAAGGCTCTGCACCTTGTTTCTACAGCCTGCACTGGCATCCATCAGGACAGGGCAGAGCAAACACCTCATGGTGCTACATGAATCTCCAGGAGAAACATGTCATCTTCACACAGTAACCTGTCTCATCCCCTCAGGATACCAGGCTGGGCAGACAGAAGAGTGCCCGAGGACTCTCACCCAGCATCACTTCAATTCCAAGGGCTGGGCTGGCAGCAGGGACAGTGCTTGGAGAAGGCTCCTCAGCAGCTGGAAGGCTGAATGAGCAGGGAGCTGGCACTGCCACTTGGGTACAGGGCTCCCCAGAGTGGCAATCCCAGCTCCCAGAAAAGGTTGAAGTGCAATTCTACTCAAAAAAAAAAAAANAGAGGTGGTGGTGGTGGTACTGCCAGGGACGAGCCAGCCTGGGCTCAGGGTGGATCTCTCACCACCTACAAGCGGACTGAGGGAAGGAAGGAACATTGATGCATCCATCAGGTGGGAGACCAGCTCCCTCTCAGTGTCACCAACACTCTACAGCCTGGCTGGGAAGGAAGCAGCAGAGGACACAGACACAGGTAGGCTGGTGACTGCAGAGCAGGACACGTGCGGCTGTTTTTGAGGAAAAGGCCATTTGCTAAGTAGAACGACACTTTAACCTGTGCTTTGCTGGCCCAAATGATATCAGACACACCACAGCCATGGCTGGGGTCACCACACACCTCCCACCACTACTGAAGCAGGGCCCAAATCCAGCAGAGGGTAATTGCAAATCAACCTGCAGCCAAGCACCTCTCCCCAGACAGGAGAGCTGACTCAGAAAAAAATCTAACACCACACAGTGAACTCCACTTCTCAGACATCCCAGAAATCATCAACTCCGGCATCTCAGCAAGCATGTGTTTTCCTCCAGACACGTTCCTGAGTCAGCACAGTTCCGTGGGCACAGAGGGATGGAGGGGAAAGCCCTCCTCCCTGAGCTGATGACACTTCAGTGATGGCCAAGCACTGAAGTCCCATCAGCTCTGAGGACGGACGCTCTGGCAGCTGCCCCCACAGCCTGGATGTCCCTAGACACTGGGGGTGCTTCCCTGCCAGCCATGCTTTGGTTTGTGGATCGAGAAAGGCAGCTTCCCATTGGAATCCAGGCTCTGGGCTTGCTGAGAGCACGGCTGCAGAGCAGAAGCAGCCTCTCCCCATCCCTCGGCAAGCTCACGCTTGGCTCTGGAATCGCATCCTGTAGAGGCGGTCCCGGATGTACTGCTCACTGTCCCCGGCCACGTGGCTCAGCCAGATCAACCTGCTCTCTGAGACATCCTCCTTCAGCTTCCTCTTCATCAGGGACACAGGGCCTGGCCCCTCGCCGGGCTGGGGGCCCCGCAGAAGCACATAGCAGGCGTGACGGCTCCGCTCGAACAGCGCCGCTGCAACACGGAGCACATGGAAACCCAGCCTAGGCCTTCCACGCCTGGACTGGCCACCAGACCCACACCACCCACAGGGGCCAGGAGGGACCGGTGTCCTCCTGCAGCTCCTTGCTGGAGGGCTGGAGGGAGAGGACTTACCAGTGAACGCAATTATTTGGTCTGTGCTGTTGCGGAGCTCCAACAGGACATTAGAGTAGGAAGGATGGAAAAGGTACAGCTTCGGGAGGGGAGCTCTGTCTCTCTGTAACCAACAGGACACAATCAGGACACAGACTCACACGTTACCCCAGAGACAACACCAGCACCAGGCTCAGCTATTACTCACGCTCGACGGGATACACCCAGCCAGACACTCGTCCGTGTCAGCCCAGCTCATCCCGACTGACGCCGTTAGGACAAGTGCTGGGATTTTGCTTACTGCCCTCCTTCCCACCCCAAGCTTCCCGCAAATAGCTGGCCTGTCTGCTGCAGGCAGGAGACAGATTTTTGCCTCAGGGCTAGAAGAGTGAGCAAGGAAAGCAGAGGAAGCTCAGCTGGTGCTCCAGCAGCCTCAGAGACACAACCTGTCACCAGTGCTGCCTGTCACTGCCCCGAGGGCTCTGCAAGCAGCTGAGCTGTGCACTGAGGCTGCCAGAGGCTGCCTGGGGCACAGAGAGGATATTCACGTGGCCACAGAGATCACTGCATGCAGTGCTGCCATGGGAGGCTCCCAGGGAAACAGCAGCAACTCCAGAGGTACCAGGCCAGAAGCCTCCCACCTCACCTGCAGTGCCACACCAAGGCAGGGCAGCGACTTTGCTCACAGAGCCACCAAGTTCCTTTTCTCTACATAACCAGGCTGAGGATGACAAAAGCTGCTGCTGCTGCTGCCACCACCACCTGCAGGGACACAGCTATGGACACTGACCCCACACCCAGTGCATTAGGCTGCAGTGTCAGTGGCACAGACAGATGGGAATATCAACACTGTATGAATGGGGTAACTCCACCCAATTCTGGCCCAAAGTCTGGAGAAGAGCAGCCCTGAGCAGCACCACTCACTGTCTCATTGCCTGGCTCCTGGTAGTCTCCCCAGATGAGGAAGGCGGAGCGGTGATCCGCAGTGGAAAGTGTGGCTGGGCCAGGGCTCCCTGCTCCTGAGTTCAGCTTCAGGTCCCACTGGACTGCTCCAGATCCACTCTCAACAATCATAACCTAGCAGGGAAGAAAGAAAAGGAACTCATGACAAAGGCATCTAAGAAGCCATGAGAGAGAAGTCAGGTCAGCTGTCTCTCCCCACACTGTCTATGGGAACAAGTATCTGACACATGGGAAGACGAGGAAATACTTGAAGCAGAGCATCACAGAGCTGTGAGACCTGGGGTGGGCCACGACAGAGTGAAGTCACAAGTTTTGCAGCTACTTCAAGAGGTTCAAAGTTCTGTCATTGAAGCCTCTTGCTGAGAAGAGAATTAAAGTGCCTGAGCTGGCTTCAATAACCTGTTGAAAGAGATCCTTTCACAGCTTAAAGCTTCCTAAAATCAGCCAGAGAGAACACATCCCACCAACTGTCCTTGACTCAAATCCTGCTTGAGCTGTGACATACAGAGAAATGGGAAGTTAAAAGGAAGACACTTCAAACCTTCTTCCTGTTGGGTCCAATTTCACTCTCCAGGACAATACCAAGAACATCAGGTTTGTAGTAACCGAGCAGCGGCTCACTGAGGGAGAGAAAGAGCAGGGACAGATCAGAACCCACCCCAATGGCTGGGCATACTTTGCTTTCCCAATTGTCTCTATCCTCCCACAACTGCCCTGGAAAGAGACTTGACTGCCACAACACTGGGTTGGCCTGGTACCACCCCAACTCTGAGCCCAGACACATCACAGCAGGCACAGAATGAGGAATCAAAGCTTTGAGCTCCTCCATCCTGAAGCAGCACCCAGCATTTGCTAGCAGAGGAGACACAACACCATAAGCAAGATCCAGATATGACCCAGGGAAAAAAAAAATTGCATCTTCCAGGACACTGCTGTTGATGGGATCTTGGAAATGCCACATCTAGCCCACACTGAGAACACTACCTCAAAGCACGGGACACGTTGAGGGTCCACACAGTGTGGAGATCTTTTGTGTTGATCAGCGTAGCCATCTCTGAGTTCACAACCAAGATGTTGTCCTGTGACCGCCCAGGAACTTTTGCCAGGTAGCGAAAGTTTCCAAATCTGAACAAGGACAGAGAAATGATTAAGCTTTTCAGACCATGGGTGGTTTTACTGTGAGGTTTGTAGTTTTTTCCCTGCATAGTAAATGCAAATAGGAAACCCCAATGTGCTTTGCCTGCTTCCTGTGAACCCCTGATGAAGCCATTAACACCAACCCTCTTCCTGGCTTTTGGATGTGCTCCTAGTCCAAAAGCCACATAGCCAGGAGAGAACAAAGCCCCAACAGGCCATCCTGTCAGGAACACCAGCACCTTCCACTCCACCAGCCTCCAAGACATAATCTCACACCTGAGAAGGGATAAGCGGTGCGTGGTGCGGTCAATATTCTTCTCCCAGTGAGGATCCTGCTGGAGGCTGGGAAGTTTAATTTCCATCCCAACTGCTGCACTGCACAGATCTTTCAGGGAATATGCATAGAGAGAGTTCTCTGTGTAGAAATAAAAAACCAAAAAAAAAGCAAGAATGAGAGAGATAAGTTATCCTGCCCTGGCTCTGAACTCTATGATTTTCCAGATCTGTCAGATCAACTATATTTTTAGGGCTTGCATCATAGAGTTGTAGTGGTATTTTGAGACTCAAGCCTGCTATTGAATGCTTTTAACATTTTATCTGTTCGTAATCCAAGTGTTCCACAGTAATCATTTGCTATAAATGACTGCCTAATCCTTACATGCTTGACATTTGTTAAATAAAATCACTACAGTACATAACAAACTGCAGTTTAAGCAGAAGCCCCCCCCTTCTCTTGGCCCTGAACAGCTCTTTGACCAGGTGAAAGCTCCACACAGCTTGTAAGAATGTAAAACACACTCTCAGATGATGTTTACTAATCCTGATCTCAGTTACAATCACTCTTTCAGACTGAATTCCCAAGCAGAGCTGTACCTGTGTAGAAAAGGAAGTAGGAGGAGGAGTGCAGGTCCAGCCTGACGTAGCGAGCGTTGCCATCCACGGTCAGGCTGCTAGTGGAGCCAATCTGTTGGCCAGTTTTTCCTGAATGGATGAAGGTCTTAACCTATGCAGGGAAGGGATTAAAGACAAAAACCAACAAGATTAAAGCTGGTACAGAACAGGAATGGAATGGGAGCAGGATAGGCTTGGATAGAAAGTATCTCCCTGGTTTTGGAGGAGTGGGCATGAGTTCGGTGACCCTCTGCTGTGAATTCTTCTGGAAGTTTGAAAGCCACTTCCAGCATAGCCACCTGCTCTGAGAATTTGCTACCTCTGTCACCCACCTTCCTTACAGACTGGGACTGTGGAACAGCAGCCTCAGCTCTGTAAGGACAGCAAAGATCCATTCAAGCCTAAGATGGAGATGACCTAAAGGCAGGAACAATGCAGCATATGGACATGGGAAACTTGGCTTCACAGGGCAGCTCTGCTAAAAGTTTTAAGTGCCCTAATCTACTCCTCCTTTGGCTTATGTGAGTCCAAGAAGACAAAAGAGCTGATAGGTTTCTTTCTATTCTTTGTGCAGGGTGACAAAATCCACTAAAAACATTTCACCCAGGTGAATACAGGTTAAAGTCAGGATCAGATTTAAATGTCTGAGCAACAGTCAAGAGTCTGGGGAGAGCAATGGACTTTAGGGACAAGTGAAACATCTGGCCAAGAGAAACAGCATCCATCAGAAATGCTGAGTCAGGCAGGAACCCTTCCCTCTACCTTGAGAGGGAGGGACTGGGAAAGAGAAGGAAGTCTGCTGCTTCCAAAGCAAATCTGGAGAGTCTGGCAAGTGAATAAGGGATCGAGTTTTCTGGGGAGAACGAGAACACAACTGGAGAGGGAGAGCAACACATCCACCAGCTGTTCCCAGCCTCCCGCACTGGGAGGAGACACACACCAGCTCTGGTAGATCAGCTGCACCTTTACTGGCAAGCACTGGCCCAGTGGCTGCCCAGGGACAGTGACAGCCAGAGGTATTTCTCACAGGGAGCGAGAAAACACAACACCTTCCTTGCTGCACTGCCAACCCCTGTGTTGCCACGGGAGATGGATCCCAAAAGCCGGCGCATTTTCCGGGATGTGTTTGTGCTGAAGCTTGCAGCGGGCAGGGGTCAATGGGACTCTGGAAAAGCTGCCATCTAACCCCCTGCACACAGACCCTTCCACAGACTGCTCACAGCTCTGTCCTTTCAACTTCAGCCCTTGATAGCAACAAAGCTCCTCTACTTGAGTGCTGAATCTCCCTTCTGACCAGCCCTTCCCAAGCTGCAGAGCTCCACTCCAGCCCCTGCATTTGCGTGATTTCTCAAAAGAGAACATACTTTTCCTTAAGTTGGCAGAGTACTCGCCAAATCCAGAGGGAGGAAGGGATTTCATACCAAGATAGCAAGAGAGCTTAAATGGAAAACAGATCAAAAGGCAGTCTTGCAGAACAGAGGCTACATTCAAACATTTCTTGGCCGCCTAAGATTAAAAAAACAAAAGTCTTGAGATAACTGGGATAGGAAAAGCAAGGAGGAAAGAAAACAGAGAGAACTGTAGGAGGTGAAGAAGACAGAATTTCTGATGACTCTGGCAACAACAGTGCCTTGGACAGCAAAACCCTATTTTCTTACGGAGGACACTGGCCAAGAAGGCAAATGGCACCTGGCTTGTACCAGCCATAGTGTGGCCAGCAGGGCCAAGGAAGTGCTTCTGCCCTTGTACTGGGCATTGGTGAGGCCACATCTCGAGTGCTCTGTCCAGTTCTGGGCCCCTCAATTCCAAGCTGAGGTACTGGAGCAGGTCCAGGGAGGGGAAGAGAGCTGGGGAAGGGTCTGGAGCACATGTCCTGTGAGGTGCGACTGAGGGAGCTGGGGGGGTCAGTCTGGAGAAAAGGAGGCTCAGGGGAGACCTTCTCACTCTCCAAAACTCCCTGACAGGAGGGTAGAGCCAGGTGGGAGTCAGGCTCTGCTCCCAGGGAAAAAGGGACAGGACAAGGGGAAATGGCCTCAAGCTGTGCCAGGGGAGGTTCAAGTTGGACATCAGGAGGAATTTCTTCCCAGAAAGTGTTGTTAAACATTGGAAGGGGAGGCCCAGGGAGGTGGGAAGGAAAGCCTGGACGTGGCACTCAGTGCTCTGGACTGGGTGACAAGGTGGGGATGGGTCCCAGGTTGGACTTGATGATCTCGGAGGTCTTTTCCAACCTTAATGGCTCCACGGCTCTGGTATGAGGACATAGGGCTCCCAGCAGACCCACAGGGAGCTGTAACTTGCGTGCTTCGAACCAGACAGACTGGGCATGCAGACGATGCTGTGCCACTCCATCCTGGATGTAGATGTTTTAGCAGAAAAACTGCTCTAGCTACATTACTTTCCCCCTCTCAGAAATGGGAAAAGCAGTATTTGGAGGGAGATAATACAACCAGCAGCTGTTTCACTAAATGCACTCAGATCAGAATTAACCAGCACTGTGACACTGGGAAGAGCAGTGCAAAGCAGACCACAGGCAGAGAGAAGGAAGGGATCAGAAAAGGGCAGTGCTGGTACTAAAGCACTGACTGTCAGCTGTGCTTTGATCTAAGAGCCAAAGCTGTCAGGGTTTGTTCACTTCCACTTCTCTAAGCAGAGAAGCAGAAAACTGCAAGCTCATCTTGCCCCGGCTCACTCCCCAGACAGCCCAGGAACATGCAGTGAGGAGAGCACACTGAAAAGGGGGAGGGATTACTGGCCAGCTCTTTGATTTATTTTATTTTTTTAAACCATAAAACACTTGGACTGATTTGGGAGTACATCTCTGGAGGGTGGGAAAGAACCCACACCAAACCCACAGAAATCAGAGGCCTCCAGACACTTCCTCTGAGACTACAAGGTGGAAATAAACAGCATTCCTGCCATCCCCTGGAGTTATCAGAGCTTCAGGATGACATACCTGGCCTCCTTTAGCAATAAAGATTATTAAGTCCTGAACTCCGTCATTATCCACATCTGGAATCACTGACAAAGGAGTCAGCACAGTATAATTAGCTCCGAAGTCACTGGATTCCCTCCACAGAACTTCCCCTGGAAGACAGTTAGTGGGAAACAGTCACTAAAAGCCATCTTAGGTTGAAAGATTATTAATGCTCCTGTTCCAGCTCATGAGCGCCACAAACCAGCCATATTTATGCACATCATGGGGTACTTCCTTGCCTTTCTGCATTCCCAATGAACCCCAGTATCCACAATTTCATCTTACATTGGAAAGCAATCCTAGCTGTCTGCAGGAATGCACCCAAACACCCTGGCACAAAGAACAGCTTGCTTCCCTTGTGCCTTTGGTTAACAAGCTTCCCAGCATGTTCATAGCATGGAGAATCCTTTGTTGTGATCCAAATCCCTGCTGCTGTGCACTTAAACCTGCACAGACATTTTGAGACCATAAAGCAGCTGAATTCTGACCAGTGTTGCTGCTACTCCTGGCAGAACCTTCTTTGCTGCAACCTGCATCCTGCAGATGTTCCTGCAGATGTTTTCCCACTGACGTGACCAGCCACAACTCAGGCCACATCCCACCTCTCCCTTGTTTGAAGAACACACACAGCTCAAACTTGTTTGTAAACTGAGGTAACAAAGCTTTGCTTTTTAAAAAACAGGGGGTGGCTGGGGTGGGTTTCTCTTCAACAGCTCCAGAGCAGTTGAGTGGCTCTATCCATCCACTGTCCAAGGCTGTGGGCCACTTTCCAGTCCCTGACCAGCGGAATTTGCAGTGGAATCTGGCAGGGAGGACACTGCTGGGGGGTTTTCTTTCTAATGAACACCTCAGTGTCTGATGAGGTACTCCCAGGGAAAATGTTTACCCTCCCCTTTACCCAGCATCACACAGAGCAATTATCATTTCAGGAATGCAAAGTAATCATCTGTTCTTTGTCAGGAAGGCAGCTGGACTGAAAGCCAAGGAATTACTACTTGATGCTGTCTGCAATAATTTAAGGCAGGCTGTATTTCTAGTAGGATTGCTCCAAAGCTTTTACTGCAATGCTGAAAAAAACACTTGGATTTGTTACTATGACAACAGATGTGAACTGAAGAGAGCAGATTTCCTAGTTTCCTTAGGAAATCATGGGAAGACAAAGAATTTTGCCCTTGAAAAAAATAAGCAGGCAGAGGAAGAAGAGAAGTTCTAAATTACCACACTCTAGCTTCAGGACAGTCCAAAGGTACAGGAATAAGACCAGGCTAATGAAATTCACTTGTTAGTGCAGAAGGCTCTAATCTTTGGCAGTTTGACAGCAGACACAGCTCGGGAGAAAACATCTTATTCTCTTAAAAGAGCAGTCTGAGTTAAGAGAAACAGGTGACACCGAGCTGGATTCAACACCAAGCACTTGAGAATCTTGCCGTGCTCTAACCCAGCCCACAGAGAGCACAGACTGTGAAACCAGCCCCATCCTGCTCCAGCAATAGGAGATGGGACTGTCCTGTCTGACATCTGCAGTGCCACGGTGCTTCCTCGGAGCCCAGGGTCACGGCACAAGCATGGCAAGAGGAGCCAAGATGGAAATTAGGCAAGTGCCTAGACTGCAAATCTAACCTGGGTGAAAGGGTTGGATTTTTTTGGTCTGGAAGGAATAATAAAATCAGAAGTCAGAAGACTGAGTTCAGCTCTCACTTCGAGCAGCTGCAGAGGACACAGACTTTTCTCCCTGTCGGACATTCTCCAGGTTGGAGTTCTGGTTTATTTACTTAGTGATTTCTCACACAGAAGCAGTTCCATACATCTGATCATTGTGGTGCCCTCTCTGCCATATCCCTCAGGAGACCAGAACCACCCATAGGGCCACAGTTCAGGCTGCTGGAGGATCAGGTGAAGAGAGGTGTAACAAAACCCTTACTCCTGTCCTCTTCCTTGAGACTCTGCTTCGGGCTATGGCAGAGATGGAATAATACACAGCTACAAAGACTTCTGCTTTGACCTGGAACAGTTAATCTTAAACTCTTATGTGTCCCAGTTTGCTGGTAAGATAAACATGCAGGAATGTTAGATGTCCCACACAAACAGGAGCATGCACTCCTACACTTCCCTTCTTGCCCGCTCGGGTCACTTCTTGTGGCAACGAGGAAAGCAGGACTTAACACAACTTCAATTGACAAAAAACCACTAACTTTATCAGCATTTAAAGATCAAAACCACATCAGACACTTTCAGATGATAATCTGCCTATCTCTCCTTCAATCTTCCTACAGGCAGGGGCTAGACAGCCTGAGAGCCCTGGAATCTCACCAAATCCTCCACGATGATGAATCATTAACAGCTAAAGATTGTGCTGGCTACTGTTTTTAGCACACTGTGATGTAAGTTAGACTTTGCCTCTTTGAATACATTTAGCCTATTTAAATACATTTTATTCTGCTCTGCCCTCCTAACCCCCAGTCAACTACACTCAGAAACCATTTTTAACCTACTTAGCAGCAAAAAGGCATCAAATACACAAAATCCTGGATTAGTCACTTTTCTATCTAAAGCATTTTTTCCTCTCTTGCTTTGAAGTTATCTATGGAATGTTTTCTTTGCTGTACTGCTGTGACCTGTAGCTTAGCCTGGCTCCTTCTCTCCACATTTGCCTTTATGGCTGTCTTTAGTTACATGCCTTTGGCTCCACAGCCAACTTTATACACTTTGACCTGAAAGTAACCACTTCATTAATAGTCTAAAAATAACCTGTGCTAAAGCCTACACAAGAGGGAAACGGTGCTACCTCTGTTGGTACAGAAACCTTCTGCTCTGTGTGTATCTACACTTCCATCTACACTGGAAATTAAAAGCTATACCAGATTTTCCTCAGAGTCCTTAGAGCTGTACCTCTTGCTATTTCTTTTTTCTAATTTTTGGAAAACAGGGTGTGAGAGGTTCAATACCAGATACAGAGGATGGGATCCTAGGGAGAACATGTATTGTTTAGACCTCTGAAATAGTGACCCTCAAAACGGAAATGTATTTTAGGCTTCACCAGCAAGGAAGGTTCAAGGTGCAGCAGATGGTCACTGCTCCTAAAGCAGTACAGGCACTCCTTACCCCCACCCACGTTAGGCAAGATGATGATGACGAATTTCTCCACCTCCAAGTTTAGAAAGGAAGAAAACTTCCCAGAGGAACCAGGAAGAATCACAGACTACTGAAACAGACTGGCAAGCACTTCTCCAAAGTGCTCTCCTTGACGACTTTAAAATCATAAATGCCTAGAACTCTCCCTCCTCTTGCCACAGCAGGCACTCCTGGCATGCACACACGAATAACTGGGAAACGCTGCAGGTGCAGGTTTGTGTCTAACCCTGGAGAGTATAAAGTAACATTCACAGCTAGTGACTGCTCCTCCTGTTTCAAAAGCTGTTGGAACACTGGTCTTACGAAACAGTGGCTGGCACAAACCCCCACCAGAGCCCAGCCTTTGGAACAGCGAGGCTGAGGGCACACGCTCCTCAACGCCCAGCAAGCGGCTCTGGCAAGGTTTCCAAGATAACAAATACCCAGTGCCCATTGTTCATGTACCAGCCAGTCATGTCACCCTGACGTCCCCCCTGGAGGCCACCAGGTGAGGAAAACAAGTGGCCCATCCCCTGTGTGGCAGCAGGGTTCTGCTGGCACTCACCTGTCCGCAGGTCGACTGCTATAAGGGACAGCGGCTTCCCCACCACGAGGCAGCCCGGGGCCCCTGCCGTGCCCAGCTGCTGGATGCCACACTGCAGCCACTGCACGTCCTCAGCAGCAGGGCTCTCCCAGAGCACGCTGCCATTCGTGCCGGACACGGCAGCAACGAAGGCACAGGGAGACAGCAGCCCTGGGGAGAAGAGATGTCAGAGGGAGCTGCCCCTGCACCCACCTTTGCTGCCCTGCACCACTCAGGAGCTGGGACTCACTCAGCTCCTCTCCCCACCCAGTTTTCTCTCCCAGTCAATAACTGGAACTAAAAGAGAAAGGACAGCCCTCACTAGAAGGCATTTCTGAAGCAGGTACCTTCATCCAGACAGGACCTGTTGAAGCTGCTGCTGCCGTTGCTGGATTTGAAAGCAAAGAGCACATCTTGTACTTTGTCTTCATTCACATCTTCTATAGCAAGGAACTGGTAGGGCACTGCAAGTGAACACAAGCCAGGCTCTGGTGAGGATTTTCTTAGTCCACAGCAGACAAAGTTGGAGCAAAACACAAATTCCTAGAGACCTACTCACTGCCTCCATCCCAGACAGTGTAACATCAGGACAAATTGGCTTTTTGTATTAAAAAAGGCACGTACACAAGTACCAAGGACAGGAAGTTAGTGCCAAAGGATTTTTTAAATTTGCTATCCCCCAGAGGATTTGTCTTTTTTAAGAGGCAAGCAGCTAGAATTTGAACTATGTTGAACAAAGAACAACTCTGGTCTTGGTGTGAGGTTGCTATTCTCAAAGTATAAAGAAGCCCCACCCAAGCCACACAAAACCCAGATACTCTCCTCTTTTCATCAGCTAAAAGCAGCTTTCTTGAGCTCAGAGTAGCAGAACCTGGGATGTCTGCAGAACCTGGGATGTCTGCAGCACCACATGCAGCTCAGTCCCTGCTGTGAGCACTATCTCTGCATTTACAGCACATCCAGCACAATCCGCTGCACACAAGATTAAAGAAAAGCTCTCCCAGAAGCAATTGCTGAGCCACTGGGGAACAGGACCCAGGCTAAAGAGCCAACTAAAGCAACCAGAATAAAAATAGCTATAATAACTATAGAGCAATTTATTAAAAAAACAAGATGGAACTATTCTTCTCCCCTTCCTGTTGGCCATGGGGAAAAGGGAGAAAGTCAAAGTGACAGAGCAAAAAATGCCTAACTGCCTCCAACCTCAGCTCGAACTTCAAGGGAACCTTTTACAGAGCAAACTTCAACAGAGATTTATTCCCAGATACCCTTCCTCATTTTTTTTGTGAACAAGGCCAGCCTGCTACCTTGTTAGCACTTCAGAGCAGCATCTAATTTCTCCACTAGATCCTGTAAACACCTCCTGGAAGGCCACTCCAATTATGATGGGCCATTGCTTATCCAGGTCAGGTATTCATAGCTCTGGCTCCCAAGGGCGGCATCCCTGCAGGTCTGGCTCCATGTTGTGCTTAGGTAGAGGCCCACAACCCAAATCCGTGGCACAGAAAGGAAAAGGACTCTTGTAAGTATTCATTCTGCTGCAGCAAGCTCACCTGCATCGTTGTAGTATCGGAACCATGTTCTTTCTGAAACTGGCCTCTCTGGGCAGGGAATGATAAAGGAGAAAGCAAACACAATGATCAGGCAGAGGAATAGGGAGATGAAGAAGGCGGCAGTGCGCCACCGGGACAGCCGGGACAGCCCCGAGGACTTGACAATCCGTCTCTCCACAAAGTTTTCATGGTTCTCCTGAGCTTTTACATCCTCAGTCTTCAGAGGGTGGATCTCAGCTTCCGAGTCCTTGTTATCCATCACAGCTCATTCATCGGTATTCAGACACCCTTCTCCCCCTTCACTGCAACAAAGGAGAGAGAAGTTAAAATACATTTTGAAATAATTTTAAAAACACCAATTTAAAAATTCTGTTACGACCTGATATTCACACTGGAAACACTCAATAGGAGGTGAGCAAACCAGTGTATTGTCACAGAGCTGGATACAACACACTGCTGGCGCCGGAGGTCTCCCACACAGAGCAATGGGGAGAGTCCGTGGAATGCAGGAACAACACCAATTCTTCTCCAGAGGAGGAAATAAACTCTGCTAGAGCTGGACAAAGAAGGCTACAGACCCCACGCAGAAAGGACTGACTGGTCTGCAGGTCTCCCTCAAGAAAAACACCCCAAAAGCTCCTTTTGCTGCAAAGACTTATTGCCACCTCCCATGTATGTCAGCCTGACTCCCAGCTGGAGAGGTGAAAGAAAACACTTGTGACCTTTATATCCCAACATAAGGCTGTTCCCTACTGTAATGTGCACTTGAGCTTCCCCAGGAGACAGAAACAAACACCAGCATATTCTGTAGAGGAGCAAACCAAAGCTATTCAACACCTTCTTAGATGAGAAACCACTGGGTAAGTTCAGCAGCCCAGCCCTGCAGAAGGCAGGAGAGTGATGACTTCCCTCCCCAAAGAAAAAACAAGGCAGGAGTTGAAACTAAAACCAGGCAAATTTGATTTCATCAGACTGGAAGAGCTAACAACTGCTGTTTTAGTTTCTCCTGCTATAAATCATAACCTTGAGCTACAACTACAATAAACAGAGGGGTTCTGTGCTAATTTGCTATGAAAAGGGGGTGAAAAGAGCCCTGGTCAGTTAGAGGAGCCTGTAACTCATCACCCACAACAACAATAAAAATCCATGTTTTATACAGATTCTCTGATAGTGCTTCTTTAAAAAAATATCACAAGGGAAGAAATAAAGAATAACACATCCCAGTAGGCTTGGAAAAAGCTGCTTGACAGTGTTATGAAAAGCTATATCAGAGCAAATAACCACAACAACCGAGCCAATTTTCCATGACGGTGCCCCAGCAGTCACGTGTCTGGATTGCCCACTGGAGCCATTTACTTCCCCAGCAATAAAGAGCTTAAAGTCAGCACCAAGACAGTGCAGAGAGCCTGGGATTTCAACTCCAACTGCAACAGGGCTCGCTGGGTCTCACGTTTCTACCCAAGCTCATTTACAGGTTCTGTGAAACACAAGATGAGTCACCCTGGGGAGGCTCAGCTCCTTCAGGCAGCTGTGGCTCCCCAGGCTGTCCCTGTCCCACTGCAGAGGCCTCTTCTCTTCTGGGTACAGATCACAGGGGGACAGATCCATGGCAAGGCATCCCTGAGGCACAGGATCAGCAGGTCAGCCTGGCACTGTCAACCCTTTAACCTCAGAGCCTGCTGGACTTAGAAGCACTCCAACTCGAGCACTCTGGCATTTGTTCTACATCAAGTACAGGATCTCACTCCAGATAATTTACTTCAACCTGCACAATACCATGCAAATGAATCAATAATGCAGAAGTTGCATCTTATTCCCAAGATCTTACTCCAAGGATTTCATCTGCCCTTCTCATCAGCCTGCCAGCCACACCAGGGACACCTTCACGGGGCTGGCTGTTCCCAGACCGACTGCAGCCACCTGACAGGAAGGAAGACTACAGATGGAAAGGGGAACAACAGATCAAGTGGTGCTTTCAGCCTCTGCCCTGAGCTGAGCATTGCTCTTTTACTGCACCAGGCCTTGAGTGGGTTCAAGGTACAAGGCTCCAGGCACAGCCTGAGCAAATGATTTACAGCCACGGCCGCAGTGATGGGGACAGAGGCAGGAGAGAGTTACGTGACCTCCCCTGTGCTGGGGCAGGTGGCTCGAATGCCCCTGGCGTGCCCATCTCCAGCAGCATGGAGAGGAGAATCTTCTCAAAACCAGCACCCACAGCATGGGCTGCAAGAGGGCTCCAGCACAGTCCCACCGGCCTCTCCAGCAGAGCACTCCACAGCCTCCCAGTACTGAGCTGGGAAAGATCCAGGGCACAGCCGAGTGCTTCCAGCACCAATGAGACTTCCCAAAAGGAACCAAACCCAGGCTTCTCCCCTCTCTGTCCAAAAGGGACACCACTCATCACAGCATTGATGGCATATTTTTGTGACTCATTATAAATCTCACCACTGTCATCTAGACTGGGATGAGAACAATAAAAAAGCAGTAATTATCCTGACAACCCCAGTAATTCCCCTCTTTTTTGCAGCGATGACCCTACGGAGCCACCAAGTACAAAGAGCCCTCAATGCCTTTAAAGCAATTCTCTCTCTTTTCTTTCAGGGTTTGAATAATGCCCTTTGCACCCCTGCCAGAGCAGAGGCGGTGCCAGAGCAAGGACCACGAAGGTCAATGGCAAAGACTCAAACAATGCAGGAAATCCCAGCGCCTGCGCTGCCCAAGTCCACGCTGGCAGCATGAGGAATGGCCTGAGCTCGGAACAACAAAGAGGGCTGGTAATCAGTTTAATTGAAGACAAGCAGAAAATGATAGTGTGTATCTGAGATGGTGTTACTGTCCTCTAGCAGCGACATCTTGTCTCCTGCTGGAAGAGGACGCAAAATAATTCAGCTGGGAAGTTTAATGCATCCAGGCACCTTTCAAGGGAACAGGCAGTAACAGGATCCTGCGTTGCTGCAGTGTAACACACACTACATGCAGTACATCTGGGGATGGGAGAAAACATGGGAGAAGGACCCTGTAGAATGAGAAATAATTAGAAAGCACATGTGATAGACCCAAACTGAACCCACACAGGCCAGGGAGCGTGGCAGCACAGCCAGGATCTTCATCTCAGGCAGGGTTCCAGAGCTCCCCAAGCTTTAAAGGCTGCTTCCCCCAGCCATGGGATGAGCTGGGAGCAGTCCCCAGCCCAAGCTGAGGGGGAACAAACACCCTTTCCTGTACCACAGTAACAACAGGGACAGGACAAACACAGCTTTACTCACCTTATGGGGGACTCACTGTCCTGTTTCCTGAAGACACAGTGCAGATTTACAGATCTGATCTGCCTCAAACCAGTGACACTTGCTCAGCTAAACCCAAGGGACAAACCATTAGCAGCAGTCAGACAGAACTGCCTGACATGCACAGAGAACCACAGACAGTCAGGTGGATGAAGACTGGTGACAGAAACCGTTTAAGGATCCGTGCACTGGAAAGGTTTAACTCATTTTCCGCCCACAAAACACCAAACCACAGCATCTGGAATGTCACCAGGCACCAAGTTCTTCCTGGAAAATTTCTAGCAATATACCGTAACTTAGATTTGATGTTCAATACGTTTTATCTTTCACAGAATGATGAAATCAGGTTCTGACTGGACATTTTAGGAACACAAACAGCATTTGGCTGGTTTGGTTCTGTTTGGTTGGTTAGTTTAAGCACCTCAGAGGTTTCCTTCCTGTCAGCCAGAAAATGTTGAAGCCCCAAGCTGCAATCAATAAAGACAAAACAGCCACGTTTTGCTCTGAATAAGATGCAACATTCCCATCACAGCTATTTTCCACGAGCAGACTGTTGGGTTTTGATCTCATGCACAGTGTGACACGGCAGCAAACTCACTGGGCAGTCACATGCTGTGACATTCAAGTCCTGGGTCATTTATTCCTTTTTCTGCAGTCCCACTTACATCAGGACAAGAAGAAATAACATGTAAGATTTCCCAAAATGAGCTTTTCTCTCCCAAAGACACTCAGGCTGCATGCTGCATACAAGCTTATCATTTTGCTGGGTCATCTGCAGCTCACAGCTCTTTCCTGACATCAGGTCACAGCCAAGGGCTGGCCAGGGACACTGACCCGAGACCATCTCTGTCTGACATTGGGGCACCTCTGCTCTTGGCATGTACCTAAGGCCTTTGTAAGGACACAGGTTGTAATCCAAACCCCATCAAAGAGACTGGTGAGGCCCTGGCACAGGCTTCCCAGAGAATCTGTGGCTGCCCCATCCCTGGAAGTGTCCAAAGCTGGGTTGGACAGGGCTTGGAGCAGCCCGGGAGAGTGGAGGGTGTCCCTGCCCATGGCAGAGGGTGGAACAAAATGACTCTTAAGGTCCCTTCCAAACCAAACCATTCTGGGATTCTCCTGCTGGAGCTGTCCTCAGGTTCTTCTGAAATGACATTTAACCCTCCAGTGCAGACACAGCACATGCCACAGAGCACTCACAGCAAGGGAATTAGAAACTCCTCCAGAGCACAACCACCTTGCAATGTGATACATCTGTCATTTGTAGGAGAAAACTCTTATCCAGGGCAGTTTTCACAACAGACAGGAGTTCAAATACAGAAACTCAAACTGTTTAGGGAAGAGCAAAACAAAACCCAGTATTATTTCCATGAGAGCATTGGGAAGATCAAAACTCTAAGACGAAGAACAGCATTAAGGCTGCATGGAACTGATTATAGGTCAGGCCAGTAATAACAACTGAGCTGCAGAAACACTGGTCATTTATCATCCCAGGGCTTACAAGCTCCACTGCATCCAAGCTACTCACCCTCACCAACTGTTGCAGATCCCTTGTGCCAACTCCAAGGGTAGCAGTCAGTGGGGTGCTTGAACCTCCCACATCAGAGACACCCCCACCTCACCCAGAGGGCTCCCCTCTTGCCTCAGCAGCACAGTGACATCCCTCACTGCCAGAGACTGAGAGCACAAGGGACTCTGGAGAGATCTCTGTGCATGAAAATCCCCTGGAAAAGGCTGTGGTCATTTCATGTGGGTTTATTAAAAAGACAAAAGAAAGTACATTTTTTAGGTGGGGCACTCACTCCACAATTCCATGCTGTCTCCTGAACAGCCTAGAGAGGTTTACGGCAGCATGAAACTGCTAGTTCAAGAAGTGTTCAAGGCCAGGTTGGATGGGGCTTGGAGCTACCTGGTCTAGTAGAAGGTGTCCCTGCCCATGGGGCAAGATAATCTCTCTGGTCCCTTCCAACCAAAACCATTCCGTGATTCTATGAAACAATAGCCTTTCTCCAGATGGTGTTGTCCTTCACAGCCACCTTCAAGAGAAACTTTTCTCCCCCCGGAATTTTTCTTTCTGTCTCTTACAAACACACAGAGCAAAGCTCCCTCACAGGCCACTCCACTCACACGCCAGACACCCAACCCTGGGGAGCCTCTCAGCTCCACAGGCAGCCCAGTCCTGCCCTGGTACCGGGAAGGGACTGGCTCCAGTCCCTCCCTGCAGGACAGGCTGCCCCTCTTGCTCCCAGCAGTTACGCAAGATGTTTTTGCCTTACAAAACAAGGAGAAGAGGCTGGAAATGAGGTCGGAGTTGAACACATTGAAGTATTTTTCTTTCGGCAGGAAGCCCTGTAATTCACGCCTGCAAACCAGGCTTGTGGGCTCCCGAGGGAAAGAGGAACAGGACTTTAATCCTCTCCGGGAAGAACTGAGGCTCTGGGTGTGCTGAGCTCTGCAGAGGTGCGTGGCTATCTTTGACTGAAGCACAGACCCGCAGTCCCAGGTGCTGCGTAAGCAACTCCCCAGGCCCCCTCGCAGCTGCCAGCCTCGGGATTAAGGACCTCGGATCAAAGGGAGCAACCTGGGCTTTGGAGAAAAGGATTAAATTCTTTCCCAGGCTTCTCACTATGGTTTGGGGCCACTTCTTGAGCTGCTCGAGGCGGACAGCAAACCCCTCCGGGTCAGCGGAGAAGGCCCCGAGGCTGTGCTGGAAGCGCTGACAGCACCGGGCTCTCACCAGCCCGGCCAGCGCGGAGACAGCGCGGCCCCGCGCCGCACCGACCCCAGCGCTGCCACCGCCAGCTCCAAGCTCCCGGAGCCGGCCGGCAGCGAGCGGGCAGCGGGGACGCTTCAGGAGCCGGCTCCCTTCCCCGAACGCCCCCTCACAGCGCGGAGGCGCAGCCCGGGGACAAGGCCGTGTTCTCAGGGCGCACCCACGGAGGCGTCAGGAGCCCGCCTTGCGCCGGGAGCGGCCCAGGGCACCCCCCCGCCCTGCCCGGCTCCCCCCGTGGCCCCGGCCCGGCCCCCGCCCGCCCCGCGCCGCACTCACCCCGCGCCGCCGCCGCCAACGTCACTTNGGTCCGTCCGGTTTCGGCGGCGGCACGGGCGGAGAACCCGCAAGAACGAGTCCGGGCAGCAGCGGGAGCCACAAACACAGATCTTTAATGCGCTCAGACCGCGGGAGAACAGCACAGGCACGTACAGGCAGCACCCCGAGCGCGCGCCCGCCGCCCCCCGCGCCCCACACGGAGGTTACAAAAACAACACGTGAAACCGCGGAATTAGTTGTAAAAACGGACAGGGAAGGGGGGCATGCACTAGGGACTGACACCGGGGCAGCGCCGCGGCGGAACCGGAGCCGCGTTCGGGGGGAGGGAAGGAGAGAATGGAGGGAGGGGGGAGCGCCGGCCGGACCCCGGCCATGGCAACGGCAATTAACGGCGGCAATTAACCGCCTCACCGAGCTAACGAGCAGCCGCCAGGCTCGTGCCTGCCAGCGCCCAGCTCGGCGGATGACAAGGGCTTCGCTCACACCATTCCCACAAAATGCCGAGCCTGGGGGTCGCGGCTGGGGCTGGCACAGCCAGGCGCCTTCCTGCCCTCGTGGGAAACAAGCCGAGGTACAAATTAGCGAGTGACAACAGGCAGAGGCCTCCCACACGTGTGGGGACACGGCTGGTGCCTCTCTCCCACGAGTGGCACACACCGGCACGGGCTCCATCCCGAGTCACCTCTGCCCCTCGGCACATTCTGCCTGACTGGCCTTGGAAAACAAACCAAGGCTTTTGTCTGCAGGTCAGAAAGCCCCACAGAAGCTCTGACTGCAGAGTGCACAGTAAATAGGCAGATGAGCTGTGCCTGTGCTTCTCTAGAGAAGAAACCAGCCAAGTTTCCCACTGCTTTGCTCACACCAACTATCTGAACTGTAAAGGTACTAAAACCAGACTTGAGCCCAGCTTAGAAACATGTTTCAGCTCATTTGGTCATCCTCAATGATGAACAGCTTTCAGAATCTATCAGGATCAAATTTTGTCTGTTTTGCTTTAGCTGGGCAAGTGAGGCAACTCTCAAGTACTGGAGACATAAAAATGAGGTGGCTAAGTACTAAAAGGAAGAAAAAAAAAAGAATTTTCTTTTAACATATATAAACAGAAGGAAAAATATAATTGAGAACCAGTGCTACTGGTGTGCTCACAGAGGGTCAGGTGGGTCTTTTGGAAAGGGCTGAAGCGTTACAAAGGTCAGGGCAGCTCAGGGCTCCAGGCACAGCATGGCCCCGACCGCTGCGCTCGCTGCGTCAGGACAAACACAGGGTGTCCACACTGGCCTGGACTGAAAACCATCCATCCAGATTTATTTATTCCTACTAAAACAAAATCCTGTTAAACAGTACGTAACTCTGTGTCTCTACAAACTCACAGCTATCTGCCAAACAATAAAAATCCCAAACTACAAAAGATGAGTTGTATTCAGTAAATATAAATGGGAAATTTAGGCTTCGTGTAGAATGTTTATCAGACTATTTACAGTGCAACACAGATCGTTTGAGTTCAGATCTCGCCAGCTTCTCTCTCTTCTGACCTCTTGGAACGAGATTTGCCATTTGTGCTCTCGTGCCGCCTCTCAGAAGAGCTCTTCTCTTTCCTCTCTCTGTCTCGGGACTTTTCTCTTGAAGATCGATCTCTAGAAGATCTGAAGTACAAAGTAAACCATCGCTATCAGCTTCACAACTAAAAATTGTCAAATACCCACCAAGCAACATCTTTCCCTAACAGGGCTGAGGGATATAAGTTCCGTACAGGAATATGCCTGGGTACTGTGGCATGGGGAGTGGGACCCCCATGACAGCAACTCTGGGCCCTCTGCAAGGTTTCTGTAAGGGAATGTCACCTCTGCAGCGCTGAATGCACAGCACAGCCTTTGTTACTCCTTCCTCAGAGTGATCCTTTCAAGCCATTGCTACAGGGGCTCTCTCAGGTCTTCCCTGTGCCCCTTACTATTTTTCTGGGCCATACTGAAGTGCCTGCAATTTCTTCCTTATCTCTGACTCAGCTCAGTTCATGGCTTCCAGAACAGTTTTTCATTATGCCCTAAGCTACTGGCTTTCTGCTCAACTGCTTTAAATACCAACTGGATTCTTTGCTGGCTCAGCCCTGGGCTTCTCACTTTGCATCCTGACAAATGCTGGCTTTGGCAGCATCCCTGGTTCAAAGTCAGGATGATACAGTTATATTCACAGCCCACCGCACGGGCACATCTTTTCACAGCCACAGATTTTCAGCAGCGCTTCTCTGTGTCAGCCCACGCAGAATTAAGCAGAAGGCTTCACATTAGGTCTAATCTGAATGGCTGTTTCTTGTGTGATTCCTGCCAGCTTAATAGCAGGATTCAAAAGGAGCTGATCCTGAGTGAGCTCAGCAGAGGCTCCCACATTTTACTCCAAGGCTTAGTACACCGGGTTTTTTTATACTCACAACAGAAGGTACCTTAGAGGTTCCACTTTCATTCTTGGGTTTTTTTTTTGAAAATACTGCACAATTGATACATCAAAACCCAACAGCCATTTCATTTTCATGAAACTGTGTCATTTAATATCAGTCTGTCTGATGACATTAACTCTCTACTTGTTCCACAACAATGCCTGCTTCCTGCAGATCTCCTACCCTGAGATCTCCAGATCCTGTGACACACTCTCCATTTCTTTCAGCAAGTGAGACCTCAGACCAGCAGAACCGGAGGGCAGATTTCATTAACTCTCGAGGTGAAAACAGAAGCTACCCTCTTTCAGGAAACAGGGTTTTTCTGTTTGTTCTCTTGTTTCTGTTTTGTTTTCTTAAACTGATCCTGGCCTCTCCCCAGCTCTCAGCAATTTTGTGCAGGTGTGTCAGCTGGCCAATCCCCCTGCAATCTCAATGGGCTGGTTTGGATGTGTTCAAGGGTTCCGAAGTAATCCCTTACCTGCTCTTTAGTAATAGTTATTACAGGATCTTCCTCACTTCCTAATTGTCCAAACTTCTTTTCTTTATTTTTCATGTTCAAGACAGATTTAAAAAAGCACTTTAGTATCTCAGCCATTGGAGAATCAACAGTATTTACACCCCCCCTCAATTATTAACAGACTTATTTTTCAGACCATTATTTCCCTCCCCTTCACCAGGTGTCTTTAAAAGAAAAGCTGTTCTTACCCCTTAGCTAAACTGACACAAGACACACAACAGTAGGTTTGTTTCTAGAATTGTACTTGAGTGCTGGTGCTTAATGAGGTGACAGTGCTAAAGCACTCCCCTGTAAACCAGGAGTCTTTAAAAAAATCCAGATCTAACCTCAGCAAGCACCTGGAGGTAGACTTGCTCCTGGACTTAGAAGGGCTGTAGGGAAACACAGTGATTCCAGTCAATTTTTCTAGTACTCTACACACACTTGCCTCATCCTTCCTCCAACACAGAGGCTGTTTTGCTGAATTTCAGAAAAACTTTAAGCCCTTCTCTGGACTATCGTGCTTCTCCTCAGAGACAGAAGAATGGTATACTCCTCCTGTATTTCTTTTTCAGGAGGAAAAAGTGCTGATTCCTAAAGAATTCTCTCTTTCTCTCAAGCAGCCTTCTAACAGACTATCCCCAGACCTCAAATCATAGACTCCTTCCTGATGCCAGCACTCAGAGAAGGAATCTGGGAAGCAGAAAATAACTACAGAAGTGTAATATCCAAACTGCCTCTCAGGCACTTCGTTTTTACAGGCCCAGGGAAGCTCAGTTATCTCAGAGAGGCTTCGTGCTGCTTCCCATCCAAGGAGCATCTTGAGGCTCAGCACCGCAAATCAGGGAGCCTGTTCTATCTCCTGGACTCTCAGCTGGGATCTTGCTGTACAGCTGCTACCCTCACGTGAGGCCACGGGGAAATCCTGCTTTGGCCCAGGAGCTGGCACAGGCCACCGCAGCTGCTCTGGAGAGCCGGCCATGCTCCTGCTCGCTCTACGGGCTGGGGAGGTCACTGTGAGCCAAGGACTCCCCCTTTCCAGAAGCACTCCTGTCAGGAATACATACTTGTGTTTTGAACTCCTGTCTCTGGACCCCCGGCGGTGGCCTCTGCTGTGGCTGCGGGAACGGCTCCGGTGGCGCCTGTGTCGGTCCCGGGACCGGGAGCGAGACTTCCGCCGTTCCCGGGAAGCTGATCTGGAGCGTCTCCGCCTCCGCTCCCGAGACCGTGATCTGGAGGGAACAGATTGTCTCAGTACCTCAGATCTGCACCTCTGAGCCACCTCTCAGACGCTCCTGAGTAACAGCATCAGCACAGTTCACCCCTGCCCGGCCACATCCCTGCCGACACCCGGGGCTGATCACCCACACCCACACAGCGGGCAGCTCCCTCCTCCTGGGCCTTGTGCTACCAACAAAATGCCAGTGGGTTATTCAGTTTGCTGTGGGAAGCTTATAGAAAAAGCTCCCACCATTATTGTAAGCATGTGGCAAGGGCCAGAGCAGAGCTTACAAGCCTGCATCACTAACAAGTGAGGCCCATATAAGTAGATAAGGCCAAAGGAAGTGGCCTGTGAAATTACCGTAACATTTAAGAGAATCTTCCTTGTGAAAGTCCTGCACTTTAGAAGCAGATTTATTTCAACCTGCTCTAAAAATAAGAAAGATGCCAAAGGAAAGCAGCAGAGAGGGAGATCTCCAGGTCCACGATCACAGAGAATGTTGCCATAGCATTAAAGCAAGCTCTTCCCAGAGATGTGGGTGTTTTAATCTCAACTCCGTATTTTCACATCTGAGGTATTATATATATAACAGATACTTCAGACATTAAAACTATGGAAGTATATCAGGTATTTATTGTAAGAGGCCTCGAGGACATAGAGCCCGTCCTGGCCAGGCTACTCAGCACCTGCTCTACAGCCCAATGAGTGACACCGAGCTGAGCAGCACCACTGAGGTGCCCACACTGCACTTCCCATTTCTTTCAGGGAGCAAAGCAGACACTGAGGCATTGAGTGAACTCCATTTGTGAGACCCAGGAAAAACCTCAGTAGCTAGAGAGAAACACAAACAGGCATTTGGGAGAACTGCAGAACTGGGCACTCACCTTCGACGATCTCTATTTCTTGATCCAGACCTAGAAAGAAGAGGAGAGTTAAGTGAGAGAAGTTATGATACAGCCAGTGGGTTTTCAGCAGGAAAATTCATCCACCCTGGCAGCTCTTCACAGGAATAAGCAATACCCCAAGTGATGCATTAGTTAAAAAAAAAAAAAAAAAAAGCTTGCAAATAAAGCACTTAATTAGCTTCAATTTTGGGAACAAGAAGAATTTGTCAAAAACTGGAAAACATGAGTGTCTGCACACAGAGCTTCCTGTCACAACAGAAAAGGTCTAGAAACCAATTCAGGCACTATTAATAAAGCACCACAATGACCCTTTCCAACTAATTTTCTATGCATATTTGTTATATACTCTTTACTCCCTGCAGTCTAACATCAGCTGGATCAACTCTTTAACACTTTCAAGAAGTGCCACTCTCCAGTCAGAAAGATATCTGCCAGTTTTCTGATTTTGGTTCCTTTGCGAAAGGAGTTTTAATAAAGAAAAACCAGCCTTTTCTCACTCCTTGTATTTGTTTACCGAACATTAGAAGGAAATTTGCATCAATAATTTTTTCCCTTTTGGGAAAGATAACTAGGAAAAAAGAGGGGACAGAGCCACAAGAGAAGAACTATTACTGACAAGTGACAGAGATAAATTGAAAATCCTTAGAAAGCACTTGAGAAGAATAATCCAGGCCTTGCTATTCTTTCTCACATTCCACGAGCTTCAGAACTCCTGTGTGGCACTCTGAGCTTACTGCTGTCAGCATTAGCTTTTGACAGTTTGTAAATAACAACGGCAGAATTCTTTCAACTTCTGCAGCACCATTACTCAGCACCACTTAAAACACCACTGCACATGGAAGCTACTCCCTCCCTTGTCCTCTGTGGCCACATTTCAGAGTCAGCTCAACATCACACACTGTCTGAACAGTCTGGTTTTGCTTTAATTAAGAAGTGGCTCCTCTCCCTGTTTAGTGACTTAGAGACTCTTGTGACTGCTCCCCACTGCACACAGACTCACACAGAGGTTCCATCTACACCCCACAGAGCTGTTCTGGTACCATGACAGAAGATATGGCTGAAAGCTACACACAGACAAGAATTTATGAAGCAACAGACAAGCATCTGTTTTAATAACATCATTTAAAGGCAAGATTAAGAAAAATCAATGTGCACTGACATTTCTTCACAATGAAATGGGATTGTTCAATCACGGCAGAAAGCAAAAAAAGCCCCTAAATTTAGGAAGGAATTCAGGTAGGACTGTAAAAAAAGTGGAGCTACACTTGGAGTCTGTAAATGAAACATGCACTGTGGCAACACACATGACCAGGTGAAGGAAAAGCTGATAAACCAGGAGAGCAAGACAGTAACCACACACCTCCATTCCCACATAACAGAACCTGACAGAGCAGCAGGACCTCCTGTAGATACCTGGCAGGCAGCTGGATTTTTTTGGTGGTTGTAATTACTCCAAGTTCTTAATGTTCTTTTTCCTCCTGATCATTTTATTCTGAACCACCAGTGCACACATCCACAAAAGCCCTTCTACATCCCCTGAAAAGCCTGGCTACCCTTCCATGGCTATGATCTGAGCAGGAGTATGCACAAAAAAAATTTGATAATCACTCCCTAGAACCAGACTTCAGAATTCAGGAAGTATCCAACAAAACAGCATTGTCCTTACTAGCCTGAGTCACTGTACAGCAGGAGACTAAAGAAGACTGCTGTCCATAGGAGCAAGAGGCTAAGCAAGTCTATTTTATTAATTTTTCCCTCTTTTTCTTTGTCCCTGTATCACAGCTACTTTGTGCTGAGTTTCATAACCTGTCTTTTGTCCAGCTTAACACAAAGGAAATCCATTTGGCACCTCCACCAGACTTGTTTGCTGGCGTACTCTGGAAGCCAACACCGAGGTCTGCACTTTCAAGCATGCCACTTCTCCACAGAATTCCAGTCTTAAGAGATTACTGGGTACCCAACAGCCACATCAAACAAAAGACTTGTGTTTATTACCACTAGGGTGGCAATCCAGTTCACTCATTTCTATGTGGAATCAGTTTATTGACAAATTAATTACAGCTGTGAGAGGCAGAGTTTCACAAGGGAATCCACAGGTTTCCAGGGATGTCACAGTGCCTGTCAGTCACCAAAGACTCCCACAGTCAAGCCATACTCTTACTGAAGTAACACCATGAAGATGCTGTATAGGAGGATATGACAAGAAGAGTTTTGAAGGAAACATGTTTCCTGTGGTTCCTTAGAGTACCAAGCTCTGGATAAGAGAGGCTGTCTGGAAGGTGGTAGAAGTCACCAATTAGTTTTTGATGAAAAAATGCCCCTGTGAGCATAGTGTGCACAGCTCCCAGCAGATAAGGGACTGAGAAATCTGGACTCTAACCTCAGTTCTGACACAGAGTGTCCACTGGGAAAACTACTGTCCTCCCTCGGGTCAAGTTCTCATTTTGGAGAGGCAATTAATTTGACCTCTTCTGCACAGCACTCCTGACTCCTTCATAACAAGTTTTTCTGTGGAGCATACACATGCCTCTGCACAGAGCCAGCGCAAAGGCCAGCCACAGTCTCTAAGTACTGTCACATATGGAAACAGCAGGAACTCAGACTTTAGGCCAGCTCCATGCAGTTCTTAAACCTTTCCTATTTTAAGCCTTCAATAAACATTGTTCAAAAGCAGCCTTCAAGCCCCCTCATCAGATGCATCAGATGCACATATGGACTACCTGTGAACACGAGAGGCTCTTTAGCTCTCAAGAATTGAGGGCTTGGGGTTTTTTTAAAAACCTCTAAAACAAAACCACAGGCACACCGTAGGAGGAAGAAAACCAGCATTTTGAGAAGATGTGGATCAACAAAGAGATCCAGAGGATTCTTCCTGAAGGCAATTCTGTTGAGCAACTTTCACAGAGAAATGACCTCCAGGAAGAAGAGGCACCCTGGAGATGAGTCAGTCCAGGTTAGGCAGGGTCCTGCTGTGGGTCTGGAAGAGCCTGCCATGAAGCAGCTGCATGAGAAGACACTTCCCATTTCACTTCCACATCTCTGACCACAGCAGCAGCGACAGCAGTCCCTTTTGATTGACTCCAGCAATCATCAGGTAGTTCCAAGTCCTGCAGCTCCCAAACTTAACTGCATTACAGTTGCATGGATAATAGAAGGTTGTGAGGCTCTCCAGGAAGTGCTACAGTTTGACAGAAAGCTGTAGCATGAATTGCTCCTTCATATCACACCAGGCAATCCCCAGAGAAAACCCACATAAAACACCCTAACTGGAGTTATGCATAATACGCATTGAGTAATATGGATAATGAATAACATTTTGGGGCTCACATCTTCATAAATACACTAAAATCACCATGCTGCTT
This sequence comes from Edolisoma coerulescens, assembly GCA_013397115.1. Lineage (NCBI taxonomy): Eukaryota > Metazoa > Chordata > Aves > Passeriformes > Campephagidae > Edolisoma > Edolisoma coerulescens. The sequence goes on from VWZW01000180.1 coordinate 2,624,203, forward strand.
CATGCTGGTATTTGACAGCAATTCCAGCAATGTATAGCCAGAGCCAGCACCATCTTAGAGCACACTGCAGTTATAAATCTCATATTCCTCAGACAAACTCACTCTTCAACTGACTCTGAGTTTCAAAAATAGCTCTGCACAGCAGCAAGGTTGGGGTCTTTTTGATGCAAGAGGTACATGAGGAGAAACACACGAGGTAACCAGGGAGATGCTGTGACAATCCGAACAGCATTCCTACCCAGCCACTTCCTCTGCCTGACCCCTGCAAATAACCACCCTCCCCACACCAGGCTGTTTAACTGAGCTGTTTACACACAAGATGCCTCTTCAGTTCAAGTACACAAGAAATTGTTTTTCCAGTTCAGCTGGCAAGATGCAGAAGAGCTTGTCCTGAGAAAACTAATGTTCCAGCCCCTCCCACTGCTCAGGAATTACAGACATCTGAGCAGGTGACACACATGGCTACAACCACCAGAAGCAGCCACTCCTTGGGATCCCTCAGCTTCCTTAGGAAATGCTTGCCAAAGCTGTGCCAAAAGCACCTCACTTGCTGTAGAAAAGGTACAGGCAGTCCACTAATTGACTCATGGACTCCAAGCCTCCAAGCAGTGAGGAGGGCTGTCCAGGGAATTTCTGCATGAGTACTGCCTTTTGAGCAAGCCTAGTCCTCACTCATCTTAAACTTCCCCACTCAGATGCTCTGGATGAGGGTATTTTATCCAGACTCAGATTCCCTAAAACAAGGATTAGACCAAAATAAACCTGAAGACTACAGGGAACTCCCATCTTTCAGACACACAGTGGAGGTTAAAATACATGTACAATCACTCCAGGGTACAGTGGAGGATTGGTGCATTGTTTTCATCTTTAACTGAATCCCAAGATGCTCACACAGCATCTGAAGCACATCCAACAGCCACTCCAGAAGCAGATGCTGAATTACTGAAGTGCTCATGTACAAGAAATCACATACTTCTAAACTTCACAGGCCAGAGTCCAGGTTCCACTCACCGTCTGCCCATCCTCTCCTCTCGTTCTCTCTCCTCTCTCCGTCTCAAACGATCCTGGTTTCTCTTCTCTTGCTTTTCTGCCACTGTTTTCTAGGGGAAAAAAATAAATCCACATCATATTTCAGCTATACAGTAACAGGTCAGATCTGCATTCCAACAGCAGGACAAAGAACCATTTCACTGCATTTTATGTGCTAAGTCAAGATCTCTATCAAGGTTCTCATTTTTCTCAGTTGAGGCTCTGACCTCAATGCACTGTGAGTGAGGCACAGGAATCCAACTCTTAACACAGCTGAAGGTCTCTGTTTGCAAGCAAGGCCAGTACCACAGCCCATTACAAATAATTTCAGAAAACTTCTAATGGCTTCAGCTACTCAAGATCTTTTCACTGACAGAACCACGTGAAACTTCAGTTCAAACATTTCATTAAGAGGTCTCAAAGTCAAAAAAACCCAGAGTAACAAATTTCAGTCATGTCAATGAGAATGACTGTACCAAAGCTCCAAGGAATAAATTACAGCAGTGGTCTGGTTTGACTGATTCTGAGGGTACATATTTAGTTACCCAGAAAAGACAGAACAGAACCCAAGACAAGGCTAAACAAAGCTGTTAGATGTTTTAGGGATTCTGCAATTGGAAATTTCTGAGCTTTTACAAACCCTCTGCAAAGAATTCTGCATTCATTTAATAGAAGTGCTCAAGGTCTTCAGAACGACAATGAGAAGGTTTAAACAGAGAGGATTACCCTCAGCTGATCCAGTTTCTCACGAATCTGAATGAAACCCAAGTGTAATTTGCCGCCGAAGTGGTCAGCAAGACGCCGGTCGTTGTCATGGAGACCCAGATAGGCTGAACAGACTTCACACACACGCAGCTTCTGCTGCTGGAAACTGGATGCAGGCATTGAATTTCGGTATTCTTCCTACAGGGAGGCAAGAAAACCCACACAAATGTCAGGGAACCCTTACATAGACACAACCCTCCAGGGAAACCCCTGCAAAGAACTGCTTTGAAGAATCAAAACCCACCCTCACACAAAGGAGGTGCCACACAAATGCTTTGTGGGCACAGCTAACCCGACAGTCTATCCCTGCAAGGGACTGGTGACCAAATATTTCAGAGGACAAAGCCCTCCCTGCCCCACTCAGCTCTCTGCACTAGATAAAAGTTTCTAAAAAGCTTTTCATCCACCACACCACAGTGCCACCTGTTTGCTGGCACAGGGCTGGAACTGCAAACAGAGGTGCCAGCACACAGGAACAGAGGTAGAAACCACCCAAGCCTAGCCCAGGCTCCTGTGGCAACTCACAGGGGAGCCAGCACTGTACCTCTGCCTCTTTCTTTTTTGCTCGGACTTTCTCCACTTCCATCAGGATCTTTTGAGACTCATCAACATTTCCTTCAGCTCCCAGCTGTTCAGCTTTAGCTAGGAGTTTTCCAATGTCTTCATTCAGCTCATGTACTTTCTCTGCCTGAAGAGAATAGTTAGTTTTTAATAAGACAAAAATGTGATAAAACTTGCAGGACAACTTTTCATTTTTCTTTAAGAAATAATGTGTAATGAAATCAGTTGCTGGAAGATGACCATGACTCTCCAAAAGTCCCCAGCAAAAGGGACTGCTGGACCAATGTCAATGCAGTCACAGACACATGGCAAAGAGAGAAACTGGATGTGAAGAGATCATGATCTGCTAGTCATTTCTGGCTTACAAGTCAGCATAGAGGCCTATCAGCCCGACAAAATCAGCTTCAGAAATGTCTTGTATTGGCCCAATTAGGCAAGTTCACAAAAAGGAAACTCCATGAGCATTTGTTAAATGAAACAAAAATCACGAGATGATGGACTTACTATTCTAAATTATTATGGTAACATTTCATAGCATGGGGGAGAAACCAATACACTTTATTTCCAGGCTAAAGCAATCTCTTTTAGAGTCCACAATGCTCCCTAAGTTTGTCTCCGAAGTGGCCAGAGCAGCATTTGAGGAGGATGGCTGGAATCCCCAAATCCTCTCTGGAGCCTACCTCCCCAGTATCATTGGTGTTAGAGAAATAGAGCATCAGTGCTCCCACTGAGACTTTCAGAACCAATGTTTAGTGAGAGACCAATACCTTTGCAGACACTTCAGCACTGATCTCTTCCTGTGTCTCAGCCAGGCGTTTCTTGGCCAGTTCTGTTCTCCTGTCACACTCTGCAATGAAGGATTCCAGGTGATCCATCGCCTGCATGATCAGACAAAGAATTATGAATGAAGGTGCTCTCCATGCCAGATGTAGCTTTGACAGCCAACAGCTGCAATCCCTGTATAATGCACAAACAACCTCAAGAACAGATGCTTTGAGAAAAAAAACAAATGACACTTTGCAGAACAAGTAACATTTGACCCCTGCCCTGTAAACCTGACCCAGTTCCTTTACTCTGACACATCACAGGGTGCTCACATCAACACTGCTATGCACTGGAACTTCCTTCCTATGCAGGAGCAACAGGTGCAAGGACAAAATCACTGGAATAACAAGAAAAGGAAAGACAGAATTGTGCTTTCCCTTGATCTGTTCCATCACAGAAAGGCGAAATGAAAACTAAATCTGACAAAAGTTAAAACTACTGAGCAGAAGGCTTTTTATGTTAAATCTCTTTCTGGGACAGGGCATCAGGTTACAAGGACCTGGTACAGAGCAGCAGGTGTGGGGCCCAAGGAATGCCAGGGAGCCTCCCAACTAGCTGGGCTAATGGGGTGGCAAAGGCCATAATTACTTCTACATTCTCAAGTCAGCAGTCAGGCTGACACTCAGGAAGGGGCTGCACATTCTGGACAGGTAACACATCAAATAACATGATGAGCTGAAATGGCCATAGAGTTCTACTGTGCAGCCCAGTAACTTCAAGAAGCAGTTTCCACAAAAGTAACTAAAATTTCTCCATACTTACATCCAGCTCAAAAAACAGGTCTCTCTCTTTACTTGCAATCTCATAATCTGCCCGCAGAGCCAAGTCATGGATCTTTGTACATTCTCCCAGGTCCATTCGCTGTTAAAAGAAAAAGGAGAACCCACATAAGAACCCTCCATTACAGCAACAGGCAGCAGATCTCTCTTGCCAACTGCATCATATCAAAATAAAGTTTTTTACGAAAAGCAGCTTCCTCTCAACCTGTCAGTATCCGAACCAGCCAGAAGAAATACATGCTTGCCAGAACTACTTTTCTAGGTGTTCTGGGAACAACATTAAAACAGCCCAAATGCTCTAAGTCCAGTCCTACTCCTGCTCTAAGTCCCAGGACAGCCTCAGAAATGGCTGTGAGGGAGGTGGGTCTCCTTCAACAGGCACCAACTGCAAATACTTCCTATCGTGGAGCCACAGCACAGCAAAGCATACCTGTGCCCTGTTTAAAGCTCATCTGGAAATGGACATCTGTGTCAGGATGAGCCCAAGTAACATATGACATACCAAATTGTAGGACACACAGAGAATGCTTCCTATCAACAACAAAAGGACTTAAAAGGAATAAGGCCTACAGCCAGTAGAAATGCACAACCCCACAATCAGCAACAACAGACTGTTAATTCCACAGCCAGACCCTTCCCACATCCAGCTGCAGCCTGGAATTTGAAAACCTGCCCAGCAAAGCTAAGTCCTACACATAAGCCCATTTAATGAGAGACTTAAGAGCATCTCCCTTCCCAGAACGCTGACCTGCATGCTGCCCTTCCCTCCCACTGCACTCCATGCTATTTGAATTTATTTTTTCTCCCACCTAGTAGTTAACAGCCACATGAACCCAAGTTGATTATGCTCTCAAAACATGCAATCTGCATTTCAACATTATCAATTTGTAACAAAGAACATTTTTCTTCCTCTTAGAGCAGAAAAAGAAAATGACATTTTGAAAGCCAAAATAATAAAAGCCTTAATTGTGAGCCACTGTAGGAATGGCAGGGTACATGTCATTGCATGAAGGAACACCCCAGCTCACCATCCTCTTCTCTGTCACACCACCAGTCCCCAGGAGCCCAAACCTGAACATGCACAACAGGTGTCAACTCAGTGAACTGCAGAAAAAGCTGAACTGGGATAACACCAAATCCCTGTGGAATATCACAAACTAAAGCTGGGGATGCTTATGTGAAACAATTCACTCCGACAGCAGTGTTTAGAATGAAGCAGAGCAACTAAAGCAAACTCTACCAGTTTATGCTCAGGTTTTCAGCAGGTCCCTGTTACTGGATTTTCTCTTCTAGGAAAAAAAAAATTCCAGATGACTTGCCACTATTCAGCCTTCCTCATTTTGCTCAGATTTACCAGAACCAGAAGGCCACAGGCAGCAGGCTACAGAAACAGACACTGCATCCAGAATATTCCTGCTGAGCTCTCTAACGGTAGAAATTTAATGCCTACCAAAAAAGTATGTTGGTACTTTTAGAGCTTGATCATGTTCAACTTCAGGCAAGCCACTTCAAAGAATGCTAAAGAGTTACTGTTATTTTACCACCAAAATAACTTTCTATCATGTGACACATCTTTCATTCTTCTGGTCATTCTACTGAGATCACTTTCCAAGACAGGGAGAAAATAATGGTATTGGATGTGATTGTCACACATTATAAATATTCTGATCTGAACTCTTCCTGCAAGCTGAGCCACTAACCCCACTTCAGAGAAGGGGCTCTGAGCACTTCAGAACAGCCAACAATGCTGCTCTGAAGCTCCCTATTCCTCTCCCTGTTCGTTAACAGGCAACAAATCCCTCAACCTCTTCCTCAGGGAAGAACATTCAGTTCTCACCAGCTTATAAACCTCAAATCTTCCTCCACATTCTTTGAGACGTTCTAGGGCAAGGAGACTTCCACAGGTATTGCTCACTCAGGATAAGACCACCAGCCCTTCTGCCTCGAAGCATCCTCTCATCCCCAGGAGGGCTGTCATCAAACACTCACCCTTTCCACAGAGATCATTACTTGCTCCAGTCAACACTGGCTGGTTTATAACACAGGTATGTGAGACAGGCAACCAACAGAGCCTGAGCAAAGATTTAGCTCCCCATACACACGAAGATTGAAGACATTTAGATGTCACTGATAATTAGTCCTGTTCACATTTGCTGAGAAATCCACATTCTGAGGTATCTCTTATAATCTCCACTGAACTGGCAACTCACCACAAAATGACATTTCCACAAAGAAGACGCTTTAATGGTGATAAGAGCTGCAGAGTTTCATCCAAGTGAAAAAGGAAAGCACAGATACCCTCTCACCCCACAAAAAAAAAAAAAAAAAATTCTAGAACCTACAGATTTCAACCCCTATTTCCCAGTAGGGGACACAATTAATTCCCTGGATGTAATTTCCAAGGTATGTTCAACATGGGCAGCTTTGAGGCTCATCTGTCCACCTCTTAGTGGAGCTGAAATTCAGGAGAATCGCCAGCTGATGCCATCTCTCAATGCGCTACAATACTTTCACTGACAAATATGCTTACCACGAGCTGCAGAGAGAACTCAGCACTCACCACGAACGATGTGGATGACAAAGGCCCTGGTAACAGCCCATGGGCTCATTAAACCAACTTCTGTTCTCCCAGAATGTTCCTCCTTACCCACAGAGACCAAAGAGAACCACTGTGGCTTATTTAGTGGCAAGTTTAGACAAGTTTATGGGGCCAAAAAGAGAATAATCACAGGAACAAACCAACTTAAAATGACAGCTCTTACAATCAGGAACACTGGTGCACCTAAACAAAGAAAGCATCAACAGGCCTCCTGCAGCTCTCAGGAATATTCCAGAGCTTTGCTTACAGTCTGGACTCCTCTTACTCTGCACCTGAAGGTCAGTGAGTGGGACTCCATCACATTTCACTGAGCACAGCTACCCAAGGGATCAGCTTCCTGCTTGCCTTCAATCAGCTTCCCACTAAGGAGTATCTGCACACATGGAAGATGCAGCTGTAACAATGCCTTCAGGGGAGGACACAACATAGCAAGCACCAGAAGGTTTGGAGCATCTGTTGGAAGTTTCCAGGAGGTCCAAGGTATTACTTCTGCAGTAATACACCCAGAGAAGGATTATACCCCACCCAGCTGAGGCAGATTCAGCCATTCAGCTCTTCCTTAGCAGAGCACCAACAAGTGCCAGGGAAGCTACCCGAGGTCATGAGGAAAGACTGCACATTCCAGCTAAGTTTCATTCTGTACTGGCAGCACTGACAGCTGAAATGCTGTTCCTGTTCTGGACATCACATGTTCTTCCAACACAGATCTGGTGCACCAATTCTTGCTCTGGCCCCCAGGAACCTGCTGACAGAGGTGCAGAGCTCCACACCCACTTCAAGGCCACCACACGGTCATGTGAGTGAGCCACAAGATCACTTGTGCAGGAGCAGTCTTCCTGCAGTTCCTGAGCACAAACTCCACAGCAAGAGGGAAAGGACAACTCAATCAAGACAAGTAACAACAGAAGCAAAATAAACAAATTCCTCAAGGTGCTTCTCTGTTATGGGAGACTCACAACCCACCTGAAACAGTTCAGACTTCCTCCATGCTTTGGCACCAGCTCACACACATTACTTAGTTCAACCCCTTCAACTCACCATTTACTCTCTTCCTGAAAACCTGTCAGAAGAGGTAGAAGGCAGCCTTCATCTTCAAAACACCCTTTGGGCCCCAAGAAACTGCTGTAGAATCTCATGTCAAAAAACAGACCCTGACCACAGTGGCCTATACAAAGGATGGAAGTTTCTGATGGAAAATTCTGAAATGGAGGTGAGGTCATATGGAGGCTGATGGAGCAATCACTGAAAAACACATCTGAGCTTCAAATGAATTTAAAAAAATAGAGGTACAGAGATTGGTATTCAGCTTTTCTAATCTTATTCTGCAAAGGCAGCCACTGAGAAGCTAAAGTTTGAGTGCTCAGAGCAGAGGCAGCTTTTGCTACAGCTCTTTCTACCACTGCTGCCACATGCCTGCTGTGGCAGTGACACAAGCAGGGGCAGCAGTGCCAGCCCTCCATTTGCTGGAGACCCACTGTGTCCAGCCAGCTCCCTAAAGAGCAGCAGGAAGGGCTATAAATAACCACAGCATCTTTCAACAATCAGTTAAGTGGACAGACGCTGTGAATTGCCACAGTATTTCATGCAAAGAGCAAGGGCAAAGACGGATTTCAAACGTCCACATTCACCTCCATCCTGCGACTGTGCATTACACAGCAATGGTGACAAAAGACACACTGTTTTCTCTCCAAAGCCAGGCTGCAGCCTTCATCTGGGAGCCTCAAATGAACACTTACTTCACAAGAGCTCCCTGTTAAAAGCCCACATCACCTTCTGCTCTCAGAGGTAGCACGTGAGCCAAACCTTTGAATGCTGGCCAGCTCTGTTCCCACAGGGAGCAGCAAAGGAGCTGAGACAACTGTCTGAAACCAGTCGGGCAGAGTGACACAAACAACCAAGCAGCTCAAACAACCAACACTCAGCCAGAGATGTGACCTGCCATCACCACCCCAATAACAATAGAAAAGCTGCTGTTCCATCAGGGCTGGGGAGAGGAGGCTGAAAATCTCCAAGGATTAGTGCAGCTGCTAAGAAAACACTTGCTAACCTGAAGATGCAGCAGTGAACCAGGGCAGCATCTTAGCTACAGGCTTGGAACCACCAGAAGACAAGTTTCAAGCTCTATCTCAAATTGCTAAAACAAATAATTTTGCAACTTCACATGAGATTGTAAAAGAAAAAGCATTTCAGGTGAATTCTGAGAGCTCCTGGCTGTTTTTTGGGGTTTTTTTTTGAGAAGTGAGAGCAGTTCCATACACAGGTCACAGGAGCTGGAATTAGGGTTGTGACTGCTCCCTGGGCACAGAAAGCCTGATCTCTCCTAGAAGTCACCCACCGTGCACAGACAAGAGTTGTACCAGCATCCTCCTCACCAGAATCCCTTATTACAGAGGACATACTTACTGTTCCAGCCAGGATATCATGGGGACAGCAATCCAGAAGGTGGCTCTTGCACACACGATCATCCGTAAACTTCACCCTTTGTCTGGTTTCATCTCCTGAAATTCATGTGTGGTTTAAATAAGGAGACATTAGAACACCAAGAGAACACAGGTGTCGGCATGAACATTTCATCTCAATATGCAGATTTAAATATTTGGTGCTCCTGCTCCCCAAAATTACTCAAAAAAAAAAAAAAAAAAAAAAAAGAAAATTTTAGAGGGAAAAAGGATTTTTT
>VWZW01000180.1:2634940-2661321 GCA_013397115.1 Edolisoma coerulescens
TTGTGAAAAAAAGCAAACACTTTTTTTTTTTGTTATAACAGCTTTAAAAATTGGTTGTGACTCACGGCTCGATGAACATGAGGCTTTTCTGCAACTCCCTTGCAGATTGATGTAGGCAGGCAAAGATACACTGAACCTTTATAAATAAAATAGAGGGGCCACAATTGTTCAGTTTGTATGAAATAAAAATATGGGAAGCAATTCAATAGCAACTCAATACACAGAGAAAGAAAAGCACTTATTCACTTACGAAACAAAGTGCAAAGTGCCTGGACAGCCCTGTTAACGTGCCAAAGGGAATTTAAGTACCCAGCGAGTCGCAGAAGGGAGACACAAACCGCAGCGGGACCGTATTTTGCACGGGCTGTCACATTTCTCGTCTCGGACAGCACCCGGCGCGGCCGGCGCTGCAGGCACACCTACCTAGGCGCCTCTGGACGTGCGGGCACGGAGCCGGCCCTAAGCCTGTCCGCGGCAGCCGGGGCCCGGAGCGGCGGGGCTGGGCGGCGCCGGGCGCTCTCTGGGGCCGGGGCGCGGCGGAACCACCGCCGGCCACGCTGGGCCCTCCCGGGCTCCCTCCGCCCCGAGCGCGGACAGGCCCAGGCCCGCNGAGCGGTCGGGGGCAGCCCCAACACGGCCCCGCCGCGGTGGGACCGGTCCCGACACCGGCACTGCCCTGGGTGCCCCGGCAGCCGCCCCAGGGTTCGCCGGGCGTGGGCACAGTAGCCAGGCCGCAGCGGCGCCCCGGGGCCGGGCTGGTGGCCGGAGCAGGCCCGGGCTGCGCTGGCTGCCGTCCCTACCGCACTGTGGCAGCTCGGGGCCACCGTGGGGAATGTGGGGAGGGGAAATGCGAGGTAAAGAAAGCCCCTGCCTGGGGTAGGGGGTGATAGGACAAATGGCCGGGGCAGGCGGAAGCACCAGGAGGCAGGGTGGATGCATGGACAAGGGGACGAACCCCCTTGCACATGGGTACAGCCAGGAGAGGACCGAGGACAGGAGAGGGCTGGACAGTCCGTGGCTGCTCTCCCAGCTGAGGTGGGAGGATGAGGCCGTGATTTTGCAGGGGAGCTTGGGCTGTTGCGGAGGTTTGCCGTATGCTGCCTTCCCTGTCTGGCTTTCTGAGCTCCAGCTCCCAACTCCCACCACTCCCTTGAGTTCTACCTCTTGTCTCTTCACCTTGAGCTCCCGGCCCCGGCTGCCCTATAAATACGCTCTGTGCCGGAGAAATCCCACCGGCTCTTTTTACTGCCACAGGGCTACAAAGGCAGCGAGGGTCAGAGCCAGAGCCCTGGTGCAGGATGCTCCGTTTGCCGTAGTCATGCCTGGTTTTCCCCCGGACTTAAAACTCCGTTGGCTTTCAGGGAAAAGGCAGCGTGAGCCAGCCCCGGGCAGGGCTGTGCCATGGCTCTGCTCCAGTGCACCATCCCGGCTGAACAGAATCAGCCTCATCTCAAAGTGGGGTCTGCGACCTCCCTGCTTGTCTGCGGGGGTCTCTGCGGACAGGGTACCCCTTCCCTGAGGGACGAGGGACTCCTCATGCCCGGCCCTGGCAAGGTTTGGAGCAGGGATGGCCACCCTGGGCACTCGAATGGGTGCAAAGCCACGTGCCCAAGCCTGCTGTAGGAGCAGTGGCACTGCCTGTCCCTGCCGCTCGCCCTTGGAACGGTCCTGCTGAGCCATGGGTGTTCCCTAAGCGCATTATTCCTTCCCACAGAAGACGGACACTTCATCACTCCCAACTCTGTGAGCCAGCAGCCAGGTCATGTGCTCCCCACACCTTGTCCCGCACCTGGACGCCCTCGCCAGCATGCCCAGACCCTTCCCACCTGGGCAAAGGGACAGTGCAGCCCTTTCCTCCGGCCGGGCTGACCCGGAGGCTGTGGGAGCTCTCCCCATCTCCTGCACCGCAGAAAGAGGGTTTGGGGCAGAGGTGGCTGGGGACACCAGAGGAAGCCGCCGTTCCCTGGGGATCGTGAGGGGGGGGATCGAGGTGGCTGTCCGGCTCCCAGGGCTGGTCCCCCGGGTTGAAGCCGGTAGCAATGCCAAGCTGTGCCAATGCCGAGCCGCGCTGGGCGGGTGGGTGACAATGGGTGAGGTCAGGGAGCAAACCGAAGGGTGCCCGTGGCTAGTCAGCTGCCGCCCGCCGTGTTTGCCCAGCAGTGCGCGGGTGGCTGCTGCTCCCGCCCGCGCAGTTGCCACTGAGAGTGTTTAGAGAGAGGAGAGGGAGCTCTGCGGAGCCGGTGCCCAGCTCCGCCCCTGCAGGGAGCCCCAGGACTGCCGGCCCGGGCAGCGGGTCGGTGACAGCCCTGCCCAGGCTGGGACACTCTCCTCGCCAGTGCTGCACCCTGCCAGGAGCTGGGGACACCATCTCCGCACTGGGGACAGCTCAGAACAGGGTGCTCAGGGCAGGGGGCAGGGAGGGCTCCAGGGGAGAGACCAGGAGCTGCGGTCACTCCAAAAACAGGACAGTGGGGCAGCTCTGGAGCAGAGCTGTGGCTGTTCCCAAGCCCAGTGGCCAGTGTCTCACTCCCTGAGTGTCCCCAACACTGGTGACAGGGTCTGGGTGCTGTGTCAGGCCCCTGCCATCCTGTGCCCTTCAGCTGCCAGGGGTAGGTTGTCCTGTGTTCTCTGGCCATCCTGCATCCCTGGTCATCCTGCATCCCCCAGCCATCTGTGCCCCCTGGCTGTGTTCTGTGCTGCCCCAGATGACCCCACTGGCACGTCCTGCTGCCAAGGCAGAAATGGCACCTCTGGCACAGCATCTCTGGGACCTGAGCTGGTTGCCATCATCCCTGTCCTCACAGGGGAGGTGCTGTGAGAGCCAGCACGGCCCCAGGCCATAGTGCAGGCACAGGGTGAAAATGCTGTCGTCCAGGTGCTGTCCCGGCCATGGGGCTGGCCCAGCCGCTCTCTACATGGCATGTCCACCTTCGCATCCACAGGTTCCAAAACGCCTCCCAGGGCTGGTCGGGGAGCCCAACATCCATCTCAAAGGGGCACAAGGCTGGAGATGGGTGGTCTGAACATACATAAGGATGGTGCAGCACTTGGGGGTACCCCACGGAAAGGCTTTGCCCACTGCAGCGGCAGCCCCTGTTTGCAGAGGCATCGCTCGATACGCAGTATGTTCTTCAGAAGATCCCTACTCCAGGAGTCAAAATAGCATGAAATTTAATTTTACGCCTATTTGACAAAGCTTGATTTCACCTCCAATCAGCAGGGAGATAAGAGCCCTCGGCACAAGTGTGCGGGCAGTTTGGCAGCTGGGGCTGCCGATTTAATAGGTGAATTTACAGGCACAACACTTGAAAATCCCCTGGCTAGTGAACCATTAAGGTGAGCCCTGCCTTCCGTCCCCGCGTCCCTCCCTGCACCGCTCTCCCGTTGCTGGGTGCTAAAGCAAACCCCAGCTCTGTTTACCGAGTCTACTATTACAATACGGCTACCAAATATTTGCCAGCCGTCAGCTCGCTGCTCCGCTATAAATACTTCAGGCCCAGGTGGAGGGACGGGCAGGGGGAGCGGCGCGGGAGCCTATGCATGACCGGGCGGCAGCGCCAAGGTGAGTGCGGAACCGCGGCCAGGGCGATGCCCTCCTGCCCCAGGGGTTTCTCTGGCTAAGGGTGGCGGCAGGGCAGGCTGCGTGGTGGCCCCACTCCCCTCTCCCCACAGCCCGGAGGTGTGCACTGCCTCATGAGGCTGAGCCCCCCACAACCCACACCGGGGCAGCACGGAGGCAGGACCGGGGGTACTGCGGTGGGGACGGCACAAAGAGGGACACGCGGAGATGGCAAGGACAATCTTAGGCTGGGCACCCGGCACCATGCTTGGTGTGGCAGGAGCAGGTCTGGTTCCCCAGGGTTTGTTCCCTGCCCTGAGACCCTCTCAGCACGGCCAGGGGTGTCCTGCTGTCCTCCGGCAGCCCAGGGCTGGGCATCCTTCAGCACAGGTAGCACAAGCTACAAAGGGGCCACATCCAGCTCAGCCAGACCCAGCTGTGGCCAGAGCCCACCAGGGCAGGGCAGGGAAGCGGTGAGTTCACTCTGTGGCAGGCAAACCCATGGGGCCACTGTGTGGGCAGGGCATGGGGCTCAATGGCGCCGAGCCCAGCGTGGCAGGGTGGGTGCTGAGCCCCATTCACCTCCATGCACAGCCCTGGGGTGAAGGGGAGCATCGCTCTGCCCCACAGCTCTGGAACACATCCCCACTGCCCTACATCACATGACTTGGTGTGGATATCCGTGTCCCACGGATCAGAGCGAACATCCCTGCTGCCCCATGTCCCACAACTTACAGACATTCCCATTGTCCCACATCCCATGGCTTGATGGGGACATCCCTGTTGCTTGACGTCCCAAGGTTCAGTTAGACTATCCTCACTGTCCCATGTCCTGTTGCTTGTAGGGGAATGGCATCTCTGCTGCTCCATGTCCCATGACTCAGGGTTATGCTCCCACGGACCCATATCCCATGTTTTGGTGGGGACATCCCTGCTGCTTGCTGTCCCAGGGCTGAGTGGGGATGTCCCAGAGGAAACATCCCCACTGCCCTGTTTCCCATGGCTTGGTGGGGACATCTCCAACGCCCCACATCCCACATCTTGTTGCTTGTGGGGGCATCCCTGCTGCCCTGAAGCCCCACCTTGGCCATGGTGTGGCACAACATGGTCCCCTGCCCTCTCAGGGCTGCTGGGCAGTGGGTCAGGTGCCAGGGTGTGTCACCCTGACCCCGCTGTCCCTGCCCGCAGGGTGAGTCCTGGGGGTGCCTCTGAGCGCTGACATGGCTGCGGGTGTCATCCAGCCCCTGGCTGAGTTGCGGCTGCCCTCGCCCTTCCCACATGGCCTCCTACTGCCCACGCACCCTGAGCCTGACTTCCCCGACCTCTCCGAGGAGGAGGAGGAAGAAGAAGAGGAGGAAGAGGAGGAGGAAGTGGAAGCAGTGGAGGAGAGCGTGAGGCCGGAGCTGGCCAGTGTCTCCAGCACTGCCGAGACCACCCTGCGTCTCCTCAAGTTTTCGGAGCTCATCAGCTGTGACATCCAGCGCTACTTCGGGCGGTGGGGCCGGGAGGACGCCGCCGGCAGCCGCCACGTGCCCGAGGACTGCGGCTCACCCCAGAGCGCTGAGGCTGTGCCCGAGGTCGTGGCCCCGCGGGGCAGCCCGGGGGCCATGCACAGGCTGGGGCCGCTGGCCGAGCTCTTTGAGTACGGAGTGCACCGGTGCCTGCCTGCCCAGGTGGCCGGCGGCAAGACACAGCGGCTGGAGAGGAAGTATGGCCACATCACCCCCATGCACCGCAGGAAGCTGCCGCCCTCTTTCTGGAAAGAGCCAGGCCCAGGCCCCGCCAGCCTCCTCCACACTGGCACCCCTGACTTCAGTGACCTCCTGGCCAACTGGACAGTGGAGCCAGGGCCAGAGCTGCCAGGCACTGGGCGGGAGCTGCCAGGTCGCCTGGGGCTGGAGGCCGAGCCCTTTGCTGGGCTGTGACCCCACTGTGGCCCCGGGGGCCCCTGGTCCCACCACGTGCCACCCAGTTAATGATAAACCTGGTGGCCCCAGTGCCAGCACCAGGGCACTCGGAGCTGCCGGGTCGAAGCTGGTGATGGGACGAGTGAATAAATGACTCCCGCCAGGCACCAGTGTGTGCGGTGTCCTTTGCCACCCGCCACTGTGGCATCCCTGCTGCCAGCGACAAAGGGCCACGGCTTGGCTTGACCCTCGGGAGCTGCTGGCTGCCCCGGCAGCAGCGGGAAGAGGAGGGAAGCGCGGTGCCGGCAGGAGCCAGCAGCCCGTGTTTACTCTGCGGCCCAGGTCGGTGGATCCCATCCCCTTATCTCGGCCGCGCCAGGGCAAAGGGCGACACGGGGCCTCATAAAGCACCCGGCTGTCAGCACCCAGCGGGGACCCATCACTGCCTTGGGGACCCACTGTGCCCTACAGCTCCCCTGCCCCATGGCAGGGCCAGGGATCTGGACCCACACAGGAGACCAGGGCCGGCTGTTCTTTGCCACAGCCCCACTACCAGATCTAGCTGTTACCAGGGCCCAGCTGAGGCATCCTCACCTTTGTGGTGGCTTTTTGTTGGTCTTGAAAGGGAAAAGAACCCGGGAAGGGGTTGAGCCCTTGAGCCCTTCTGGAGGGCAGCCCCCAGGATACAGCCCCCCCATCCCCTTCACGCCCCAGGCTGTGCCCTCCCAGCAGCAGGAGTGGGGACAGGGCTTGGTTCAGGCCCTAGGGGACACCTGAGCCTGGACAGTGGCCCCATGGGAAGAAGGGAAGCAAGAGACAGGCAGCACCACAATAAAAGTACAAACAGACTTTATTTCAGCACAGATCCTGCAGTCAAAAGCCTCTCCAGGCACCAGGCTGCCTGTGTCCAAGTGAGGAAGGGGCAGTCCCAGGGCAGGGGGCAGGGCAGTGCCAAGGACAGGAGCAAGGACAGGGGGAGATGGGAGAAAGGAGGTGCCAGGGCTGGCTTTGTCCCACCCCCTGGCCAAATCCAGGACTGGTGGTGGGGTTTGGGGTGCCTGGAAGGGCGCAGGCTGCTGGAAAGGGCCAGAATATGCCCCAGGAGTGACTCTGGATCCCAGTGTGGGAGGAGCAGTGGTGGGAGGACTGCAGGAGTGGCAGCGGGACACAGGCTGCAGGAGCAACATCGCCCCAGCACAGACAGCTCTCCCCTCCCTATCCCTGCCCCAAGTCCCAGGGGTGTCTCCCCACACATAGGCTGGGGTCAGAGTGGCTGAGGGAGTCAAGAAAGAGCCAGAGGAGGCAGCTGCAGAACCACGGGAGCCCTTTTATTGCACAGCCAAGCAGGGCACGTCCCGCTCCTCAGTCCCAAGGAGTCCCAACCCCAGAGCTCAGCCCAACCCAGCAAGCAGGACCACAGGGCAGGGGGGAATGGGGGCCTGGGGGCAGGAGGGAGCCCCGTCGTGTCCCCTCTGCTCCTCTCACAGGCCCTGCAGCCACAGATAGGGCAGGGCTAAGTCCCAGACAGCCCAGACTGGGTGGATGAGGCAACAGAGGCCACGTGCCATGTCAGAGGAGTGTGCCCAACTCAGTAGGGAAATTCTTCTCCCCATGAAACACTCCAGCCTTCACCCAGCCTTCAAAGAGAGCCTACTCCAGGAGCTAACAGAGCCAAGGGTGAATTTTGATCCCTCGGGGAAGCAGAGGAAGGGATGACAAGAGGAGGCAGTAGATGTGGAAAGGCAGCAACAGGCAGGAGGGCCGGGGCAGCACGGCCATGCCAGTGCTCCGGGCACTGCAACGCCTGCACGGACTGGCCCAGTCCTCTCCCCACCTCCTGCAAAAGGGGGTCCCCAGCTCCGAGGGGCTGGGGCACGTCTCTGCTGGGCCACACTGCCTCACGTCTGTGCCAGCGAGAGCTCCTCCAGGCCCTCTTTCCCCAGCCGGTACCTGGCGAGGTCTTTGCGGGTCACCATTCCCACCACCTGCCGGGAAAGGGACAGGGTACAGCCCGATGTGGGCACACAGAGCCTGGGGACAGCGTGTCCCTGTCCCCTGGAGGAGCCCAGGTTGCTTGGACACAGCGAGCAGGGACTCACCTCGTTGCGATTGTCCACGACCACCAAGTGCCGCAGGCCCAGGGCTCGGAAGAGCTTGAACACCCGCGGCAGAGACGCCTCCTGCAAGGCAGGATGGGGCTGGGGGGGCTGCAGCATCCCCAGCCAGCACCTATTGCCCACCCTGATCCCTGGGGAGCTGTGCAGAGGAGTCCCTGGCCATTACCTGGGGCACGGTGTAGGGCGAGGGGTTCATGAACTCGCTGAGGTCAATCATGCAGTCGCGCTCGTCCTGGGAGACGTGAATGGACTGGATGGGGGGGAAGCGGGGGTAGGCATCCCGAAAATCCTTCAGCTTCAGCCGCCGCTGCACCAGGCTCAGGTTGGCCCTTTCCACAAAAACCTTGGGAGGAAAGAGATGGTTGGGGACTATCCTGCAGAGTTCACACGCACCAAGACAATGCACAGGGATAGGGAGGGAAAAGGGCAGAAGTGTGGGACAGATGGACCATCTGCAGAAGCACAGCCTGTTTCCCACTCCCTCAGGGTTTGTGAGCCCAGTGGGATGCAGGATGATGCTGGGGTAACCCCACCACGGAATGGCAGCACCCACCATCCCCCTGGGTGAGCTGAGGGAGATGACAGGGACAAGCTCCTCCCGAGCAAGGCAGGCAGCAAGGGGCCTGAGACAGAACTGGGACAGCAGACACAACCCAAACAGTCTCCACACGGCATCACCCACCTTGTGCTTCAGCAGGACGATGAGCTGGGAACGCAGGATCAGACCCCGCAGTCCAGCAACCTGCAACAGGGCACCGTGTGTGAGGGTCCCACACTGCAGCCAGCCCTTGTGTGGCCACCCCAGCTGCATCCCCTCCCCCGTGGCACCCAGCCTACCTGCGTGGTGTCAGGGTTGCTCTCCACCACGGGGAAGCCGTTGTGGTTGGAGGAGGTGTCACTGAGGATGTCCACGACCGTGCCCACGCGCTCGATCCTCCGCAGGCAGGTGACAGGAGTGCTCATCACCTCCCTGCAGGGAAAGCTCTGGGTGAAACTCAGCCCCGCGGCAGCACACACCAAATCATGCAATCACAGACTGCTTTGGTGGGAAGGGAGGGAGCTCATCTCATTCCAAACCCTTTCCATGGACAGGGACACCTTCCCCTAGACCAGGTTGCTCCAAGCCCCATCCAACCTGGCCTTGGACACTTCCAGGGAGGGGGCAGCCACAGCTTCTCTGGGCATCCGGTGCCCGGGCTTCACCACCCTCCCACCCTAAATATCCCCCCCAACACACATGACTCAGTGCTGATGCCTCCTCTGTCCCCAAAAGCTGCCAGGGAGCGAGGAAGGAACACACTGCAGGTCACATCCCTGCTGGGGAAGAAGCTGGGCTGGTGGTGCCACAGGGCAGCAGCCTCCTACGACCAAAAGGTCACCACCTGCATTCCCAGCTCAGGCCAACAGTGTGGTCCAAAAGCTGATACTGCAGCAATGCCCATCCCACCCACCTGGCTGTGAGGGAGTGGGATGTCACTGGGGCCTCCCAGTGCAGGAAGGGGACGCTCTGCAGCTGGATGTGCATGTCGTACAGTCCCTGCAACAAGAGCCAAGCCATCAGGAGAAGCCTGGTGAGGTGCCATGGGGCACAGCCAGGCAGCAGCTCATCCCTCAGAGCGAGTACATGCCTGTCCTGGTCCCCCATGGCCCCCCAGCAGCACCAGCCCTGACCCACAGTCCTGGGGAGCACCGCAGCCCTCACCTCCACAAAGTAGTCTCCCACAATCTTTGCTGTCATCAGCACCAGCATGATGGGGAAGCCATAGGTGACGTTGCCCGTTGCCTCCATCATGATGACTGTGAGACTCAGCGTCATCCGCACTATCCCACCTGCCAGAGGCACCCGGGGGTTTGGGGGTTTAGAAGGGCAAGGAAACATGGAGTGAGGGCATCGCAGAACACCTGAGGCCCCTGACTCTCTCAGTGATCCAGGACTTCCCACCCAGGGGTGCCCTGGATGAGCCCAGCCCTCACTAGCATCCCAGCACTGCCTGTGCTTGGCAGAGTGATTAGGAAGCTGACAGCCAGGCTGGGCTTCAGCTGGGAAGGAAGCTGTCAGGAAAGCAGCGAGTGCTTTTTCCCATGACACCTTCACCCCAACCAGCACTGTGCCATGGGGAACTCACCCAGCTGTGCAGCAGCTCCCATCAGGGCGTACTTCCCAGGATCAGCCCAGATCTGAGCACAGGAGAGAGAAGGAGCTGAGTCACCTGCTGGCTCCAGAGCATCCAGAGACAGTCAGCAGAATCCTGGCCCCCAAACCCCCCTCCAAAGTGGGGAGAGGTGCCTGAGGCTGCCTGAACAACCCAGCTGCTGGCAGGGCTCCACTGGGATGTGGGGAGGCCCAGAAGCAGCTCATCAAGCGAGGAGCCAGCCCACTTCAGAGCTTTCAGCCAGCTCCAGGCATGCTGCCTGCACATGCCACCAGCCCAGCAGCAAGGGAGGAGGGCTGGGTGCCAGGGCTTCCCAGCCAGCACTCACCGAGCCCTTGGTCAGGTAGGACAGGGAGATGCCAAAGAGCCTCCCCCAGGCCGCCCCGATCAGCAGGGAGGGGATGAAGACCCCTGCGGACACCGTCAGGCCGTAGGTCCAGCAGGCCAGGAAGAAATACATCAGTGTGAACATGCCCAGTGTCATGGGGTTGTAGGAACCTGGGGTGGGGACAGAACGGAGTCGGTGCTGGTCCGCAGCCCAGGGGACACAGTGATGGGCTGTGGACATGGATCAGGCAGCAGCAGCCCCACAACACACTCCCAGCAGCGAGAGCCCCTCTTCTTGGGCTGCATCCCCTACCCTGGCAGCACAGGCCTCTCAAACTGGCTCTTCAGGTTATTTCTGCCCCCTCCAGCGCCCCCACCCAGCCAGAGCCATCCCAAGCCCTCACATCCCATTCCTCTATCTCGTGACCCGTCGATGACCCATCCCCTCCCAGCCCTGTGGTTCCCAGCCTCCCACGATGAACTTCAAAGCCCCAAGGGAAGGACTGCCAGCGCTGAAGGACAAGCTTGGGAGGACAGAGGTCCCACTGACAGCTTCGGGATCAACTGAGCAGGGCAGGTCCTGCAAAACTCCCTCCCATCCTGCAGCTCCCACAGCTGCTCCAGCCAGTGCCATACTGTCCCACAGCACAGGCTGTGCCATTCCAGCAAGACCCTGCCGACCCTACAACCCAGCTAAGTGCTATTTTGGGATTGCTGAGCAGCCCAGTCTAGTTTAAACAAGTACTTTGCAACCCCTCCTTCAGACAGAAGCCTTGAGCCAGGGAGGACCCAGCACTGCAGGGAGCAGCCCCAAGACACAGGATGGTCATCTCGTGGCTGCAGGTGGCCAGGCTGCACCCTCTGGGCTGAGGATCTCTTTGTTACCCACCCACATGCAGCTGGGCACAGAACTCAGATTCCACAACAGGCAGAGGAGACACCAGGGTTACACCAGGTCCAAGGAAAATGGAGCTGGAACCTGGGAACCAAACTGCATTTCTCAAGCCAATCCAAACCCCAAGATCCACCTCCACAACCCAGAAGGTAAAGTCATTCTAGGGCAAGTGGCCCTGCTAATTAAGAAAACATCCAGCAACATTTCCAGAATGGACTTCAGACAGACAGCAAGGGTCAGATGCTCTCATACAACTCAGAAGCAACACAGCATGCAAATGTGCATGAACAAAACCAGGTCCTTGGCCCCACAGTCTCCCAACACCACAGCCCTTTGGCCGAGCTCAGAGGTGCCACCAGGCAGAGCACCCATCCCTCCTCATTCCACCACTGCAGCACAGTGTTTTTGGGAAGCCCTCATGGGCTGATCATCCTCTGCCTTGTCCCAGGAGTGGTCAAGCAACACATTGGCCACCTTGCATGGACCCTCTCTGCTCACGTTCAAGGCCTCACTGCCGGATGCACTGACCTGGAGGGTCATGGAAGAGGTTGACGACGCTCTTCTCGGGCGTGTTGAAGAAGGCAGTGGCCATGGAGTTGTACTCTCCATCAGCACAGAAAAGCTGAAAAGGCAAGATAAGAAAGAGTTAGAAGTGGCAGGGAAGACTGAGGGACGTGTGCCAGAGAGGAGGCAGCTCTGGGCAGGTAGGACACCTACAGCATCCTTGGGTCTCCAGCTCTGGCTGCACTGGAGGGCATCGACTGCGAGGTCCAGTGTCCCAAACCCAAGCAGGGTCTTGTCTCCCTGCTGAGCCCCCCAGGCTCAGGGTGCCCCCCACCCTGAATGCTGTTCTGCAGCATGTCCTACCTGCAGGGGATACGCCACAGAGCTCCCCTGGATGGGCTGGCAATCCCTTGAGCAGTAAATCATGACAAATCCCACGGTCGCCGTCACTGCTGCCACCAGCATGGCCTCAACCACCTGGAGGCAGGGCCGGTGGATGTACCTGTGAAGAGAACAGAGGAGCGAGGGTGGCACCCAGGGGTGTGGGCAGGATCAGCCCCAGCCTGGCTGGACATGTCACATCAGGCATATGACAGTCTGGCTGCCTCTGCTCCCTGCCCAGACCCTGCCAGGCTGTCCTGCTGCTTGAAGAGCTGGTGACAGGTATTGGCTGGGCCAGACTGGTCTCAGTTGGCTTTAGCAGCTCTCTGCCTTCTCTCACTCCTCTCAGAGCACATGACAGTCGGGTCTGCAGTGTCTGCACCTCTCTGGGCCCTCCAGTCACTGAAGGGAAATACTTGGCAGGGTCAGAGCAGTGCTGGGATGCTGTGGGTCGCAGCCTCAGCCACGGGCAGCGAGAGGAACTGTTGCTCACATTAAGTGAGGGATTACAGTCCTGCTCCATCTGGGAATGCCACTTTGAGGGAATGCAGAAGGCACCAGACAACCCACGTCAATCGCCTCCATTACCTGTGAGCTCTTACCTGATCCGGAACATCGTCAACCAGTAATTGAGGGCATTGAACAGGGCTCCGAGGATCCCGCCTGCGAACGTGAGACAGGAAAAGCTCAGCACGCAGGGCCCAGGCTGCCCACAACACAAGGAATCTCTGAAGATCATCCACAACCCATCCAGAGTGACTGGCAGCCCAGTCACCCTGGGCAACCCACACGTGGATGCTGCCCCTGCAGCCAGCCAGGACCTGTCACCAAGAGGAGCCTAGCACCAGCCGTGGGTGGCCAGGGCCCAGTGTCACAGTGCTAGCACCAGGCAGGCAAAGGACAGGCCAAATCCATGGGGATAAGGGCAGCTCACATGACAGCAAGAGGCTGCCCATGACTGCAAGGCACTGACTCTGCTCAACATGGGTTAAAGGAGCTTGACTTGGCTACTAGGGTTGGGCCGGGATCCAGGTCTCACCCCTGCATAAGCCCCACAAGCAGCCTCTGCTCCAGAACTTAATGGATTCCCCATTTTCTCCAGGAAACTGGATGCCAAAGCTTTTCAGACCCAGGCAGAGAACAGAGGAAATTATTCAGACTAATCAAATCAAAACAGCAGCATTCTCTTACCAACCACTCCCATAAAGATGAAGATAGGAATTTCCTGGATTGTGTATCCCATTTTCTGCAAGAAAGAAGAGGGTTTCAGATCTCCTGGCCCACCTGCAGCCCCACAGTCAGTCACTGGCTGCTGGGACAGCACAACTCTGCGCTGGCACGAGGCTTCCTGAGCTGCCCCAAAGTCTCCCCTGAACAGCCCACAGCCTCCAGAATCTCCTTCTGCTGGGGCTGGTGGAACTGAGATCTGGCCAGACTCCACAGTCTGCTAAGGCAGAGCCTGCCTCAGCCCCTGGGTGATGTTACAGACAAATTGATGTCCCCAAAGCTGCTAAGGGCTGTTTCTAACCCCTCACCAGAGCCCTACACGGGGAATACCTGTGCCTACCTCGCTATCAAATCTGCCGAAGTTGATAAGCCCAGGGCTGGAGAGATCCCAGGCATTGCCGTGGTAAACGCTCAGGACAGAGTTCAGTGTGAAGGTGGAGATCATGGAGGCAAAGAACTGGAAAGAGATGTGGCCCAGAGTCACTGCCAGATGCCCCCTGCACTACCCCAAACCACCCCCCAAGGTCCTTGGGCAGGGCTTGGTGCCCACGGTGTGGTGGGGACAGGAGGTCACATTCCCTGTGGCAGCACTTTGGGCACTTACGCTGACCAGGGTCTCGCTCCTCCTTTTGCCTCTCTGTTGCCCTGGGGCACAGCCCAAGGCAGCTCCCTTGGAAAGGAGCTGGCAGCAAGATGGAGCTCAGCCAGGCCCAAATTCAGCCCCTGAGGACCAGGGCACAGGAGGGGAGCTGGGACACTGTTTCCTGGGATGGGTTACCCTCGCTGGAGCAGGGATGTCAGGAGGCCTCGGGCTGCAGGGCACCCAGAAAAGGCAATGCCTCACACCAGAACCAGCAGCCCTCCACTGCTCTCCAGCACTTACGATTCTCCACGTCAGGAACTGGTTCCAGAAGGAAGCCCCTTCCTCCAAGCTGAACAGGACACCCCCTGCAAACGCAAGACACAACATCTTCA
Source organism: Edolisoma coerulescens (assembly GCA_013397115.1). NCBI lineage: Eukaryota > Metazoa > Chordata > Aves > Passeriformes > Campephagidae > Edolisoma > Edolisoma coerulescens. The sequence continues at coordinate 2,648,986 of VWZW01000180.1, forward strand.
CAAGGGGCACGTGCCACAGCCCCTGGGCTACAGCACCAGCCGAGCACCCAAGATTCACCCCAGGCCGTGTGCCCACACTGCCCAGACCCTCTCACAGGCAAGCCCACCAAGCCATCAGTGATGTACTGATTACAGCAAAGCCCCCCACTGCCATCCTCCATCCCAGGGAGGCAACTTTTGGGATCTGAGGCAGATGACGCCCTCGCCCTTGGGCAGGGCCCACACCTGCATGGCATGGCAGGAAAACTTGGAAGGCTCCTGCAGTGCCCTATGCAGATCCCGGCAGCTGCCTCCAAGCAAGTGGGAGCAACCTCCTGAGGAAATCCATGTCCAGGCACTGCTCAGTGCCAGAGAGCCAAGACACACACCCACGGGGGCACCGAATGCAGCCGAGACGCCGGCGGCAGCTCCAGCCGACACAAAGTCCCTCTTTTCTGTGTCTCGGCGGAAGTACTCGAAGATCTGAAACAGGAGTGCAGGCAGCTTTAGGGCTGGCCATGGGCATGAGCTTAGGTGAGACACAGGGTATGATATGGATGATGCCAAGCCACCAGTGGGAAGAGCCTGGTATGGCTGAACAGAAGGGCACCTGCAGCACAACCCCTCAGACCCCAACACCAACCTTGAAGTCTCGTTTTAACGACGTGGATCTCCCCTGGGAGATCCCAGCAGCAATCACGGATCCAGAGTGAATCATAGGTCCTTCCTAGGGGCCAGAGAGCAGAGTCAGATCGGGGAAGGAAGAATAGGGATGGTTGAATGCTGCTCACCAGCTTGCAGTCCTGAAGCTGGATGGCAGTATTTCCCTTGGGCAAATACAGACCTTGACGTTTTCCCCCTTCCCATCCTGGAAGTGTTCAAGACCAGGTTGGATAGAACTCTGAACAACCTGGTCTAGTGAAAGGTGTTTCTGCCCATGGCGGGGGCTTGGAATGAGAGGATCTTTAGGGTCTCTTCCAACCCAAACCATTCCATGGTTTTATGAAATCCTTATTCTAGCATGTGCCTCCTGTGCCCACCTTGTGTTCCCACTAGCTGAGGAGACAAGTGTTTCCCTTGCCTGCCTTCAATCCCAGCAAGCCAGAAAGGTCCCGATGGGGCACCCAAGTCTCCCCCATCTACTGTTTGCAGGGACAACCACTGATGGACAGAGGCTGCTGCTCTCAGCCCTCAGCCAAGCCACACACAGGCTGGCACAGTGGCACCACATGCCCCAGGGGCTCCCCAAGCCTGGCAGCACTGCAGCCACCTTGGCCAGCAGACACCAGGGAATCACACTGGGAAGTCACTGCAGGGCCCCCAGCACCCTGTCCCCAGCACAGGACCGGTGACAGGCTTTGACACATGTGCCAGCAGCGGGGACCAACACGGCAGCAGCGCATCAGAGAGCATTTTGTGCACATCACCTTCCCAACAGCCAGGCCGCCGACCACCGAGAGGATGACCCCACAGACTTTGATTACCAGGGTCTGCAAAACAGAGAAAGGCACAGCACGTCACAGGGGTGGCACGAGGAACACGGCCATGGCAGCCACGGGGGACACAGATCCAGGGGGCCCTGAGGCATGGGAGGAGCCAACAACCCAGGGAACGTGTGATTCTCAGCCCCCTCATTATGGCAACAGGGTTGGTCAATTTCCTTCTTGTCCAGAGCAAAAATCTGCCCAAAGCTGCTCTTCCCAGTGCCAGCTGCTGGTCCCAGGGCAGGAGATTTAACCTCTTGGCACTGAGGAGGAAACAGCTACGGAGCCAGGAGCTCATGCCAGCTCCTGCTGTGCCACAGTGTGGGCAGAGACCACTGCAGGAGGACACAATGTGCCCAGGCCATCCCACCACCTCCTGCTTCCTACCTTGAGGCGGACAACATGTGGGATCTTCACACCGTTGAGATAACATTTGATCTGGGGAATGCCGCTGCCGGCTGCCACGGGCTGTAGGGAGCAGGGAGAGCGTGAGTGGCTGTGACACACAGGATGGGGACACACCAGCCACCTTAGCCCTGTCTCTCAGCACAGGACACACCCTGCACACCCTCAGGGTAGCTCTGAGATGAGGCCAAAGCTTATCAACAGACTCTGGAGGTGGGCTTGAGGGAGTCATCTACTTCCTAGGGGCAAATGTGCCAGGGAAAAGGAGCTGGCTGGGTTCTTGGAGACACTCAGGTGTTCCCCCACCCTGTCACAGCTACAGAAGGGTCACACTTGGTGGCCAGGGAGAGCAAGGGCAAAGCCACAAGGAAGATGCTGTGGATTAGAGCGATCCATAGGGAGTCCCAGTCTCTGGCTTGTCCTCCAGACTGTCCCTGAGGCACCCAGCCAGACTGGTCTCTGCTGGTACTCGTGTACACCCAACACAGAGAGGCTGAGCTAGGGCCAACGCCTGGGAGAGCTGCACCCCCACCCAAGGCTGGAGCACAGCCTCTGCCCCAGGCTACCAGCACATCCTGGCAGTCGGACAGCCCCACAGAAACTGCACAGCACAGCTGGAGCCAACACCAAGGAGCTGATGCTACCAGGAGCCAAACTGGCAGAAATACATCCACTGTTTACAAAATTTTGCATGTTTTCCAGAGACATGAACCCGCTTTGCCCATGTAAAGAACCCAGAACAGTTCCAAACTCCTACCTCTATGAAGGCAACGATCACAGAGCCCACCATCACCACGCTGGCGTTCAGGGTGGCCCAGAGTAACAGGGAGAAAGACAGGCCCCCTTTGGCTGTGAACTTGTCGATGTCTGGGGCAGCAGCTCAAGGAAAGACCAGAATTGCTCAGGTACCATCCCTCTCACCACAGCATCTTCCAGCATCACAGGGTGGTTTGGGTTGGATGGGACCTTAAAAACCATTTAGTTCCAACCCCCTGCCATGGGCAGGGATGCCATTCACTAGACCAGATTGCTCCAAGCCCCCTGTCATTTATAGAGCATCCAGGGCAGCTGAAATGAGCCTCCTCTGTTACGGCGGTGCCCAGCCACAGCTCAGCCCTGCAGAGCAGTTGGGAAGCAGAGTCTGTGCCACCAAACCAGAGAGAGGAAGCGCTGCCCTCTTCCCCCATGACCCCTCTCACGGCTCCCAGGAGATCCCAGAGGCCCCAGCTGGCCAGCAGCCACTGCTCTGTGAGGATACTGTCCTTCACCACCCGGTACTTGAGCCCAGCCAGGTTCTCCACCACGATGTCGATGAAGCAGGCGACAAGGCCAGTGAGGATGCCGATCATGGCACAGATGACCCAGCGCTTGATCTCCACCGTCCGGAAAGCCTGAGGGGCACACAGCAGTCACACCCTGCCGCCATCCAGCCTGGCATTGAGGGGATTCCAACACACCTGCCACCTTCCCCAACACAGTCCCAAGCCTGGGAAGATCTGAGGAGAGCCAGGGAGCACTAATGCTGGCTGACCCAGCAAAGCCTGGACACAATTTACTGATTTTAAGCAGTGCTCTTGTACCTCTGTGGGATCCCTAAGGTGCTATTCCAGCTTGCCTGCCTCCATTAGGCCCGTTCTGTTGGGATTCTTGCCGTGGCACTGATTCCCAAAGCCCCCAGGGCAAATGTTTCACAGGACTCCAGAAGTCCCGCTGCTCAGAGACCTGCCCCATGTCACCAGGCAATGCCACCACATGCACCCAGATCAGTTCCCATTCCAACCATCCCATGCTGGGTCCTTGATCCTGTGGTTTCATGGCTTGTCACAAGCTGGTCAGTACCCATAAACTCATCCCAGCTCAACCTAGGCTTTAAGCAGAACCTCCTCTGGCACAAGGAAGCCCCCCAGCAGCCGGGCAGGGGGAACAGTTTCTCTGGGCTGCCCCACCTGAGATGATTGTAGGCAGCCCAGCAAGACTCACCGCATGGTTTATCCGCCTCTCCTCCTCCAGGAATAGCTGGTTTTCACTGTTGTCATAGTCCAAGCTCTAGTTTGGGAAAGGGAGATGCTGTTATTGTCTACCAGGTGAAGAGACCCCCATGCTGGGGAGTGCTGCCCTCAGTCCCTCACCCTGCTCCTGTATCATTTTCCTCCCTCGATTCCACTCCTTCCCCACTGAAACTGCCCTCACTGGGCAGCCGTGAGCCCTCACCCCTCATACCTCCCCTGCTGCATCCCAGAGGGCAGAGCTGCGATGGGGCAGATGGGCACTTACCTCGTACTTGAGTGACAGGAGCTTCTCATTGTGGGGGATCTCATTGGGTCGGTGCCGAGGGAGCTCTGTCTCCTGTGGGATGTAATGCACAACTTAGGATGGTCAGGTCAGAGTCCAACCCTCCCATCCACCCTGCAACTGCTGGTTTAACTCCTTTTGATGCTCAGGAGAGGCATAGAGGACTGCAGGTGCAAGCTGCCTGGCAGGTGGGACGATTTTCCACCAGTTGGTGGATGTGTGGGATTTAATGCAGCTGGACCAGCTGTCAGGGGTGCATCCTCACCAAGCACCTCTCCACCCCCAGGCAGGAACGTCTCCCCAGGAGCAGGTGGAGGGTTTGCCCAGCTGGGTGCCACACTGCCATGTTGACCTGGCACTGAATCCAAGCAACTCCACACTCTGGCGGAGGGCAACCTTTCACCTTGGCAGGAAATTCCTTTGGCCAAAAGCAAGGAGCTATTTCAAGTAAATCCATGTTTTTGGGCAGAAACCAAATTCTGTTTCCCAAACACCTTTGACCGTGCAAGCTGTTCACAGCTCCGAATTAGGGCATTTACTGAGGATGCCAGAGGGGCCCCTGGGGCAGCAACAGCTGCCCATGCCACAAAGGTCACCCAGCCCCAGAATTAGTGCTGGAGTCCTCGAGGAACAAGCGGAATGTGAAGGAGGGAACAACAGCAGCTGTTAGTGGAAGAAGGGAAGGGGTCTTGGTAACGGTAGGCTCCTCCCCGAGCCACTCACCAGCTCATGGATGTCCTCGCTGAGGTCCACATTGCTCAGCTGCCCGATGCGCAGGAAAGAGGAAGGAGTGAGCTGAGGAGAGAAGGGAAAACAAGGTCCATTCCTGAATGCACTTCAAACCTCTCAGGAGGAAGGAGCAGGTGTGCAAAATGCTCGCGCTCTGCCTCCCTCGCAGAGCTCTGCCCGCCTGCCACTGCCAGAGCCCCCCAAAACGCAGCACCCTGCTCTCAGGGGACACACTGAGGAGGTGGGATCCAACACCCCGGAGGGAACCAGAGGCAGCAGCAGCCCGCCAGGATTTGGGTGAGCTGCTCCAACCTGTCAGCTGGCAGAGCCAGCTCACCTGGGGAAATGCCAGACAGCAGCAGCTCACTGGGGACTGGCCACCAGCAGCCTCTGGCACCGAGCTCGGTTCCTGGCGCGGAGCCGAGCGAACCTGTGCCGAGCGGCACGTTCCACGCTCCCCTGAGGCTTGGGAGGGACAGAGCCCCTGGACAACGCGCCACCTCCACAGCCACCAGCTCACCACGACGTGCCCTCAGCTGGCAGCTCCAGCCAGCAGCAAGGGACAGCTGAGGACATGTCTGGCTCTGCCATCTGCTCCACGGCAGCGGTTCCCAGCCGGGGAGAGGAGCACATCACATCAGCGTCCTCCAAGCAGCTGGGACCAGAGTGACAGCCAGGCTGGCTGCGAGCCAGGAGACACAAGAGGAAGTGGTCACACTGCTCCTGCACAGCCCTGGGGACACTGGTGCCTCTCTGAGCCGGCCCCAGTGTGATGCTGGGAAGCAGCGTTTGCATCTTCCCCTGGGGAGCAGGTTCTCCTTTCACTGGTGAACACTCGGGCTTGTTACTGGCAGCGCAGTTGCATAACAGTTTTCGGACTGTTTGGGGCACCTCTGTCTCCTGGACGAGGAAGGCAGGGGCTTGGGCTGCAGCTGAGCAGTGCCACAAGGGGACCCAGCTGGAGCAGGCAGGCTGCTGTCACCACTCTGTCGCTGCGAAACACAGGGATGCACAAGGATCCGAGCACTGTCCCTAAGCACAGCCCAAACACCACTCCTCAGCATTAAGATCTTCCCCTCCAGAGCCTCACCCCTCCCTGTCTGCCAGGTTAAAGAACTGGAGGACAAAAGAGGGATGGTGAGCAACAGCAGGGCTCTGGTACGGCCCCTCTCTGCTGGCAGGTCCCAGATTGAGCCCCCTGCTGCTTTAATCCCCACAATCCCGTCTGGAACGTGCAGGCCAGAGCTGCTGGGAGCCGTGCACGTCATCGCAGAGGAAGAATATCCCTTTGTGTTTGCAGCCTGACCTATTTTCCCATTTTTCCCTCTGCTCCACATTCTCCTTCACTCCCTGACCTGCAGATGGGTTCTGCCCCACCTTCTCAAACCCTCCCTGGTGCCCTTTAGCCCCCAGCAGCCCCAGCCCAAAGTGCTTCATGCTGAAATTTTCAGACACTGGTTTGGCAAAACCAGCCTGGGCTTTGTTTCTGGTCCATGACGGCTCCACAATCCCAGTGGAAAGGATCCAGGTGGACCCTTTTCCCAGCAGTCAGAGCAGACCATTGTGGACTTCTACGAGCTGGGCACACACAAAGCTGTCACCTCCCTGGACAGGAACTTAGGGTCACAAGCTGGATGCAGGAACTGCCTGTTCCAGTGCCTGTCGGTGCCCAGCTGCTCTGGTGGCAGGCAGAGGTCCCAGCCAGGCCCCTGCCATCCTGGGGAGGGGGAAGGACACATTCCTTGCCCTGAAACCTGGAGGGACAAAGCTGAGATCTTACAAAGGAACACACCCCCACCTGGACTGAGGAAGCACAAGGATTTAAGGCTCCCGTTAGGTGCCACACATCTAGGGCAAGATCAAGGCAAGGAGATGGAAAATGTCACTCATGCCACATCCCTTGTGTAAGACCCCAGGCAGGACCAGCCCTTCAGGAAAAATTCTCCTTCTGTTAGCTACGGGAGTCTGCAAAAAGACCAAATGTAGCTGAACAAGGGACACCCCACCCCCTTCCCTCCTTCCCTGTGGAGAAAGCAGCCAGGGCAGAGCAGCTCAATTCCCAATCGATTAAAGCACCAGCAGGACACAAGCACAGATGAAGGGAAAGGAGGTGCAGTAGAGCCCAAAGCTGAACTTCCTTAGACAAGCAGCATATTTTTAATATCCTGCCCCAAGTCCTGACACCCCTCTGACATCTGCAAGCAGAGGCCTGGCTCCCGTCTCGCCCGCCACAGGGATCACATGCCAGGAGGGCAGGAAAAAGCTGCTTCCATCAGCACCCAACTATGATAAGAGAAAAAGGAGCGATTCAGGCAGCCTAGAGCCAAGAGAAAAGGTTATTTGTGCACAGCTCAAAGATTCACCAAGCAATGCCCTCCTTGGGATGTTTTCAAACTCAGCCAAGGCAGCTGCTGACCCTGGGTACCTGTGATGTTGGTGTGACTGTGCTGTGGTTATCTCCACATAAAAACATGCACTGCTGCCAAGACCCAGAGGGCACAGATGGGTTAACAGCTCTCCTGCCCCAGGAGAGGCTCTGGGACATGCTGAGCCTCATTCTGCCAGTAGCACACGAGTGATAGCACCCAGCCCTCAGCCCCTTTGGGTGGTAAAGTTAATTCCATTCTGAGCTCTGCAAAGAGATGTCTGGAGCCTTGATCTGAATCTGAATTAGTTCTCATCAGTGTTAGTGGGCAGGAATGTTGGCAGGCAGGGCTGCTCCTCCAAGGGACCTCACCAGGCTGCAGGGAAGCCCCCAAATTCAACAGAGGAAAATATAAAGCCCTGCACCTGGGATGGATGAGTCCCAATGGTCAGAAAGTAGCTTTGTTGAAAAAGTCTTGCAGCGACCTGGTGGGTGAGGGAAGAGGTGTCAGTGGCACAGACCTGGAGTGGAGGTGATCAACCCCCTCCTGGGTGGTGCAAGACCACTGCCAGAAGGTCTGGGGAAGGGATCCCACACCTCCATCTGGCACCTGCAATAGCACACCTGGGACTTGGCATCCAGTTTGGGCTTCCTGGGACAGAAAAGGCACAGAAAGTGAGCTCAGCAAGAGAGTTGGGGGCTGGAACATGTGGCAAGACATACAAGGAGAAGCTGGTGCTTCTCAGGGAGATCTTCGTGCCATCTCCAGACACCCAACAAGAGGTTACAGACAGGACAAAGCCAGACTTTCCTTGAAGCTTTGCATTGATGGGACAAGAAGTAGTGGATAAACTGCAGTAAGGGAATTTCTGCTTAGATGTCAGAGCCAAATGTTCACCTTGTGGCCAGTGACACACTGAACTTGGGACCAAAGAGGGTGCAGAGTAGTTACCCAAAGCTCCTCTGGATGTGTCCCTCAGGGATCCACTCTTAGGACCTAGCTCTAGTCCCCTCAGGGACTCCTGAGGTCCCTTTCCCCTTTATCATGCTGACACCCACTGCGAGACCAGCAAGAGCAAACTGAGGATCAACCTCAACAAGAAAAAAAACTAGCAGAAGATCTCAACCACCACCTTCTACTCATGCCCTGAACACATCATCTCCATGGTCCAACCCAGGCTGTGTGCACAGTGACCAAGCCGTGCCCCCCAAACGTTGCTCTGGAGAACCATCAACAGGGAGTGCCTGACTGCTCCACAGCCCATTTCCACAGGGATGAGCTAGTGAGGCTCCTCCCTGCAGGACATGACCCAGCATGAGGAGACCCCTTCCAGACACTGCCCTTTGTCACTGTCCTGTGCTCAGTAACAAACTGGCAGCACGTGACTTTCCGTTATCAATGAGATAAAGCCCAGCACAGACCACAGAAGGAGCCCACAGAAGCTATGGGAGGGAAAGAAGAGGATTTGCAGCCCCCAGGGCCCTTGTGGCCCCAGAACACTCTGCCCCTCGTATCAGCCTGGGTGGAAGAGGCTGTGTCACCGGCACGAGAACCCCGTCACCAGCAGTGCATGGGGGAGATGAGCTGCAGGGCTTTTGAAACCCCCCTCCTCTGACACACAGCCACAGCTGAGACAGGCTTCAAACCAACCCAGCATCATCCCCAAAATGCTTCACAGCAGGAGAGAACAGGGCTCCTCACCTCCAGGCTCATAACACAGGATAAAGCACCCGGACTCTCCCCAGGGTGTCACCACTTGGCTATGCTTTTGCTTCCAGGCTCCTGCTGCCACTCCCAGGGCACAGCTGCTCCTTGACCCTCACCTCCACGAGGATGGGAAATGCTGTCATTGCCCTGGCCTTTCTCTTGGCACTTGACCCACGTGTCCCCTCTGCAGAGGGGCAGCACAAGGATGAAGGGCTGCCACCGTCCCCGATGGCCTGAGCCACCAGCAGAAAACTTCCTGAAGTTCCTGTGCTGGGGGGAGCTCCTGCCACCACTCGAGGGCAGCGGCTCTCCAGGGCAGTCACCTCCAGGCTCACAGCAGCAGGGACAAGCAGCCTCTCTGCCAGCAACCCTGGCCCATCTGCCAGGAACCATGGCTCACCCAGCACTCACTTCTCTTTTTCTGCCTCCTCCCACCAAGACTTCTTGATTGCAGCCGGGCCACTTTTTTGCACCTTGTCACTTGAGGTTAAAGAAAATGAGACCAACAACATCCAGAGATGCAGAATAAACACACAGAGGCTAAGAAGGACAACCTGCCCAGCAGCAGCCTGGTCCTCATGATGGTGACCCCTTGTTCCAGGCACCCTCTGAAGCAGGAGCACTAAACCAATCCCAAAGTCAAGGCATTTCAGCACAAATATCTTACAGCATATCTTCGATGGTAGCGAAGGAGAAACGTTCTTTGACAAAAAATGTTTCATGATGGAAATTGGCTGGCCTTACTAAAGTTTTCCACCCACTTCCCAGCCTGAGAACCAACACACACGGCTCGAGAGCACGGGAAAGGGACGGCCCACAGCAGGCGTGATGCTCAGAGGTACAGGCTGCCTCTCACTTCTTGATGTACTCGAGGCACCAGAAAGCCCTGGTGAGAGGATGAAGGCTCAGTAAGCTCAGCTGGCCCCAAACCAGAGCAGACCTCAGGGACAGGCCTCTCACACCTCCTCTATGGCCACAGGTGTGTTTATCCAGCCTCTCCTCACCTCCTGCCCACAAGAACTCGATCTCAGTCGAGCTGTCAGCTGGGGAGCTACAGACCCATATTTCCTCTGGTCACCTTAAGATCACTTTCATTTCCATTAAACAACTACATGAGAAAGGGAAGAAGCTCCACTAGGGCACATTTTTATTGTACTGCCACAACCCAAGTTTAAATCTCCCCTGAGCTAAGCAGCTCCAGCCTCTCTTTATTTCTCCACCAAAGCTGTCCTGCCTTCCTACTTCAACGCATACGACTGAAAGTCATCTGGGGCAAAGGGAGAGGCAGCTGCCTGACACCAAAATACAACCCCAGCACTACAGTGGCCACTGCCAGGGGCACGTGTGGTCTGGAGCTCCAGCAAGGTACTCCCTCTCCTCCCTTGCCAAGGAAAATGCCACGTAGTACCACGTCACCAGCTGGGACCTGAGCTGCCTGTGCTGTGAAGGGACACGGTGACAATAAATCACATTGGCAGGGCTGGGTGTCCACCAACTGCCCCTGCTGCAGCAGGCCTCAGGCACTTCTTCCAAACCACCAAGAAAACCCTTTCCTAATGACCCCCAGCCACGAGATCTGGCTAATCCCTATTCCAACACCCTTCAAACCTGCAGAATTCCCCACATGCTGTAGGTATACGGGGCCCTGTTGCACTGCCCAGGAAGATTACTTTTATTTTCTCCCCAGAACAGCTGCCATGGCACAGCTGCCTCCTTCCAGCTGCCATTCCCCGGTCCCATAGCACTACACAAGGCTCTTCCAGCCTAATGAGCCCTGCATTTCCCTCTAATTAGTCCGCTGTTCTGACTTGCCCAGGAGCAGGGCAGCACAGAATCGTGCTGGGCGAGACATCCCTGCTAACAGCTGCCAGAATCTGGCACTGCTCCTCCCTATCTAAGCCCAAGTCTCCCAGAAAACTCTCCACAGGAAATTCAAGGATGTCACCTGGAGGCAGTGCCTGTCCCACCTGGTGCTGGCACAAAAGTGCGTCATGGGCCCATCCTGACATCCCATCCACACCACAGCCCAGCACAGCCCACCCGCCCTCAGCTTCACTCTGGAACAGCTACTGAGCGCCTCAGTTTTCTTCACTGAGCTGCCTGTGGGGGAGAGACCGCCAGGCAAGCAGCCTGACTAACAGCCTGGGGGTACACTGGAGAGAAGTTTTCCTCACTTAATTACCCAAAATTAACTTGCCAGAAGGAAGCGGCCTCCCTCTGTAACATGGCCCACCCTGCACCTGCTTCTTGCCAGTGTAACTCTGTACATCCCACAGGACACCCTCCACCACTCCAGGGTTAGAGGCTCTTGTGTCTGAGCCCTACCTGTTGATCTGGGCAGCAGCAGCACGTCACACAACAGGTTCTCACAGAAAGACGTTTTTAGCAGAAATTAATTTAGTAGAAATGAATTTTACATTGACAGATAGAGATAGAACAAGGGGGAATGGCTTCAAACTAAACAAAGGGAGAATAGATGAGATTTCAGCAGGAAATTCTTCCCTGTGAGGGTGGTGAGGCCCCGGCACAGGTTTTCCAGAGAGGCGGTGGCTGTCCTATCCCTGGAAGTGTTTAAAGCCAAGTTGGACGGGGCTTGGAGCAACCCAGTCTAGTGGAAGGTGTCCCTGCCCATGGCAGGGGCTAGAACAGGATGAGCTTTAAGGTCTCTTCTAACCCAATCCATTCCGTGATTCGCTGAATGAGGAGAGCAGCCCCAGCGGGTAGGAGCAGGGCCCTGCTCAGCACAAGGTCCTGCTGGCAGGGACCGTCCCACGGCGGAGGAGGAGCGGCGAAGGGCTCAGCAGGGATGGAGCCGGCCCGCAGCCTTGCCGGCTGGGCACTGACTCAGTCCCACGCTCAGTTTTTCCCCCACGAGTGCCCCGTGCCCCGGCCCCTCCCCAGGCCGGGTCCCCACAGGTTCTGCTTTCCGAACCTGCAAGAGCCGGGAGCGACCGACCCCGACCGCCCCCGCCCCGCCCCGGGGCAACGAATGCGGTTAAACACTACAGGGGAGGGAGAGGGGCGCAGACACGACCCCGGACCCGCGGCCCCAGCGCTCTCCGTGCTCCCTCCGGCGCAGAGCGGCCCGGGACGGCGCAGATCCCCCCGCTCCCGGCGGNCCGGACCTGCCCCGCCGCTCGGTCATGTGACCGCCGCCACCGCCGTCACGTGGCCGTCAGGGCGGCCGGGGGCGCCCCGAGGCACTATGGGAGTTGTAGTTCCGCCAGGGGCCCCGCGCCCGGCCTCGGGNACCGTTGAGCAGCGGGGTGGTCTCGCCCGCACGCCCGTCCTCGTCGTCGTCGCGGTCGCGGCCGGACCAGGACACCTTCTTGGCGACGTTGGCCATGCGGGGCGGCGGCGGCAGCTCCTCCACC
>VWZW01000180.1:2664106-2680768 GCA_013397115.1 Edolisoma coerulescens
TTACCGCCAGGGTACCCCTTACCATCAGGGTGTTCCACGTGTCCCCCTGCCGTGGGCTGGGGTGTCCCTGTATCCTCCCTGAGTGGGTCAGGAGGTCCCCATGTCCCGCCCTGTCCGTGCAGAGCAGTTTTGGGGAGCGCACCCCACACTTGCGGGGCTGTGCTTTTCCCGTCCTTACCTGTCTGTGTCCCCCAGGTGTGCTGCCCCTGTGCTGCCGCCCCCCGGCGTGGGACAGGGCCACCCGGCCGCCCCCCAGCCCCCTGCTGCCCCCTGGCCTCCCGCTCGCCCCGTGTCGTTCCTTCAGCAACAACAAGATCCAGGTGGAGCTGGACGAGAGCTCAGGTACGGCGGGTGGCACCTCTGCAGTGTCACCCTCAACCCACGGGCATTGTGGGGCACAGGCAGGCTCCCTTCCACCCCTGTCGCATGTCACGTGTGGCTCTGGGCATGGAAAGTCACCAAAGCCCCAGATGTTCCAGCGGCAGCTGCTTAGGACCCTCGGAGAGAAGTGTTTGGGGTTGGGAGCCTCACCAGTTGTGGGGTGTTCAGGTGATTGGTGCCACAGGTAAACCCTCGCTGTCACTGTCCCCTGCCTGTGCATTGTCCCCTCTGTGGGGGTCCCTGGTTTGAGCACCTGGCAGAGTGGCGGTGCTCTGTCAGGGAAGAACTGTTGGGAATTTCTGTGACCTGGCTACCAGGAATAGCTGTCATGGGGCCATGTCCCTGCACTGAACAAAGGTGCCTCTTCTTGTGGCTTCCCAGGTCCTCCTTTCAGGTGCCTGGGTGTGTCCTCGTGCTGTTGGCAGCGGGGCATGGCTGCAGCACCCAGGCTAAGCATTCAGGGGGGACCTTTTGAGTAGGGTAGTGCAGTTGGGGTGGGGACAAGGGCTCAGAGCCCTTCTGCCATGGTGCTGACAGGCTCCAGCAGGTGTGTGACCCCCTTTTATGTGACATATCCTTTTTGCTGTGACAGAAGCTGCAGGCTCGACCTTACCCATTGAGCCCAGAGAGAAGGGAACTGCTGGGCAGCATGACCCAGGAAGTGGCTGGGCTTTGGGACACGGGGGGTGCCACCACACATGGCCTGGTCTGTGCTCCAGGTCCACCACCCACTGAGTGACCCTGGCTTGTGGGTGGATCTGGGCAAAGACAGGACCTTGCCCTTGGCTCTGCTGCTCTGGAGGCTTTTAAGTAGCCAGGAGTGCTCTGGAGTGGGAGTGGGAAAACACAGTTTGGTGAGGGAAACAGGGAGGTGAGTGAAGCTCCCCTGGGCAGGGCAGTGTGAGCTGCTGTGGGGGAGTCTGATGTCCCTGTCTTTACGCTTCACAGGCGTTGCCATGATGAAGTTCAAGAGTCCTCCAGTCAACAGCCTCAGCCTGGAGTTCCTCACAGAGTTTTCCATAAGCCTGGAGAAGCTGGAGAACGACCGGGCCTGCCGGGGTGTGATCATCACCTCTGTAAGTGTTTGCTCCTGTTTGGGTCACTGGTCACTGGCACGGGAGGGGCCCAAGGCACCTTGGGTTGGCTCTGGGAGGAGGAGAGGGGGCTCTTGGAAGGGCCGTGATCTTTCTTCTGTGCCCTTTTTTAGCAGAAGAATGACAACCAAGCGTTGTCCTCTGTCATGAAAATCAGATCTGCACACCTGACACATCCCCTGACATCTCCTGGCTCAACCACAGGGAGCTGCTGGGAGATGCCAGTGTTTGTTTTCAGACGTGGTGTGGGGACAAGGTGGTGCCTGAGAATGGGACGGGACAGGTTTTGTGCTCTATGGCCAATGTACTCACACAGGGACCCTGACAATGAGAAATTGTGTTGCAAGCAGAGGCCCAGCACTGCAGTCCATGGTGATGGGATGATCCAGGCTGTGGTAGTACGGGGGAGATATTTGCAGAACCCCGAAAGACCCTGATTTATATCACATATTCATCACTTTCCCTTCCCTCAAGCTGCCAGGCTGAGAGCTAAAGGGTCCTTCCTGCCCTGTGGCTCTCAGGGACATCTGTCTTTTCCCAATTGCAGGCTCTCCCCAAAATATTCTCATCTGGCCTGGACATCACTGAGATGTGTGGGAAGAGCATGGAGCACTACGCCGAGTTCTGGAGAGCTGTGCAGGAGCTGTGGCTCCGGCTCTACGGCTCCAACATGGTGACAGTGGCTGCAGTCAATGTACGTCCTTTGGGCCCGCCTTCCTCGGGGTGGGATTGTCACCTGCTGCGGTTGCTTTGCGCTGTGTGGGCAGGGACAACTGAAAAACCAGGCTGAAATTCATCCAGGGATGTATCTGTTGGGGTGTTCGAGTGAAGTTCGTGTCTGTCAGTTCTGTGGGGTGTGGGAAGGTATGGAAGTGTGGGATGCTGCAGGCTCCGTGTAAGCTGCAGGCACTGCTGGGGTACAGCAGCATTTCAGCATTTTCAGCAGGTTTTGCTCCTCCAGCCATAGTTCTTGGCCAGCAGGAAAGTGCTGCTGGAGTTTCTGTGTCCATGGATGGGTCGTTATGTTCTTGGTGTCTTGTTTTCGTTTTCCAGGGCGATGCTGCTCTGGCAGCTCACGGTGGTGTCTGTCCACAGCGTCCCATTGAAGGCACTTGGGTCTTCTCTCAGGCATCCTGTGTGGGGCTCAGCAGCACTGAGCCATGGAAAAGATGGTCACAAATGGAAGGGAAATCTTCCCTGTGAGGGGGGTGAGGCACTAGAACAGGTTGCCCAGAGAAGCTGTGGCTGCCCCATCCCTGGAAGTGGCCGAGGCCATGTTGGATGGAGCTCTGAGCAACCTGGTCTAGTGGAAGGTGTCCCTGCCTGTAGCAGGGGGCTTGGAATGAAATGGGCTTTAAGGTGCCTTCCAACCCAAACCCTCCTGTGATTCTATGAAACCCTATTAAACATCAGAAATCTTCTTTAGGACTGTTTTGAATCAGGTGATCAGAAATTTGGGGGACACCTACTCTGTCTTCCTGGTGTCTTCCCTGCTCTGGAGTGATCAGCGAGGCTTGGGGGTGTTTGTAACCATGTCCTAGACTGACTCTGTCCCTCTCTCTGCCAGGGGTCCAGCCCGGCCGGGGGCTGCCTTGTCGCCCTGTCGTGTGACTACAGGATCATGGCAGAGAACCCCAAATTCAGCATCGGCCTGAACGAAGCCCAGCTGGGCATTGTGGCTCCCTTCTGGTAGGCCAGTGCCTCCCACTTCTAGTATCATGTGTAGGTCTCTAAAAAGAATTCATCTTCAAAGAGTTAATTAATCAGTTCAGCTGGTCATGGCGGTGTGGTTTGTGTGTCAGGAATCAGGTATTCGCAGCTGCAGGAGATGACACCTCATTTCTGTCCTGTCCTGCAGGTATCTGAAAAGCTTTCAGGCTGCAAAATGTCCTCATATCCTGCACCAACCAGGACCTCAGTTCTGACCCTGCAGTCAACTCCAGAACTAGTGCTGGGAGATCTCATGGGTCAGGCTCAGTCTAGGAATATGCTTTTCTCTGGGTACACACTGTGTACCTGCAAAATCCCGTGATGTGGAGATCTCTGAAAGCACGGGGACACAAAGATACTGACACACAGGCCCTTGGTTGCCCTAAGACTGTATAAATGTGCTGTTGGGAAGGAGCTTTCAGTCACAGCAAGTAGGTACCCACAGGCACTGAGAGTAAAAAGAGCAGCTTTCATGCAGAGGAGAGGGAACTCTCTTGGGGTACTACCAAAAATGGCTCTTCTCACACACTTTCCACATCGTGACTGAGCCCACAGCTGCTCCTCAGAGCACTGAACCTGAGGGTGGGACCAGGGTGCTCTCAGAGCCCTGAGCCTGGGGAGTCGGACCAGAGTGCTGTCAGCTCCAGTGTCTGGGTGAGCTGCCCCTGAGCGTGGCTTTCTCTCCCATCTCTTGCAGGTTCAAGGACACGTTTGTGAACGTTGTGGGACACCGAACTGCCGAACGCTCCCTCCAGCTGGGCTCCCTCCACCCCGCACCTGAGGCCCACAGGTTGGGGCTTGTGGATGAGCTGGTGCCAGAGGAGAAGCTTATGGAGAAGGCTGCAGCTGTCATGGCACAGTGGCTGGCCCTTCCTGGTAAACCTCTGGCAGAAGAGGAGGGGACCTGGTCTGGGTGGGAAGCACAGATGCCAGGGCTGGTACCTGGGACCTACATAACAGTTTCCGTTAAAAGGGAAAATTTGGATGGCTGGGAGGTAGGAAAGCTCAGCCCAGCAGTCCCAGCAGCCTTGGGCTAATGGAGAGGGACACTGTGCTAATGTTCAAGGTGTGTGGCTCCAGCTCAGCTCATCCTGCCAGCCCTGCTGAGTCAGTCTGGAGGTGTCTGAGCTCCACAGACAAACCAGATCTCTGTCTGTCGGTGGAGGTGTTAGCCCAGGAAAGCTGCCATGGAGCTGAGGGAACAGCCTGGGTGAGAACTCCTGGGTGGCTGCCAGGCTGCTTTTGTGGTCTGAATCAACTCTTGGCACTCTGTATGGCAGTGATGGGGGTGTGAGTGAGGACAGACAGACAGCACAGGCATCGTGTGTTTGGGCTGCTCTGTGACTGCAGCACAATTTTCCTGGGCTGGGAGAGGGCTCTCCACAGATCTGAGCTGTCCCAGCCCATGCCACCTCTCCTCCCTGCTGTCCTGGTGTTAGAGTGACACCTCACGCCTCAGACTGGGGAGCATGTCTCAGCTGTGCCCTCTCCTGACTTCCAGGAGGTCTTGTGCAGATCCTTTCCCTAAATCAGACCTGTGTATGGGTGGAGGTGGCTGTAGCACCTGGGTGCCAGGAGCAATTCAGGGTTCCCAGTGTGTGAATGGGAGGGGGTCAGTTATCATTTCATTGTCACTAAGTGCATGAGTAAAACATCTGTGCAGCAGATGTGCTGCCACATCACTGCACCTGGCTCTGTGAGGGTGTGAGCAGATGTGTGCTCGAGGCCTCAGTCAGCTCCACCAGCCCCTGCTGCTCCGGCAGCATCCGTGTATCCATGTGGAATGGTGCAGGCTCAGGGATGAGCTCGAGGGAACAGTGCTGCTGGCTTTTGTACAGCATGGTCAGCAGGAGCAGATTGTCCTGCTGGGGATTGAAGGGATTGGTTCAGGGGAGCTTAGAGCCACAGCAGTTTCAAATAAGAAGGAATTTTGTTTGGTTACTGGTGTGTATTGGAGGTGGGTATTGGGCTCTGGAGGGCACAGAGAGAAAGAGGTACACAACTTTTTGTCGTCTGTGCCAGTAGATCAGTCATTTCCCCATGGAGCAGTACAACCATAATTTATTGTATGAGAGTTTATCCAGTTCAGCTCCCAGCTGGTGGGTTTTTCTTACCCGTTCCCCTGCTGGTTTCAAGAGCACTTTGCTGTGATCCCTCCCCATTACACCTGCATTTGGTGGCATTGAGAGCTGGTCGGGGTGAGGACAGGGCATGTTCCTCATCCTCTCTGTCCTCTCTGCAGACCATGCCCGGCAGCTCACCAAGACCATGATGAGGAAGGCGGTGTTGGACCGCCTGGTAGCTCACCGGGAGGAAGACATCAAGAACTTCATCACCTTCATCTCAAAAGAATCCATCCAGAAGTCCCTTCGCATGTACATGGAGATGCTGAAGAAGAAGAAGAGCTGAGGATCCAGCTGGTCCTGGGAGGTCGAGTCACCCCCTGAAACGCTGCAGTAGCTGTTGGTCTCACAGTGAAGCCACCTGCAGTGCCAGCAATCGGTGACGTGCCACCTGCTCCCACAGCCGCCCCAGCTGCCCCTTCCCTTTGTGCCTGTAGAGTGCCTGACACCACTGCTGCCTTCCCCAAGGGCAGGGAGAGCCCACTCAGCCCCCCAAGGAATGGACAGGGACAGGGTGTGACACGCTGTGGCCCGAGCCAGACGGTCCTTGGATGTCCTCTCTCCTGTCCAACAGTTAATTGTGAAATGAGGTTTGTCAATAAATCTTCAATGAGGTAGGAGATGGATGCTTTGTTCCATGGCTCGTCTGTGGTCACAGTGTCCTGTCTGGTGGCCTGTCCTCAGGCTCTCATTCATGGTGGGCCAGGGGGTCTGGGCACAGCCGGCTGCCATCCTTCTCCAGACCGGGACCTGGGGCAGCCCATGCACAGGACTTGTGGATCAGGCTGAGTGGAGCACCTTCATGGGGATTGGTGGTGGGAGCTGGAGCTGGATCCTGGTCTGTGGCTGCAGGAGGAGCTCAGGCCGTCAGCTTCACCTCGACCGGGTAGTGGTCACTGACTGCCAGGGCCTGGAGGAGGGCAAGAGGTGGGTGATGTTCAGTGAGCCACTCACCCCTCACTGTGCTGCTGGGGCTGGCAGGGCAGTCAATTGCCCTGCCAAAACCTTCTGCCTGCTGGAAGGGGCACACTCTCCCCAGCTCCAAGACACTCGACACACAAGGCTCCAGTTTCGGCACCTCTCATGGAGAGGTGCCCAGGCATGGCTTGGGATGGGCACTGGCAGGGGCCCACCTGCCCTCTAAACCCCCATGTCTCATTTGGGGACTCTGTGCCAGTGATGGGTGGTTGAAGGTTGTCTTGGGTTACCCCATACCCTGAGTCCTGCCCATGGAAGACCATAAAAAGCCTTGTGCATCTCTTTTCCCTACAGGGACAGGCGGTGACCCCAAATCCCCTGTCCTCTTTCCAGCCTTGGGTCCCTTGTCACCCTGAGCCCTTCAAACAGACAAGGGCAGCCCTGCAGCCTGGGCCAGCTCAGGTTTGGTGCCTGCTAGAGCTCCAAATGTGTGATCCTGGCTCACCTCCTCCTGGTCCAGCTGGAAAGCACGCTGGAAATTGTAGATACCAGCTGAATTGGACACGATACTTCTCTTCAGCTTGTTGCCACACACCACGATCCTACCAGGGAGATGTGGGTGGATGGTGGATCCCATTCCTGCCCCTGCTGGCAGTGCAGGATAGGCAGGGGGTCCCCGGGGTGCCAGGGAAGGGGATGGTGGTGCCCCGGTGGCAGCGCTCACCTGTCATAGGCACAGTCTGACTTGCCCACGGTGGTGTCGGCGCTGTCGGGGAGCAGCCACTTGAAGATGTCGCTGGTGCGCAGGCGGATGGATGACCAGTCACTCGGCTGGACGTAGGAGCAGTCGGCGTTGAAGTCCCCCAGGAAAATCATATTCTGTAGGGGAGATGGGGAGGCTCATGGTGTGGGTGATGGGCTGTTCCTGCCACCAGCCCTTCCTTGGGAGTGGCAGGGACCCCCCCGTCATGGGGCAGGAACAGGGCTCCCATCCCACCACTCCTGCACCAGCTGCGCTCGCCTCGGAGCAGGGTCCCAATGTGGGTCAAACAGTCCCCAGGGCTCAGTGCCCAACCTTGGTGTGCCCCAGTGCTGGTGACACTCACATCAGTCCCCCACTTGTTGATGATGGCCAGGTAGACGTCGTAGAGTGCGTCAATCTCAGCGACGGCGTCATGTGGGGCCGAGTGCAGGGGCACCAGCACAAACTCCTTCACCTCTGCCAGGGGAGAGGGATGTCAGCCCCACAGCCACCCCATGCCACCATGCATGGCCACTTGTTCCCCCACTTACTGGTGCTGGGTGCTGAGACCCTCAGGACGAATGGCTCCCGGCTGAAGACATCCTGGGGGTCCTCATATTGGTAGGTGTCCACCACAGACACAACATCTGTCCTGTGGGAACAAAAGGATGGTGACCCTGGGACTTGGCACAGTCCCTGTGTCCCCTCCATGGTGCTGGTGGCCATGCAGTGCCATGGCACAGGCACCAGCACTGCCAGCCCCATTACCTGTAGATAAACAGGTACATCTCCTTGTAATTCTCCCGTCCCAGGGGGCCACTGATCTCATAGTCGTATGGGGATGTGGATGCGCTGCAGAGACACAAAGGCATGACAGTGATGTGGCTGGGACCATCCTGGATTGGCCTTGGCATGTCCAGGAGCTGGGTGGCCCCAGGGTTTGCACCAGCTGGTCCTGCTCTACAGTCCCCATGGGTCACTGTGCGCTGGCTGTGGGGTGACATGAGGTATAGCAGCTCTGAAGCCCCCCCATGCCTCTCCCCGAGGTGGCTCTTTGGGCACAGCGTGACATGGGGTGGCTCCTGCCACCTCTTTCTCTGCAGGGACATTCCTCATCTTCATTTGCAGCAGAGCTAAATTAGGTCAGTGAGCAGCCTGGGGCCCTGCAGCACCCAGCGTCACCCTCCCTGCCCTGGCTGCTTTGTGGTCATGCTGGAGGGGACACGGAAGGGGTGAGGACATGGGCTGGGCGTACCTGCTCAGGAGCACTCACTGCCTTTCAGCACGGCAGCAGCAGCTTCCGCATGGGCCCGAGCCATGCCCTTTCCCGAAACAGGGTCAGCACCCAGCCAGTGGAGGGGCTGCCATCCTACTGTGGCCAGTTTTAGCCCACCCCAGCAGCCCCTTTTCCTCCTAGGGTGCCAGAGCCACCCACCTCAAAGCCTCATCCACTGCTGGGTTCATCCCAGGGCCCCCCTGCGACTCACAGGGTCTCGGGGTGCAAGGTCTGCCTGTCCCTTCATCCCCCTCTCTTGCTTCTGCCCTGTCCTGTTGGATTTTGGAGACAGAGCTCGCCAGAGCTGTAGTTCCTTTCCATCCTGCATGCTCTGGTGAGCTTACAGCTTTCAGAAGGGATTTGTATCACTTTTATCCCCATTCCCTTCACTGGGTTATTCCCGTTGTTGTTTTCAGTGCCTCCTTGTTGCCCCAGGACATTTCTCCTATTCTTCTTTCCAAAAATAAACTCTATGTTGATGGACAAAATTTTTTTGCCTTTTGCTGCTCAGGCAGCTTGGCTTTCCCTGCTGGTGCTGCCATCCCAGCCCCAGCCCCTCTTGTACCTGTTGAGCTGCTCCATGAGTTCGGTGACGGCGCTGAGGTCGGAGTCGCGCACCTCCTGCACCAGCACCACGTCGTAGCGGCGCAGGACCTGCGAGGCCGAGAGGGACAGCTCAGGGCCAGTCTCCCACTCCTCTCCCAGCCAGGCACCCTGACATGGTTCTGGCTTCAGCACCATGGGGATTTGCATGTCCCTTGGAGCCAGGGCAGATGTCCCCAGGGATGGCTCAGAGGGACTGTGGGTTGTGCCTGACACCCCACCAAGCCCTCATTCACCCAGGCCATCCCCAGCACTGCAATGCCATCCCATCCTCAGCCACATCCCCACATGTCCCTGGCACAGGAGCCCTGCTGGGGTCTGTCCCAGCACACAGCCTATCCCCACGTTGCACTGGCTGCACTCACGTTGATGATGATCTCTGCCACTTCCTCGTTGGACATCTTGGTGTCACCGAAGGCCTGGATGTTGAAGGCACCGATGCGCAGCATGGCGGTGGCTGGGCACAGGAGAGCCACAGCCAGCAGGGACAATTCCAGTGTCACAGTCCCCATTCTTCCAGGATGGATGCTCAGTCACAGGGATGCAGCGATGGGAGCTGAACTTGGAACACTACTTTGGATTTGGGATAGAGGAAAAAACATGTAGATCCTTCCAAAGTCCTGGTGTGTGACAGTGTGTCATGGTGGGCACTGCCCAGAGCAGGCTGCAGAGCTGGTGTGGGCAATCTGCCAGCTCACCAGTCCCAGAGGAAGATAAATCCTGTCCCACCGCTGTGAATCCACCTCTTCCAGCTGCAGGGAATGCACCTCACCCAGCTCCACTCCCTGCCAGGATGTCTTCACCTCCCACCAGCCCCATCCACCACTGCCAGCATTCCAGGCACCCCAGGCTGTTCCACATCCTTGAACTTCACCACAGCCCCCACTGCTGGGGTAAGGAGCGACTCCTCATCCCAGCTCTTCCCAGCTCATCCCAGTCCCACCCAGCTGGCAGTTGAAGGTGCTGAGCCTGGATCCGTCCTTACCTTGCTGAACGCGCAGCACCTCTGCCCTCCCGGCAGCAGGATGGGCGGCTTTATTCCCAGTGGAGGTGCCGGCAAAGCAGGATGAGTCGGACACCCCGTGGGGGTTTTGGCATAACTTTGAGCTCCTTCCCACATTAGGAAACCAAAAATCCCACAGGGCGACGGGGTGGGGCCAGCCCAGCCACCGCTGTGCTGACACAGCAAAGGACAGACAGGGAGACTTGAAAGTGCTGGGACATCCCTGTGGGACTGGATGGGCATGTGGGACTTGGGGGCTGCTGTCTGGGGTGGCCCCTGGATCAAAGTGGGCATGGTGGCCAGGCAGGAGGTGAAGGGCGCTGGCCTTAATTAGGTGATTCAGTTGGTGTAATTAGACAGGAGAGAAGGAAATGGCCGGTGTCTGGGTCAGGCAGGTGAGCACCACCAGCCACGGCAAGAGGGGATGGCTGCAAACCCCTGCAGCAGCCCCAGTGTCACCCAGAACAGCCCTACTGGTGACCCAAAGCAGCCCCAGGAGGGCTGGCATTCCCCATGCCAGTCCAAGGCATCACCCCAGGATGACGATGGAGCAGGTGGCTCTGACGGCTGCTCGTGCCAGGACTTGCTGGGCTCTCATGTGCGCCACCAAGTTTCGTATCCTCACACCCAGTCCCGGGATGAGTCTTGTGTCCCTCGGTGCTGTGTCGGCACCAAAACCCCCCTGGGAAGCACCAAACCCCCTGGGGACTGACTCATGTCCTCCCCGCACCCTCGCTGTCAGCGCCCTGTCAGCAGCCCTGCAGCCAGGCAGGCTCTGTCAGGATGTGGTCCCGTGAGCTGGCGGAAGAGCATCCTGCACCCTGGAAAGCCTGGAGCCCCCCAGCCCCTTCCCAGAGTCCTGGCTTTTGCCACCATCAGCTGAGAGGGAAGCAGCGCTCACCACCCTGTGGGTCGGGGTCTCTTGATGGCAGGAGGTCCCCCAGCCGTGGGGATCTCCCTGTCTCCCTGGCAGGGGGCTGAGGGGCTTGGGCACCGGGGGCTGCTGGGGAGACTGAAGGAACATCCCCTCCAGAGCTGCAGAGGCAGGAAAAGCCTCATTTTTAATGGAAGCAGAAAGCGTAACACTTCCACAAGAGCCCAAGGAGCGGCTCCTTGAAGAGACAGTGGGCAGCTTGGCTAGCACTGGTGGGGCGTGGGCTCCCACAAGGGATGCAGGTGCGTGCTGGGGTGTCCTGGTAGCCACTGGTGCGGGAACAGGATCAGTGGGCTTTCAGGGTCACCTCCACTGGGAAATGGTCGCTGACAGCCAAAGCCTGCATGTGAGGGAGAGCAGAGTCACCCTGACCAGAGTCAACTCATCAGCCCTGAGCTCATCTGGACCCACTGTCACTGTCATGGCTGGCTGGGACCCCAATGCTCCACCCCAACCCCCAAAATTTAGACCATACCCCAAAATGTTCGACCTGGGGGGTTGATCTGGTACAACAGCTGGGGTCAGGTCACCCTTAGGTGCACCCTTGGGAACAGGGAGCCCTCCCACGCTCTCAGGAGCTGTGGTGGGGCAGATCCCAGTGCTGGAGGACTCATGTGCCCCACCCAGCCCCTCACTCACATCCTTGCTCTGGAGGTGGAATTTCTTCTCAAAGTTGTTGACGGTGGCGGTGCCAGGTTCAATGTCTTGGCGCAGGGCGGTGCCGCAGGCGACGATGCTGCCGAGGCATCATGGGGGTGTTAGAGCCCGTCAGTCCTCCCCAAGCCAGCCCCCCCATACCAGCCCCTACCACAGCACCCACCGGTCGTAGGCGCAGTCGGTGCTGTCGGCCACTGTGGTGTCGGCATTGTCGGGGATGAGCCACTCGCAGGCGCGGAGGGAGCGCAGGCGGATGGACGGCCACTGGGAGCTGGTCACGTAGGAGCAGTCAGCATTGAAATCACCCAGGAAGATGATGTCCTGCAGGGCAGAGCACTGAGTCCCTGTCCACGGACCTTACAGGGCAGCAAGGACTCTCTAAAATCTTAAGGGGTGGCTACAAACCCCCCTGGGGTGCAGGGACAAGCCCCCAGCAATGGCAGGAGAGCCATCCAGCAACTCCCTGCCTGGAGGCTGCTGGGGTGGCACCTGCTCTGATGGATGCAAGAGACCTCCTGTGGGACATGTTCATCCCACCTGCCCACCTGGCTGCCCTGGGGAGGAGCCAAGTTCCCCAACGCGGCTTACGTTAGTCCCCCACTTGTTGATGACATCGGTGAAGACATCGTAGAGTGCATCGATCTCCTGTGCTGCATGGCTGGGCTCGGAATGCAGAGGCACCAACACGAACTCCTGTACCACTGCCAGACAGCTGACCATCAGCCCCTGGTTTGGGTGCAGCCCCTGAGCAGGGAATGGGAGCCCCAGGAAACCACCCCAGGCCAAGCCCCAGCTACTGGCCAGGAAAAGCAGTTAAAGGGAAAGGATGTGTTGGGTTTGGTGCTCTGCCTGTCTCCCAGACTGGAAATTCCAGTGGGGAGCTGCATGCCTTTGTGCATGGTTTGGGGTTTGCGGCTTGTTTCCCATCAGCATTTCCAAGCCAATATGGTTTTGGGAAGGAGATGGGATAGTGTGTGTGCCCTGAGGAGGTTCTCAGGAGGTGGAGGTGGTGGCATGGGGTAGGCAATGGAACAAAGTGGGAAATGGGACATGATGGGAGATGGAAGGGATGGGGGATGGCAGGTGGCGGGAGATGGCACATGATGGGAGATGGCACCCAGCTGGAGGAAGCAGATGGTGGGATATGGCACAAGACGGGAGGCAGCAGATAATGGGATGTAGGACACGATGGGAAGCAGCCGGAGATGTGAGATGGCACACAGCTGGAGAGAACACATGGTGGGAGATGACAGGTGATGGGAGGTGACTGGTAGGAGATGGCACAGGGTGGGAAACAGCAGGCATTGCTGGCCATGCTGGGCAGGGACATAGGACCCCTGCGCGTTCATGGGTGGGACCCATGTGGAGCGTTGCAACCCCCCTATGCTTGGCAGGCACAGCTCTGGGCTCAGCCCTGTGTGGAGGGGACCCTGTGCCAGGTCTGGGCATCCCCCGATGCCAGCTCTGCTCACGCGTGGTGGGTGAGGAGAACTTCACAATGAAGGGCTCCCTGCTGAAGGTATCGGTCCCACAGGCTTCACAGCCATCATCGTAGTAGTAGCTTCCCAGCACGGAGACCATGTCTGACCTGAGGGAGGACAGCAGGGCAGCCCCCAGCACTGCTCCTGCCACAGCCAGGGCCGCCAGAGGTACCCATCCCCTTTGGAGGCTGCTGGGCAGGGCAGCAGGTGATGCCTGGCAGCATCCCTTACCTGTAGATGAAGAGGTACTGCTCCTTGTAGCTGGTCCGACCCAGGGGGATGCTGACCAAAAAGCTGTATGGGTGCCCCCCAGCACTGGGAGCAAGTTGTGGAGAGGGTGAGAGGAGGCTCCTGGTGCTTCCCAGCACCCATCAGGCTCTCTCCAACTGAGCCAGAAGTGCCCTGGCACGGCCAGGATCCATCCCAGAATCCCCTTTGCAGTCACCCCCACACTGAGCCATTGGGGTCACCTGTTGAGCTGGTCCATGAGGTCATTCACGGCGCTTAGGTCGGCATCCCGGACCTCCTGCACCAGAATGATGTCGTACTCCGACAGGATCTGGGGGGACAAGTTCAGAGCTGCTCTCCCCTGGCCGGGAGCTGCTCTTGGGGGCACCTGTGGGTGCCTGTTCTGGGCTGCAAAGGCTTCCAGGCTGGCAATGGGAGGGCAGCAGGGACCTCAGGGCCAGGGATGGGACTCCTGTGTTAGTGTTCTCTGGCTTGGAAGAACCCTGTCCACCACCCACCTACCCAGCAGCTGCTCCAAGGGAGGAATCTGGGCAGCACAAACATCACCCAGCCTTGACTGAGGATCAGCAAGAGTGGAGATGGCCCGAGATGGTAGATGGTGATAGGGGAAGAGCAGATGGGTGGGTAGATGAAGGCTTGGACTGATGGATGGATGGATGGATGGACGGATGGATGGATGGATGGATGGATGGACGGATGGATGGATGGAGATGTGTAGGAATGGAGGCATAGTTGGATGGACAGGCGGGTGGATGAATGAGTGGATGGGCAGATGGCTGGTTGGGTGGAGGGATGGAGGCAGAGGTGTTGGATGGGGAGATGTGGACAGGTGGATTGGTGGTGCGTGGGTGTATGGATGAACACTTGGGTGGATGGATGGAAGGTTGGATGGATGGAGAAAGGAGGTGTCCCACTGCCCAAGCTGGCTGCATCCCAAAGAGCAGAGCATGTGCAGGCCTGCTCCTCTCCCCCGCACTCACAGAGACGATGATATTTGCGACGGTCTGGTTGGACATCTTGGTGTCCCCAAATGCTTTGATGTTGAAGGCGCCGACCTTCAGCGTGGTGGCCACATGCAGCAGGAGAGCTGCGACCAGCAGCAACAACACCAGCCTTGAGGCTGCCATCCTGTGCAGAGGTGCAGGAGGGGCTCAGCCCTCCTTGGCTGGGAGATGGATTTGGGACAGACAACAGGGATGACCAGGGTATTCCCACTGGCTGTACTGGTTTCACTGGGAGGCATCTGTTTTCCAGTGAACCACCAGGATACAGGGATTATGCACCTCTGTCACATGGGTCCTACCTGTCCCTCCTGGAAGGAGGCCAGATCACTCACAAGGCTGGAGCGGAAAATTCACTGGCAAAAAAGTAAATGCCATTTCATGGTGACACAGAGCCGTCACTTCCTCATTCCCCATGAGGAAGAGCTCAGCCCGGACACCTCTTTTGGCCTGGGGTAGGTGGCAGTGGCCGGGGACACCAAGATCCCTTGGCTTGTGCCCCTCCTACCTTTCCCTGGTTCAGTGCCAGAGACCCTAAAGACCCTACAGCAGCTGTGCTGGGAGAGAGCAAGGGATGGATCGTCCCCGACATGCCTCCCCACCTTCCTCCCTGCCTGGAGCATCCTCACTTGGGGTAACCTGCCCCACCCCACCCCTACCCTCCNACCCTCCCAACCCCCCAGCAGTGCCCCTGCCCCATCCTCACCCAGGCTCCCTCAGGACCGTCTGCAAAGGTGGTGCTGCAGCTCCCACCCACAGGGGAAGGTGTTTGGGAAGCATTTCCCGTGGCACTCAGCTCCCTGGGGTAATATTTCACCAGCATGTGGGATCTGAGCCCTGAGCCCTGCCCAAGCTTGGGTGCCTGAATGCGTGATCTCACCCAGAGCTTGACAAACGGGCTGAGAGGACAGACAAACACTTCAGCTTTTGGCACACCAAATCTCAGCCTGAGGAAGGATTTGCTGGCCCCAGGCTCACTTTTTCTTCTGGGGCAGCTGCTCTAGTTAAATCCTCACTTTTCCCACTTGCACTCCTGCTGCGAACTCTTCCCTCTAACACCACAGTCCCTTCAGCTGATAACGCAGCGATTTGGTAATGCCATGATTTGGTCATGCCAAAAATTGCCCAAAGCCTCATAAATCCTCCCCGCTCCCGGAGAGCACAGAAGCCTCTGAACCTCCCAGCAGAGGCACCTACAAAGGCCACATTCATCCCTGAGCTGCACCCAGGCTTGGCCCAGCAGAGCATTGTGGTAAAATGAAGCTGAGCTGGAGGAGGTGACACTGTCAAGGGGAGCTCCTGGGGGGTGCAGGAAGAGAGGGGAGCAGGACCTACCTTTGGTGTTGTTCAAGGACTCTGGAAGGGGAAGGATCTGCACCTGCATTTATGGAGAGGGACACTCTCACCTTGCCAAGTGGTTGCCCAGCCAAGGATCATGTGAGGCCACAGGCTCCATATGGCATTTTTCACGGAAGCAAAGGTCTGCTCAGTGAAAAAAAACACCCTTTCAACCTCTGCCAGTGCCTCCCATCACAGGTAAGGCCGAGAAGGGATTAAAATGCCAACAAGAGCTCTGCAAGGTGAAATGAATCCCAGAGATCTCTTGAGGGGATCAGCAGCTCCCGAATACGAGGCACGGGCAGCTCTCACTCATCACCAGATACAAATTCTCTTAAAAAGTATTTATTTCACCCACACAAATCATTCCCATGCAGCACCCCACATTTCCAACAAGCCGTGAGCGTGCTGGGGCTGGCAGCAGCCATCCCAGTATGGTCTTTGGGTGTGAAGCCCAGCTGGAAGTCCCAAAAAATGACTGGGTGCCCATCCCCAGACCCTCCCCAGGCTCAGGCCCCATCTCTGGGAGGGCCATGCAGTGCTGGGGAGTGGCAGTCCCCCACCCCGCCCACTCCCACAGCTCACACAGCCCTGTCCCAGCGGCCTTGGCTGATGTTCCGGTGCTCCCGGCCTCCAAAGGCAGCTGCCGTGTTTCCCAGGAGAGCCCCTGCAGTGTGCAGTGATCCTTAGGGGGCTGGGGGGGCCCTGTCAGCCCCCTCTCCTGGAGCCAAGCATCCCCCAGAGAAGGGGTAGGTTGGGCTGGGCCTAGACCCCCCCCAAGAGGCTCCCCAGGTTGGACCCAGGGCCAGGCTTCCTCCGCCAAGACCCTCCATGGTCATTCCTGCTTCAGGTCAGGAACCCCCCCAAGGGGTCAGACCCAGGACCAAGACTCCCCTGAGCCAAGGTCCCCCCGGAGTCTGTCTCACCCAGACCAAAACCCCCTCAAGGCGGAGTCCCAGGGCTTCACACCACTTCTGGGCCAAGACCCCACAAAGATCAGTCCCCTTTCATGCCAAGACCACCAGGGCTGGACCACCCTCAGGGCCAATACTCCCCACAAGGCTCAGCCCCAGGGCCAGAACCCCCAGGGCCTGCTCTCTCACAAGTCAAGACCCCCCGAGGCAGCCCAAGGAGCAGCCCCCAGGGCCGATA
>VWZW01000180.1:2680921-2713417 GCA_013397115.1 Edolisoma coerulescens
CCCTCTGGCTCACTCCCCCACGGCAAGCTCCCTCCCAGGTCCAGCTCCCCCAGCCCAAGCCCCCCTGCCCATCCCCAGGCCCGGTTCCCTCCCGGCCGAGCTCCCCCGTACCCCCCCCCAACGGGCGGGCCCACCAGGGAGCGCTGCCGGCGGCGGCAGCGCGTGACCATTTTTGTCCTGGCCGGGCCGCCGTAGCGCCTGCCCGTCCGCGCCGCCGAGGGGAGGCCGCGCCGAGCGGGGCCGGGACCGGGACTGGGCCTCGGGCCGGGCCGGGCCGGGGCCATGAGCGACATCCGGCACTCGCTGCTGCGGCGGGACGCGCTGAGCGCCGCCAAGGAGGTGCTGTACCACCTGGACATCTACTTCAGCAGCCAGCTGCAGAACGCACCGCTGCCGCTCGTGGATAAGGGCCCCACCGATCTGCTCGAGGAGTTCCTCTTCCAGGTCCCCAAGGAGCGCGGCGCGCCGCCCAAGGTGCGACAGGGACAGCCCGGGCAGAGCGGGTCGGGGGGCCTGGGAGGCGGGAGGCGGACACAGCCCCGGGGAGTGGGGATAGAGGGCAGGCCCCGAGAGCTCAGGAGAGGATCCCTGCTGGAGCCTGAGGCCTCAGAACAGGACAGGCTCCCTCCGGCGCGGGCTGCTGCTAGAGATTGAGGGCTTAGATGGGCAGGATGGGGTTCCTGAGGCTCTGCTGCTGGAGACTGAGGCCCCAAGAGGACAGCACGGAGTGCCTGGGGTGCTGGTGACTGAGCTTTTTTGGCAGGGAGGGGGCTGGCTGGCGAGTCCCTGATGGATTGGCCAGGATTCAGGGCCCCGAGGGGGTGCGGACCTCGTGGTCGACCTCGTGGCCCTGCGGACTACCCACAGCCCCCTAGTGCTGCAGCTGAGCCCTGCGAGGGTTTTTGGGGGGGCATGGGGTGGAGCTGGGATGGGGGTCTCAGAGACCAGCAGTCAGAAACCACAGCTGCTGGTGGCTGTTGGGGTACATGGCCCTGCAGCCCTGTGTGCTGCTGAGTCCAGCTCTGCCCCGCCAGCTGCCCAGCAGTGTCCTCGGTGCTGTTATTTGCAGAGGGAGGAAATATTTTCCCCCCCAGCAATGTCAGTCTCATCTCTCAGTTGGTGGGCAGCACTTGCAGGTGCAGCAAGCACCAGCTTTGGATATCCAGGTGTTCAAATGAAACCTAGAGCTTTTCAGTGTCACCAGATAAATGCAGTGGGGGTTCAAGAAGCTTGAATGTGTGTGCTGTGCATAAAGATTGAGTCCCTCACCCCGAAGGGAAGCTCTCAGCCTTTACTGTCCCTGTCTTTTCACTTGGTTCTTGGTTCTTCCAGAGGCTCAGTGTATTTTACAGCTTTGCTTTTGCTTTCTTTCAGAAACTGAACCCACTTCAGGAACTTCAGCTCCTTGAGATCATGTGCAATTATTTCCAAGAGCAGACCAAGGATTCAGTCCGGCAGGTCATTTTTTCATCTCTCTTCAGCCCCCAAGGGAACAAAGCAGACGACAGCAGGATGGCTTTGCTGGGGAAGCTGGTTTCCATGGCAGTGGCTGTCTGCAGGGTTCCTGTGCTGGAGTGTGCTGCCTTCTGGCTGCAGGTACAGCTCCTGTGCAGGCGGGCATGGTTTGGGGAAGGAGTCAGGGAGTGCTCCAGGGTGGGCACAGTGAATTGGGGCACAGCTGGTCACAGGCAGCTGCTCCTCCCTGGCAGTTTCAGCTGATAAGAGCAGCTGCCCCCATGTCTGTGCTTGTGTCCATTCCTGTGCTCTGGCATCAGGGAGAGCTTTGCTCATCCATTCATGTGCTGCAATGGAAGGAAAAAAATGTTTGGGTGTTTTTTTTACTGTCAGTGAAAGTTTTAATAATCCCCCCCAAACCCTGCATATTGAAAGGGCTCAGTGGAGGGTTTGACCGACACAGGGAACAAACCTTGGCAGTTCATGGTCACATTGCCTGAAGAAGCTGGCTCTAGAGTTTGGGAAATAAACCCTTCCTGATGTGCAGGTTTGTGTGTAGAAGAGGCAAACCCCTCTCTTGAAATTTGGGCACGAAATACCTCTGTCTATCTTCTATGAATGCAGTAGGTTGGGGATCTCATTTGTCTTCTCCTTTCCCATTGAGATTCCCCACTGTGGGCTTTGGGAAGTGCACCTTTGTTCCTGCTGCCCATGTGGGATGTGCTGAGGTCACCTAGTTGGCAGAAGGGCAAGAGCAGGAGGGCTGTGCTGGGAGGGAAGGCTGGGAGGAAGCAGACCAGCACTGTTTCCTTGGGGTCCCTTTTCTCCCACGTGGTGAGCCCTTGGGAGGGCAGGATGGGATATAACCTGGATAGCAGGAGAAGGTGTGGTTTTTTTTCAGATGGCAGCTTTTAAGGGACGTGAGGATTCCACAGAATATTTTCCACATTAAAAATATCAGGCATGGCATCCGAACTAGTTGCTCTGGGACCGAACCAGTTGAACTACAGACCTATGTCAGAATCATGGAATCACGGAATGGTTTGTGATGGAAGGGACCGTAAAACTCATCCCATTCCATGCCCTGCCATGGGCAGAGACACCTGCCACTATCCCAGGTTGCTCCAAGCCCTGTCCAGTCTGGCCCTGAACACTTCCAGGCCAGGTTGGAAAAGCCACAGCTTCTCTGGGCAACTTCTGCCAGGGCCTCACCACCTTCACAGGGAACAAATGTTGCTGAAGTAGTAAAAAAAAAAAAAAAAATCTCAAAGTCAAAATACTGATCTAAAAAGTTTCAATTTTAAACCACAGATACTGTAAACTCAAAATATCACCATCTATTTTAATATTGCAGTACAGTGATTTTATTTCTGTGTGCATGTGTGTTTGATGTGCTGAGAGAGAGCAAGCACAGTGCCATGTGGGGAAGGTGGAGACACAGCTGTTGAAGCAGCCTGTGACAGGGTCTAATCTGGTGTCCCCTGTGTGCTGTCCCTGCAGCGGACCCCAGCTGTGTTCTGTGTGAGGCTGGCCCGAGCCCTGGTCGATGACTACTGCAACCTGGTGCCAGGCTCCATCCAGACCCTGAAGCAGATCTTCACTGCCAGCCCTCGCTTCTGCTGCCAGTTCATTACATCAGTCACAGCTCTCTACGACCTCTCTTCAGGTAAGTGTTTCCCAGCTGTGTCTTTTGAAGTAAGAGGTGCAGTATAATGCCACACAAATTAACTGTTGCAAGAGATTTAACTGCCTAAATCCTAAAGAGGTGTTACCATGTACTTATTGCCAGAAGCAGCTCAGGGGTGTGGCTGTTGCCTCATCTGGCACTGGGGTGAGAATAAAAATAACCACTCTGTGGCTGACACAGAATTCCATTGTGGTTTGGGCTGCAATGGACCTTAAATCTCATCTTGTTCCACCCCCTGCCATGGGCAGGGACACCTTCCACTATCCCAGGTTGCTCCAAGCCCTGTCCAGCCTGGGCTTGAACACTTCCAGGGATTTGGAGTCCACAGCCTCTCTGGGAAACAAGAGAGAGTCTTTGCTGGAGAAGCAGCCAGGGACATCTGACACAAAGGGCGTTGTCCTCCATAGAGGGCAAAGGACATGGGGACCTTATTGACTGAGCAGCTCTGGGAGTGAAAGTTGATCTGTCTGGGCTCAGTCAGCCCTGAGAGAGACTCAGGGCTGCCTGTCAGTCTGATCCCTTCTGAAAAGGGGAGAAACACAAGTTCTGAATGTTTGCAAGCTGGAGGAGGATCTTTATGGAGCAGTGGTGAGAAACACAATCAACAGCAGAACTCCAGTGCACTCTTTAACTGTATGTGTGACCTGCCAGTGGTACAACCTGTCTCAGGTTGCTGCTCAGACACTTGTAGGTGTCTAAAATAAGATTGATTTAGCTTTACTCAGCAACAGAGAGCTCATGGTAGACCAGAGAACAACCATACACTAAATGCCAGCACCACCTGTAATCCAGAAAAGCAAATGCTATTATTAATAAAGGAAATGCTTTGCGCACACTCTTCTCCAGATAAACAGCTTGGCATTACTGAGAGTGAGAGAGAGGTTCAGGCTTAGCCTTTATGTTGTTTTTATAAAGTGTTTGGTAGAGCTCAGAGCGTATTTTATACCCCATCATCGTGTCAGAAGACATGTCAGAAAGGAAATAACTTGAGTCATAGGAAGTAATTTTTTAATTCCTTAGTTTATTTGAGATGTTTTTGGTGACACAAGAAGAGGGAGCTTGCTCTTCCAATCTAGCATTCCCCCTGTGACAGGATGATGTGTCAGGGTTTCTCTTGTCTGTAGTCAAGTTCATGACCATCTTTCACTTCTCACCTGAAGCTTTACATAATTTTGTAATCCTTTACATGTCATGCGATTGTGTTGTTGCATTGTGTTTTTCCACCAGACATGTTTGTTTAGGTAAGTAAGTATTAAAAGAAATGAGTTAAGTTATTGGCACTTCCTTCTCTTCACCCAACAAGTTTTTCCTTTTTCCCTTGCTCATTGTACTTCCTGTGGCAAGGGATAAATGGAGACTGAAATTAGGGAAAAAATGAGCAGATGATGGGTGGCAGAGAAGAAAATGGCAAAAGAAGCTTTGCTGGGAAAGGGGATAAATATCAGTGTTTGGTGGTACCTTTGTAATAGGTGGGGAAGATGAAGTTGACAGGAACATGGTTGTGTCTTTCCTGGAACAAACTACCTTTGGTGTCTTGAGAAAAACAGCAGAATTGGGGAGGTTCTGAAATTGTAATTGTGACAGTGTAGGACGGGTGTGTGTGAGAGACTAATTAGAGCCTAAATTGAAGTCCTGTGCTTCAGTGCAAGGCTCAGCTTACCCAACAATAACTTTCCCACCTCCAGATGATCTCATCCCTCCCTCGGATCTGCTCGAGCTGATCGTCTCCTGGATCTTTGAAGACCCTCGCTTGATCCTCATCACCTTTCTGAACACTCCCATTGCAGCCAACCTGCCAATAGGGTTTTTGGAGCTCACCCCGCTGACCGGACTGATCCGCTGGTGCGTGAAGGCTCCCTTGGCCTACAAAAGGAAGAAGAAAGCCTCTCTCTCCAATGGACACGCTCCCAACAAAATTGCCAAGGACTCGACTTCAGGAGAAGACAGGGATTGCCACCAGCTGTATTCCAAGCTGCATCTGAGTGTCCTGCAGGTTCTTATGATGCTCCAGGGGCATTTAACAGAGAAAAACCTTTATGGGCGCCTGGGGCTGGTGCCCTTTGACCACGTGGTTCCTCTGGTGGAGGACATTAACAGACTGTCTGATGAACTCAATCCTCTCAATGCATCCAAAGAGATTGAACTGGCTCTGGACAGGCTGGCTCAGGCTTTGCAAGTGGCCATGGCATCAGGAGCGCTCCTGTGCACCAGAGGTGAGTTGTCTGTGGGTCTGGCAGATACCTGGCATGGGATTCTTCTCCTCCGGGGTGCAGAAGTTGCAAGAGGCAGTTTTGGGGTGAGGGGAGTAAAGATCAAGGTGTTCACAGCACAGTTAGTAGTTTGCCCCTCTTAGAAAGCGATAGTGCATGAAATAGCTCAGGAAAAATAGCTGGATGGAGAGTAAGAAAGGAGAGATCACTGCTGTGGGTGAGTCAGGCATTGCTTTGCAGAGCTGGAGACTGATCCACAGCCCTGCACTGTGCACTGGGGGCTTGCATCTGGGTGCCTGGCATGGGGACAGTTTGTTCCCCTCAGAATTGCCTGTAGCTATTTAAAAAGCACTGTTTGATTTTGCTTCAGTTTAAGTTCTCTGAGTTTGCCTGCTGGAGGAGAGTCCATGAAGTACATAAACCCCTGGGTGGGTGTGCTAGACAGAGAATTTGAAAAGCAAATGAAACCTCTTCATCTGAAACTTCTGAGACTTCAGCTTGCCTGTAATGAGACCCCATTACAGTGTGTCCAAATTCAGTTAAACTCAGTAAAACGTGGCTTTTGTCTGGCTTTCCTGTCTCCAAAGTCAGTTCTTCCCAAAAGACGTGCAGAGATATAAAAGGGAAGTGGCCCAACACAGGTCAGGGTCAGCCACACAGACACTTTTCTTGTTATATTCTCTTGAAAGCAGGCAATTTCAGGTTAGACCAGAGGGCTTGAAGCGCTCCAACAGCTGGGACATTTAGTGCAGACCCCAGCTGCAAAGAGTGGCCTCCGCCTAAGCAGAGGTCTCATGCTTTTGTCCTGGCTGAACCAGTGCTGCTGGTCAAATTTCAATGTTCTTCTTCCTAATCTTCTGTAAAGTAGCTCTGAGTGTTATAAGAACGAGCAGAAATTGAAGGGGTTTGATCTGAGGGCTGATTTCAGCTGTGTTTGTTCTTAGCTGGTACATTCTGAACGCTTGCTCTTATTGTGGAAGGTAATTCAGTGTAAGGGGCTGCTGAAATACCAGATATTTCACTGTTTTGGGATTGTGTTTATCTAAAAAGGCAGGAGTTTGTTCTCAAGCTATTCCTGAAAACACTTTATCAACGGGATATATCATTAAATTCCTTGGTTCTAGCTATTCTGCTTTAGCAGAAGTTTGGAGATGGTAAAAAAGATGCAATTTCTAGTTGATAGATTCCAGAAAAAAACCCCCAACCCATTCTTTACAGCAGCAGTGGTTAAAAAACCCCAAACCAATACAAAACAGGCACTGGGTAACCTTTGCCTTGCTTTGACCTGATGCCTTTCCCATCACAAAGTGCCACATTCAGTGGGCAGAGAAGCACCTTGTACTTCCTATGTCTCAGTTGCTTCTTGTTGGTGTACTAGTATTGCAAAATCCATCCTAATCCATCTGTCTTAAATGTCAAACATACAATAAAGGGTCTGGTGGGGAAAGTTAGTAAAATGGAGAAAAATTTTCTCTCCTCTGGAGGTTTTGGGCCTGAGAGAGGGATTCTGGATCTGTTGCTGACTGATGATGATGACAGATTATTGATTATTCAGTAAAATTACTGATATTTCAGTAATCTGACCTTCCTAGAAAGGACAGCAGAGAGGAAAACCACTTTAATTTCTGCTTTATCTTTATTGTTAATCTTCTGTCCTCTTTCAGATGACTTGAGGACTGTGTGCTCCAGGCTACCACATAACAAGTAAGAGACCTTTTGCACCTGTGTTGGCTTTGATGCATGTTCCAAGACACTCGAGGGCTGCTGAGACAAAATCTCCTCTAAAAATTTGTCTTAGTGGAATTTGGCCTTTATTCACGTGCACTTTAGCACAAGGATGAAGGTGACACAGTGCTGGCTACTTCTTCCCTGGATTCTTGTCAGAAAGGGGTTTCAGTGCTCCCACCTGTAGGTGATCTTGCCCAGCTTGTGTTAGAACAAATGCACAGGAAAGAGAAATGAAATTCCACTGAGAAACCTGCCCCTAAATTGTCCCGTCCCTAATTCCCCACTGGTTTTACCTGACTCTAAGCTCAATTGCTTCTTGCCTTTTTGCAAAGAGCAGAGCTTAAAAAAAAAAGGGAGGGGAAAGGGAAAAAAGTCTTCTGGAAGCTGTAAAGAACATAATTGTGTCACTTTTCTCTTGGCTCTCAGCAGTGCTGTGTGTTGGATGTGAATTGTCGTTAGAGCTATGACAAAAGCTCCTCTAATAATCTCCCTCCTGTCTGAATTTCTTTCCACAGCCTGCTCCAGCTGGTGATTTCAGGTCCAGTACAGCAACCGACCCACGGGGCTCTGCCACCAGGATTTTACCCCCACATCCACACCCCTCCCCTGGGATACCCCGCGCACGCCGCGCACCCGGCGCTGCCAGCTCACCCCGCGCTCCCGGCTCACCCCGTGCAGACCTTCATCCCAGGAATGACATTCCCATACCGGCCTATCCGCTAGCCTGCAGAGTGTCCCAGCTTCCCTGAGTCTGGGGAAGCCTCACAGACAAAAACCAAACGCCTGGGAACCACATTTCCCCCTTTGGAGCAAGGCTGAGCTCTGCCCGCACCAGGGATCAGCCCTCGGGCAGCTCGTGGGGGGCTGCGGTGGCTTTGGATGTGGGATGCAGATACCAAGGCAGATCGTAGGGACAAAAGGAGGGGATGGGAACAGGCAACAGCAGCTCCAAAGCTCTGCAGTGTGTGGAAACATTTTTGCTCCAAGGGTATGATATTCCTCAATCATGTGTTTTGCAGCAGCCTGGAGCTGTTTATGGCAGGGTGAGCCCGGCTGCTCTGGCTCTGGCAGGGCCAGAAGGGAAGGCCTTGTGTGATTTTTTCCAAGCTATTCCACTCCAGCCCGCTTGTTTCTTTGTAAATGTTTGTATCTATAGCTACAGAGTATGTGTACACTGTATATTTTTGGAAGACAAACGTTTGTTTCGGAAGCACAAGGTAGAGTAAAGCAGCACTTCCTATTAAAGGAAACGATTTAAGAAGCAGAAAACAAATCTGCCGCTTTCTTTTTCAAACAATTAGAAGAATTAGAACAATTTCAAACAATTGGATTCTTCTCTTTCCAGTGATTAGAAGGTCCAACCTGTCAGGCCTGTGCTAGGGTGGGGACAAAACCCCTCTGTGGCTGCAGGGACCCATCAATCTCCCTGGTGGGGAAATTTTACACACCTCAGTCAGTGCTTCTTGAAAATTTGGGGTGATATCTGGGGTGTTTTGTTAATGCTGGCTGGAAAACTGGCCAAAGGCTGGCCGTGTTGTGCTGGCCAGCTCTGAGTGCAGCATGGGAATGCATGGAATCATCCTGGAAAGGACAGCAGAGCTTGCTGCTCTTAGCACGACAGCCAGAGGTGCTGTCCAGCCCCTTTATTGTCTTGCTGTGCTTCTCTGAGTCCCCTCTGCAGGATGAAAAAGCAGGAAAAAAGGGTTTTTTTTCTACACATCAGAGATGGTGACAAAGACCTCTGGTGCTGCTGTCCTCGTGTGAGGAGATGCAGTACCTGTGGTTCCACACTGGCTGCACAAAAAAAGGGTAAATTAGCTGGAAGGTAGGAAAATCTGATTTGATTGGAACAGCTGGAAAGGAAACTGTGAAAATGGAAGGTTAATAACAATCATGGAGTAGTTAGGGTTGGAAGGGACCTCTGGAGATCACCTAGTCCAGCCTCCAGTTCATCTAGTTGAACCCATAATAAAAATACTATCTTTAACTTTTGGTCCAGCAGTTGGACTAGGCATTGGTTGTAGGTACTTTCCAGCTGAAATATCCTGTCTCATCTCGCTTTGTAGAGCTTCAACAACAAGGAAAACTCTTCAGAACTTCTAATTTCAGGATTAGAACCATTAATGTCATCAAGTCCTTGTACTGTGACAGTTCTCCTGCCTCCTTTTCCTTCGAAGGACCGAGGGAAACTTCCGGCCAAGTGACCAGGGGCGTGATCAGCTCCTATCTCCCAAGCGCCTGTGCTCAAGGGCGCCCCTTTAATTCCCGATCCTTAATTACCGGCAGCGTTCCCCGCCCGGCGCCGCCCACGTGGCCTCAGGGGACCGGGGCTCCCCTGTGCGCATGCGCAGCGCTCGGCTCTCACGTGCCCCTTGGCCAGCCAATGGGAAAGCGCGTTACTGCGCGGTGCCCCGGTTGAGGAAGTGCCGCGGGTGTCCGTGCTCAGCGCTCCTTCGTCCGGTTCCGCCTCCCGGGATGTGCTGAGGGCGCGTCCGCCGCCCCTCCCAGGTGAGCGGGGAAGAGCTTGCGGGGGTCTCTGCGGTGGGTAAGGGGGCCGGCGTTGTCATGACGATTGCGCCCGGGACGGGCCTAGACCCGGCGCAGTCGCCATGGCGACCCCGGCCCCCCCCCCGCCCCACGCCCGNTAGGTCGCGGCGGGTCCTGGGCCCTCGTGATGTGCTTCTGTCCTTGCCGATAACCGGAGAGCTCGGCGACATTGTCGTCGCCTGTGTCCTTCTCCATCTCCTTTTCCTTCGCGGCCGAATTTCCCACGGGAAAGCCGGGAATATGTCACGTAGGGCTGGATCCAGCTGTCCCCGCGGGGAGAAAGGCGTTGCTTGGGTTTGTTTGGGTTTGTTTGGGTTTGTTTGTTGACGGCTGCGTGTTTTTGCGGGGTGTGTGGTGAGACCACCGGCATTGCTGTCCAGCCAGGAGCAAAGACGTGTCTTGGACAATCTACTCTCGATTACACGCATCTGATTATTACTGTATCCCACTGCAAGCTGTCTAAATGTTTAATTATGTTAACTATGTTGAGTTGGTACTCGGCCTGCTCTGACCTGTTGGCTTATCCTGATTTTGTTGTGCTACAGCAGCTCGCAGCCCGTTCTGGGTGATCTTGCTGAGCTCCTGAACTTTGGCCACTCTTCCTTTCCTTCTGGTGTTTTATTCACAGACCCACAGAGGCATTAAATACCCGTGCTTACCTCAGACCAGACTCTTTTTAGATGGGTCTTTTCCCCCTCTCTGTTTGTTCTGATAATTCCCAGTGTCCTCCTTTGCTTCTGAGCAACAAATGTTCTCAGGGAGCTCACTGTGAGCGTGGAGGTTTTTCCCCCTTGCAGTGATCAACACAAATTGGAAATGTTTGCACTCCTTCAAGCTGCGTTCCTTTTTTTTTTAATCTACTATCTTATAGATTTATCTGGCTTTTGGCATTGTGGGAGCTTTCTGCAACTGCCAATAGCTTTAGATTTTACCATCCTGGAAATCTGTGCCCTATCCTAAAAGATCATCAGCCAGTTTTGTTGCATGTCTATTCCTCTCTTCTTCCATCTAGTTGTTATAAACCTGCTGAATGGACTCTCTTTTCACTATGGATTCATCATAGATGATTTTAATCTAATTAATCCCTGCAATTAATTTCTTTTAATCTGCCACAGACTCTCCTTAGCCCAGGTTAGTATCCTCAGAAGTCTTTATGAGGACACTTGTGGGAGCATTTTGGGAGCACTGGTGCATGGTGTGTTTTCAGATGAACCAATTGTCTGTGAATAAACTCCAGAAAGTGTCTCACAAGTGAGGTGGGGAAAAAAAAAAGCCAAACAAAAAAACCCCCAAAACCCCCAAGTGCTGGCTCTGTCCTAATGTGTTATAATTAATGTGTGAACTCATTTACAAGATAAGCCTGAGCAGCCTCACCCCCCTCAGAAGCAGTGACAGGGACTTAAAGCAGAAGGTTTTCTCTTGCAGGTTAAAAAGTAGTTCTGTTATATCTTGTAAGCTGCTCTAATTAGTGTTTCCATACCTGGTGGCAAAGAAAGAAACGTTCAGTAGTGGTGCTGAGACAATGTTTTGCTCTTTGAAGGTGCTGCTGTTTCTCTCAGCAGGTTGTTTGATGTGTTTAAGGCAAATTGACTTCTCATGTCTGACTAGTTGGGAAGCGTCTGTCCTGTGAATGCCTCTTAAAACCTGTGGCATTCTTAATTTTCACTTCTTTTCCTAAACCAGTGTCAATCATCCTGGCTTCTGGTATCCAGACTGGATTTGGGTGAGAAGAAACATTGTGGGAACTGCCAGTGGAATTCAGAAAATGGTCTTTAGTCAAAGAGCCTTTAAATGAGCGTGTGCATTTATTTTTATTAACAAGTCTGGTGTTATTTCTTTCCCAGTAAGGATGATCTTTATTTGCATATGGGGATGGGTTTTTTTCTTGGTGGAGGGTTTTTTAGGGGGTGTTATGAATACAGGGGTTGGGCCAGTATGGTCTATTAGTCAGTGAGTCAGTGCTGGGCTCGGAGCCCATCAGCTGACAGGAGCTGGTCCTGTCACCCCAAAAGCCATTCTCTCATTTCCTGCCTCTTTTCCGCATCTCTGGCCCCACCCCAGCCACTCCCAGTGTAATTTATGGAGTGAGCAGGTGAAACTGTGGTTGCAAAGGCTGACTCTGGGTGACAGCGCTGTTGTAAATGCCTGAGGAATTACAGGTGCAAACTCAGAGACTTCCTGGCAGAGCTGATTTGGAAATCCTCGTAGCTCTGCCTTCCTGCTCATCACAGGCTGCTGGGCTGGAGGCAGCCCTGGGTCATGGACAGGGATTCCCTTCAGTGACGTGTTCAGGTGCTTTTAAAGAACCAGTTGGGCTTCAGCTGTTCAGAGTAACAGCAGAAAAAGATCTGCCTTAGCTGAGCACCTTGTCTACGAACTTGGAAGCCAAGTGCTATCCAAAATAATTCTCAGAGTGGGATTGCTCCTACCTTACTGGTTTCTTAACCAGTCACAGCATGTCTGGTGGCTTCAATGCAGAGTGTTGCAGAAAGACTTAGAGCTTCTTGTCTCGCTCTGCATCCCCCCACCCACTTTCCTTCCTGCAGAGAGGTAGGAACAAGAGCTGCTCAGTTTTCCAACATTAGCTTTTAATTAAATTCTTAATTTCTGCTTCTCAGCTTATTACTGTGGCTGTCAGAGCAGACACCTATGCCAGAATCCATTTTAAATGTTACTAGTTTAAAACAGCAGCATTGGAGTTTTTGAGCTGAACCTGAGTGTCTCATGCTTGGAAAACTGCAGGAAAGGAAAAGGAGCCATTTTGGCTCAAATTTTCAAGTTGGGATCTTGGAGAGGCGTTAAGTTTGGGGCGCTTGTCTGACAAGTGGGGAAGGAATGCTCTTTTCAAGCTTTTTCAAAATTATTTCATTTTAAAGCACCTTGTTTGCAGTAACCTCTGGGAAGTTGTGCTGGTGTCTCCTGTGAGGGTGTAGGTGGAGGGGTTGGATTTTGTCGATGCTGCTCGGTAATGAGGACAGTGTGTAGGAAATGGAGGCAGCCTCGAATTCCCTTCTCCAGGGGTTTGTAGGCTGAATTTCTGGCTGTTTTTTCAGTCACTACACACATTTTCTGTGTGGCTGTTTATTCTAATTCAGAAAGGGTAGCGGGCCTGCAGGTATGATGGATTGTTTGGGGGTTTTTTTGTTTGGTTCTGGAGGAAGAGCTGCCTATTGGAAACTTGCTGTGTATTAAATCTCCCCTTCAGCGAGGAGCCTGTTGCCAGTGTGCCTCTTTTGTGACCCTTGGGTTTGAACTCCCCAGAGCGCCACTGTCACAAAGCAGATTTTCCCTTCTTCGTCTTAACAAGAAAAGATTTAACAGCAAAACCCTCTTAGAGATTCTTGTTTGCCATTCCCCAGAGGAATTGCTGTATCTGGGGCAGCAGGAAGCCATGCCTTGTGCAGTGTGCTTTAGAGACACTTTATTTGGAGACCAGCTCCTGTGAAATCCACGGCTCCAGTAATGTTTCCAGAGCTGTAAGGTGAAAGAACAGCCCAGAAAGCGACTCACATACAAAACATTAATGTTTCTGCTGCTGGGAGTCTGACAAGTCCAACTCTTGAGTGTGCAGA
Organism: Edolisoma coerulescens; assembly: GCA_013397115.1. Taxonomy (NCBI): domain Eukaryota; kingdom Metazoa; phylum Chordata; class Aves; order Passeriformes; family Campephagidae; genus Edolisoma; species Edolisoma coerulescens. Next base: position 2,694,121 of record VWZW01000180.1, read on the forward strand.
AGATCAGGGATACGAGTATAAAAGGATTTTCACTAACAGTAAGTGTTTTTTATTTCTAATACATAACCACTGCTTGCTACACAGGTAGAACTACATTTTGCCTTCTCACTTCTTAATATGCTTTTGGGGACTGTTTCAAATCCTGATCCTTCATGGCAGGAGGCCAAAGTGTTACTGATTCTGTGTGTTTGGCTTGGAGGCTTTCAGTGCTGTGATGTGCACACCTTGATGCGGGCGGAGTGGAAAATTGTGTGGAGCTTGAGACAAGGCACAAATGTGTTCTTAGAACGGTGTTTTCAGAATTCCAGAGCTGAGGAAAAATAGTCTGAAAAACAGTCTGACAGGGCACCGGTGAGCCTTTAGGAGGAGGGCTGAATGCCAGGATGGTTTTCCCAGGCTGTGTGTGACAGTGCTGCCTTCCTGGCTGTCAGAGTTCAGCATGCTCTGGCCAAGCTCTCGTAGCTGTTCCACACAAGGAGGGTGTAATATCCAATTGACTTGTTTGGTGTGTTCGGTGGGAGTCTGGTTGAGCAGGGTGATACAGCAACACGCTGAAACCACAGCAGAAGCATAACAGAGTGATGGCAGTGTATGTTTGAATCCAAATCCAGATGTGGTGCCTGTTCATGGTCTCTGTGTGCTCACTGTCAGGGTGCTCAGGAAGGACTACACAAATTGAAGCCTGCTTTGCTTCCTTCAAAATTTTCTTTTTTAATTGTCCAATTTTTATACTGTGGGCTCAGCTGTGTGTATGTTTCCCCCACATTGGTCTCAGGGCACCTGACAATTCACCAATGCAGATGTCTTATCTCAACCCAAGGTTACCCTCCAGCCTCCTTGGGGCTGAGATGAGTTCAGCTTTTTTTACAACACATTCTTCCCCGAGTTCACTGGGTTTTGCCCTCCTCCACTGTGGGGTGCTAGTCAAGCACACTGCCCTGGATGGATTTACTTGGAGAAGAAAGTCCAGGCACTGACAGACTCCTTTCTCCAGAGTGATGTCCCCAAGAGAATCCCATTAGTGCTTGGGATGTGCTTTGGGGCAGATGGGATCCACATGGCAGGTTAACCTCGTGTGTTCCCCACGTGACAGCCTGGGGAGCTGTGCCGGGGCAGGTGGTTGGGGAGGGCAGTTTTCTGCACAGAAAGAAGCTGCTATTGAAGGAATTTAAATAATGAGGAGCTCCAAGTCTTGAGCTAGTGCACACCCCTGAGTGAGCTGGGTCCATGAGGGGCTCTGAGGCTCCGTGCTTTTGATTCTGGTAGAAATGGCAGAAAAACATGGATCAAAAGGTGTTCTGGGCTGTTGTGAAGTCACATAATCAGAACCTGCTTCCACCCATGTTACGGCGTTTTTTTCAGACCAAGGCACAAAATCGTTTTGTCTTAGATTTCTCATTAAGAATCTCACTCATTCCAAGCTTCTGCTAATGTAGGGAATTAAGTGCTGGCAGTTTTAGGCAGCACTCCTGTGGGATGTGATGAATGTACAGGGATGGAGGTGAAACGATCACCCGTCACCGCTGAGCTTGTGACCATGAGCTCCAGGCTCTGTCGGTTTGCATAGCAAGATGGGAATGAGGGGAGCTGTACCTTCTGGGGTTTGTGTGCTGCCTGTCCCAAATGAACCTGTGTGGCATTCCTAGAAGGAGCAGGAGCATTTAATGCGATAAACAGAGTGTAACAAATGGCTTGTCCAGGTGTGCTTGCATTGCACACTGGCAGAGCTGGGGGTGTTGGTGCAGGCAGCACATTTGATGCCCCAGCTTCCAGCTGTGCCTTTAGATCCAAATGAACTAGTCTGATTCCAGGCAGGGGAAAGAGATTTGCTCCTCACTGATGTTATGTAGGCCTAAGCAACCTGATCTAAGTTGGGTTCAACCCCAAAGGGTCTTTCCAACCTAAGTTCTTTTATTCTATGACCATGCTTGAAGTAGTACCGAGAAGCTGTCAAGCCAAGTATTTAAATATCTTTAAAAATTTAGCTCCTATTTCTTGGATAATGTTGCCCTAAGTCCTGGAGGTTCCTCTTTGAGATTCTTAGTAATGAATCCATGATGTTTTCAAATCCAGTTGCGCTTTCATTGAAATGAAAGGAGCTTGGTGACAGAGGTGTCTGTGTGGAACATTCCCTGCGAGACCAGTAGCCTAAAAACACAGTAAGCTGAAAATGAAATGCAGCAGAGAAATCTTTACTGCTTTGTGGAATTAGACTGGTTCAGACTGAATGGTTTAATGTAAATCAGATCCCCAGTGCCAGATGGCACAAGGTAGGAAGACTTATAGCTGTGAAAATTCCTGTTCGTGTTCTGGAAGATAATAGCAGAGTCCGTGGCTGTTTTGGGTACTGTGGTGCTCAGTCACAGCTAAAATCCTGCATTTTGGTAGCATTAAGATTCTGTCTGGGCTTTGTTTGATCCTATTTATTTACAAGTGAGAGAGGATGCCAAATGTTATTAATTTTTTTTCCTGGAAATCTTGTCTTACTGGGATCTGAGGACTGTCCACACTGGAGTCGCAAACAAGGATTTGGTGGTGACACTGGAGCAGCACCTCTGGTGTGAGGGTACCAGGCACAAGGAAATCCACCTCTGTCCCTGCGTGCAGATCTTCCAGGGAGTGTCTGTAAAGTGAAATAGAGCTACTGTGACATGTCCTGCAGTGCTGGGCAGGAGCTGACAGGACAGGGCCAGCCCAGGTGCTCCCCATGCCCAGTGGGTTGGTCGGTGTCACTGCCGTTCCTCTGGAACAGCCCCTTCGTGGTGTGTCCTTAGGGGGTGTCTGCAGGAAGTTAATCTTTTCCTTCTGTGGAAGGACAGCAGATAATCCTTAATAATCCAGCAGGAGTGTGCTCAAAGGGAATGCTTTGAATTCCTGAGGGTGAAAATCTTCATCCCGAGTTCATGAGGATCCGCACTGCTTAATGCGGGAGGTGCTGGACGCCGGGCTGGCTGTACGTGCCTGTAGGGACAATGCTGCCTGAATTATGGGATCGATTTATAAACACCCACAGCCTGCCAGGGCTTTTCTTTATTCTTCCCTTCAGCTCTGCTGCTTTCTGTTCAGGATGAATTGATTTCAATTAGCTTGTAAGTAAAGTAAAAGGTATTGATGAACTTCGATCCAGCTTTGTTTCTGCAAGTGAAGAAGATTCCTTCACGTTGGTTTTTGTGTGAACACTAAATTGAAAGCCAATACATCCCTTACTGAGAGTTATAATTGTAAACAATCCTAGTTCCTATTCATTTGACTTTAGTCTTAGATTACCTGGATTTTTTTCTGCCAGGAAATTCAGTGATATTTGTTGCTAGATGATAACATTTTTATTTGGGAATTTCATGAGTTTTTCTGCTTGGAAGCTGAAGTAAAAATAAAAGTTAATGAAACCTTGTTTACTGGTGAAATCCAACTCATTTTTGCAGGATGCACAAGGCAGAAACATTGTTAAAACATGTCTTAACAGTGCTAAACAAGGGAAATCTCAACTTGTAGAACCACTTGGCCAGGTTTTTGTAGGTACGGAAGTGTTCAAGGGATTTTCAAACGTGTTTAAGCAGCTGCCTGCCAAAGCATCAGGCTTTATCCTGCATTTGAACACCCTGCTGGATTAAGAGTGCTGGTTCTGTGTGGCTGCCTGTCTCTCTAGAAATGTGATATTATGTAGATTTTATTATGATTTTTTATAAATACAAGAGCTCAAGAGGGAATGAAAACTTCCTGCTCTTGAGAAAAGCTTGAGCTGAGGTTTCTTAGCTGTGAAGCCTCTGGTTCGTGTAAATAAACTGTTCCTGCACCTGGCTCTAAACAAGAACTGCTCTTTCTCGATGGGACCTACAAGTGCTGGTGGTGGAAATGTCAGTGCCTGTGCTTGGCTCCATCGTGCTGAGTGAGCAGGGACAATTCCTGGAGGCCCAGCCATGGCTTGGGCCAAAGGCTCTGCTGCCTTTTAGACAGAACTGTGAAATGCTGTTCTTTAGCTCATTATAGCTAGAGCTTATTGATGCCAAAGATTTATGACATTATTTTTAAATAGTAAGTTCAGGTGTCACAATGTACTTTAATTTAAAATTACATGTCAAGTTGTCTTATTTAGTAATGCATTTACTATTTCTTTTCATCCAGCTTCCATTACTGCTAAATGTTTGTCATAAGAATTTGACAGGTTCCTCTGAGCTACCCAATACACTTGAGGCCAAAGCAGTTTGCTAGATTTGTTTCAGTAGAGCAAGGCAGAAAACTAGTAAAAATGTTTAAAACCTTTATGCTTTCCTGTATTTTTGAAATGAATTCGTTATGCAATAATATCTGCAGGTTTTAGGTAAGAAAGGGGATTAAATGCTCAGTTTCTAGTTCTACTTGCTCCTGACTGCAGTATTTTGTAAAAGGGTGTCCTCGGAGCTTTTTCAAATATTTGTCTGCACTATCCCTTCATAAGCATGAAATGTTAAATAAAATATGAAATGTTGGCTCATTTTCTAATCCTCCTGAACAAGTGCTTCCTGTTTTGACAGAAGGGTGAGGTCACTGTGCCCCCTGGGAGGGGAGACAGTGGGTGGTGTTGGCCATGTCACCTCTCAGACCGTGGCCATCATGTGAACCAAAGGCTGACACCTGAGAAAAAGATATTAAAATAAATAAGATAATAAGATAAGATACCTTCACTTTGGCTTTTCCAAAGTGGCCGTGGACACCCTTGAGTTAACCACATGTCCCTGGAGCCTGGAGTTTGGCTTCACAGTAGCCACCATTTGGTCTCAAAAGTCAGAGCTTGTGTTGTCAGTGTTGCTACCTCCAAACTCCTAAAGGCCCTTTTAACTTCCATTGAGTCCCAGGGTTTTGTTTTACACTGATACTGCTGGGTTTTTTATTTTGTGCTTTCAAACGTGTCTTTTGTCCTCTTAAGTTGACTCTAAAACTGATACTCAGGTCATTGTTGGCTGAGACTTGAGTTCAGGACTTTGGTTATGCTAAGGACAGCATTGCCACAGGCTGTGCCCAGGGCCAGGACCTGCTCTTGGGTGTTTTTCCAGGGATCCCTGAAGACCCAGAGGCTGTCACCTGGGTATGAAGGGGATTAATTTGCCTGGAATTTCTTCTCTCTTGATCATAGCAGCCACTTACCACAGCTCTTCCAGCAGCAGCAACACCTGGCCAGGGAGGAAGGGGCGCAGGTCTGCTCTCCTAAACCCCTGTGGCAGGACATGGTGCCAGACGGGTGTCCCAAGTGCCCTTTAAATGTGCTGGAGCATCTGGATTGGGTCACGTAATGGATGGAGCGAGTCCCTGCAAACACAGCCAGCCCTGGGTGTCTGAATTTGAGGGGAGGGGGATTATCCTGTTCAACAAAACAGTCATGGATTACTTTTTTGAGGCTGGCTTCAGCTACAGGATAATGCGTAATGCTTGCCCAGCTCTTTGAGAATATGGTGTTAAATACACACGGACTAATCCTCATAGGAATGTGTCCTGTGCTGGCTCTGCCCCTCCGGCAGCGGCTGCCCTGCCTTTTCTTCTCATTAGCAAAACCATGGCTCTGGCATGGTGGTTTCCTTTCTCTCTGATTTATTAATGCTGAGAAGGGGTGTTGCCTTACAGGAGCATTGAAACTGTGCAAGAAAAATGATCCTGTGGTGTCTCACAGCTCTGAAATGGCTCAGCAAGGATGGGGGGGTGAGACTGGGGTGCACATCATCAAGCACCAGTGGTGTGGATCAGATGAGCCACAGCCAGCAAATGTTTGCCCTTCCTTCTTCAGGGTCCCATGGGGTGAAGCTGAGGCTTCTTAAAAGGTCACCAGAGGCTGGGGGTGGGGAGTGTGTGCACCACTGTGACAGGGTACAGATTCCAAGTCTGGCCTCTGAGGGCTTGAGCCAATTCTGGGAGTGTAAAATAAGTTTTAAAGGCAGCAAGCAATGCTGGTTTTGTAGGTGCTTAAGTAGTTTTGAAACTGGCATCCTGGACTGGCTTTGAATGCTGTGGGCTGCTCAGTAAACATGCAGCCACAGTCCTAGAACAGGCTGTAAAATAGCTGTGATGCTTTTTAAGGAATTCTTTGGAGAGGAACAAGTGATGCATTTCAGTACAGAGTGACTGTAACTGGCAAAGTAGAATCATAGAATATGCTGAAGGAAGGGACCCATCACGATCATTTAGTCCAACTCCTGGCCCCACACAGGACACCCCAGGCATCCCACCATGTGCCTGAGAGCTTGTCCAAGTAAGTTTAATAACTTAATAATTCACAATTAATTGCTAAATTGTAAGTTTGGCAACTTAAAATTGCCCAAACTGGCAATTGTAACTTTGCCAGTTGCAATTTTTGTGTTGAAGGCACTCAAATGGCATATGCAGTCCAATGGGGAGTGTGTTTAAATCTGTTCCTCCTCGAGCTCTGAGCTTTAAATCAAGAACACTGGAGAGCTGAGCATCCTTTTTCACAGGAGGGCATAGACAAACACTGCTCTGTGCAGTTTTTCCCTTATAACTTGGCACTTTGACACCAAGACTTGAGACTCTTAAAACTGGGAAAAAAAGTAAAAATTTTAAGTAATTTGTTTTTGTTAAGGGTGTTGGCTTTGTTTTTTTTTAATTTGCATCCTGGTCTGGTTCTTTTACCTGGGAGGGTCGGAGCGAGAGAGATGAAGGAACCGACTCCTCCTGTCTCCACTCGCCTCTGTCTCACATGGAACTTTGTCCTGCCCAAAACGTGTTCTCCAGTCGTCCATCAGTGCTACAAGTGCTTTTACCACCACTTTAGCTATCACTTGCTTCTTTCCCTCTGGTACTTGGTAAAAAAGGCTGAAGACATTGCAGCAAGTGTTCTGTTCGTGCTTAGCAGATCGTGGCAGTACCATGGAGAAAAGGTGTCCTGGGATTTCTGTATCTGAGCGCTCTGTGCTGGGCTGGGAGGAGCTGTGGCACACAGGAACGAGGGGAAGTGAAACTAGATCTCATTTCACCAGCATAGGTTAAACAAAATGAACATTTTAAAGGGTTGGAATCCTCTGCATATGTACTCACTGGAGATGTCAAGATTGTACAAGAGGACTTTCTAAACGTTCCTCTAGCAGTGCTTCCTTTTTAAGCTATTTGTTCAGTTTTGTTTTAACAAAACGTTGGTCCTGCACGGACGTTTGAAGAGCTCCATGCAACATAAGGTACACTTGGCACATTGTTGGCTCATTTAATGCTCTTTTTGGAAGGGCTGGTGGCCACGTGCTCCTCGCACGCAGAGTCACCAGACTGTGCTGCCGGGGATCGGGATGTGCATGGATGTGGGGCTGGAAGGCTGGGCCAGGCTGAGCTGCGAGCTGGGCTTGCCCCGTGGCCAGCACAGCTTTGAGTTCCTTCTCGGGTTAACGTTGCCGTGTTTTGCTTCGTCCCTTCTGGAAACTCACTTTTCTGGGAAAAGCAGCTTTATCCATACCAAGCCCCTCCTGGTGCTGTTGGATCAGACCCTGTATTCCATCATTCCTCACGTGCTTCCTTCCCTTGCAGGCGTGAATGACAGAGGAGGTGCCCCCGACTGCACTGACGGATGTGAACCTGCGCCTGCTCTGCCACGATGACATAGACACAGTGAAACAGCTCTGTGGAGACTGGTTCCCAATAGAGTATGTGACTGGTTTGGGGTGGCAGGTGGGGACCTCAGAACAAATGGTGTGAACCTGCACTGGTCCAATTCTGTGCAGCCTCAGGGCTGTTGCCAGGACAGCAGCAGGTTGGGAATCTTCTCTGCACTGTGGTGGTGTTGCTGTTAAAGGTCCTTTGCTGCCTGTCCTGCGGTGTACTGGGGTCATCAGAAACCTCCTGTATGCGGATTTTGGCAGGAAAATGGGCTTTGTAATTAAAGGGATGGATCAGCTTCTTGAGAAAGACTGAATGAGATGGGGAAAGGAGGACACCTCCAGGAAAAAGGACAGCATCCCTGTGCTTGTGAAAGGAAGTTGTGTCCTAGAGCGTGGTGCTGGGAAAGCACCCTCAGAGCCGAACCAAACTGGCATGGAGCTGTTCCTGAGGGGCTGCTCTGAATGTCCTGGGGGAACTGAGCAGTACTTCCCTAGTCTGGCTTAAAGCTGATCTCAGCCTGTCCCAGGTCAGCTCCCCAGACCCACATGTGGTAAATGCCCATGACTGCACAAGCAGAGGAATGAGGAGCTTTTCTGGGGTACACTGACAGATTTCTGGCCTAAAGCATCCACAGGGAAACCACAGCTACAGACTTCATGGATTTTTAACTTTAACTTCATAGAGCAGGTTTATAGAGGATTCTAGCAGATTATAATTAAGACTGAATAAAATGTAACAAATCAGCAAAAGCATTCATAATATTTTGAGTTTGTAGATTTCTTTTAAAGGCAAGACATGCTGAACTCTCACTTGGAAATAAATGAACACACAGTAGTTTCCCTTTAGCTGCAGAAGGAGGAGGAGAACTGGAGGCTGGTGGTGTGATGGTTTTTTTCCTACCAATATGCAGTATTTTTTGTACATGTGTATGAAATTAATGAGATCCTTACACTCTTAGATGAGGGCAGATGGATCTTGCATTTAAAAATAACTTGCTAAAGATGGATGTGAAAGCTCTGGGCAAAGACTATAAAATGAAAATGTGATTCTCTTAGCAAGGCAGGAGGCCATTACATGATGAAAGAACCCATGGTACCAAATGGGATGCAACAGCTGTTTCCAGTTGAGGAGCGTCTCGTGCCTGTTCCCAGGGGCTTTGCATCCCCAGCCATTGCTGTTTCTGGTTCCTTCCCAGATACCCTGACTCATGGTACCGAGATATCACCTCCAACAAGAAGTTCTTTTCCCTCGCAGCCACATACAGAGGCTCCATCGTGGGGATGATAGTGGCAGAGATCAAGAGCAGGACAAAGGTGCACAAAGAGGTATGTGACTACCCTGGGCTTCAGTGGGACAGAATCCACCCCCTGCCGTGGGGAATGGGGATGGGACCTGTTTGGGGTGGAGTTTTTTCCCTCCCCTATTCAGACACTTGATCCTGAGTTAATGTAAGGAATGAAGCACATGCTGGTTTCCAGCCACTGGAGCAGGGGTGGGGGGCTGTGTGGTACCACAGAGGCTCTTCCTGCTGGGGCATGGCCCCATGGGAAGCTGAGGAATCAGATCCTGCGGGCTAATCCCCAAGTGCCTGTGCAGCAGGCATTTCACTGTTGCCTGGCCATGGCTGGTATAGCTGTGGGAGCACAGACTTCTTCCTTTCTTACTTAAGAGCTTCCTTAGCTGCACTGGGTGAGTCACTCCGGTGACTTCCTGCAGAAACTCCTCTCTTCACACAGTCCCTGTCCCAAGCCCTGAGGGCAGGTAACCTGTCTGCAGAGAGCTTGGACTTCAGAGGTAACAGAGCTTGGAGGCCAGGAGAGACAATCCAGTGCAGCAGAGAGGGAAAGAAGAGATAGATGGTCAGTGATGACAGTGTGGGAGAAGAGCACTAAAAAAGAGCAGGGGCAGTGCAGGGAGTGCCTGACTCCTGGAAGGCCCTCAGTGTTGTGGTTAAACAATAATCCCAAGGTGCACAGGAGCCGAGAGCACAGAGTAGCACATGGGTCTCTTCACTTCAGCTGTCTGGCTTCATCTCAGAGCTCATCAAAGTCAGAAGCTGCATCTTCAGCAACTTCTACGAAAGGCTCTTGTTCCAGCCAAGCTGAAAGCCAAGGGCTTACTCAGGCACTGCTCTGGGCAATTGGACCTGTGGAATGTGCTCCTTGTCCTCCACAGCAGTGCAGCGATCTCCAGATGACATAGCTCAGGTGCAGCTTGCAGGCCACAGGGACTTGCTGGGTTGATCTAAACACTGCTGGGTGACTCCAGAACTGGCACTTTGAATCCTTCTAGTAAAGAAAGCAAGTATGTTCTATCCCTAAACCCACAAATAATGTACATTGTTAGGAAATACCATGGTTCGTGTTCTGCCTCTGGGAGGATGATGTGAAAATAGGAATAGCCCCATGTTTGGATATTTTAACTTCCATTCCAAAAGCTTCAGCCAAGACTGTTCAGTGAAGAGAAGTTTCCTGCTTTAGCCTTGTTTTCAGGTGCTCCAGTACAGGGTTCTTGCTTTCTCCTGTGCTTCCCCAGGTACCCTACTAAATAACCTGTCCTATCTCTACTCAGGATGGAGATATCCTAGCTTCCAATTTTCCTGTGGACACTCAAGTTGCTTACATCCTGAGTCTTGGAGTAGTGAAGGAGTTCAGGAAACATGGAATAGGTAAGATGCTGCTCAGTGCCAGCTGTTGCTGTTGTTTGCCAGGTGCGGCCAGTGGGTGTGACTGAGGGAGCTCCAGTATCTCCCTGCAGTATCCCTATGGGAAAGGCTTACTCGTGGTTCATACCAGCAGGTGGGAAGCTGATGCACCCACATCCCATTCCTGGTGCACTGGGAGCAAATATTTCCAAAGAGCACAGGCCTTTGTCGATCTTGTTCCCAGGGGCCAGCTGAGCACACCAAAAACTCACACTACTGCTGCTGAGACTGTCTGGAAGAGTAAAAACTTCACCCAGGAGCAGGGTTTGAAATTATTTTCTTTCTGGTTATCAGCAGTCTGATCCCTGAGGCAGAAAACAGAGCTGCTTTTAACCTTTCAGCTTCAACAGATGGAAAAAACTGTGAGAAAACCAGAAAGGGAACTGGAAAATAGTGTAACTTGTGCCTGATTAGATCTTGAATGTACAAGTCAGCTCTGAATGTCTGCTGCCACATGCAGCATTCCTGCAGCCATTTGAAATCCTGGAGTCAGAAGGGCTTTCTGTTTGGAATAGTTTTGTTCTGTCACCAAGTGCTGCACTTCTGGTGCCATTTCAGGCAGGATGTGGATCTTTGATCTGCAGAAGGGAGGGCCTGGTTTGGCAGCGTGACCCAGGGGTGCACACCTGGAGTCTCTTCAGTGGATATAGGTATAACTCAGCACCTCCAAGTCCTCCCTTCTCCCCCAGGAGTGTTTGGAGAGGTATAAACTTATAGGATACATAAAGAAATGACCACAGAGTCCTTGGTGAGAGCAGTGTTTAAACCTTCATTAAAATGCCACCAGAGAGAATTTTCTGTACAAAGAAGAAAGTGGTAGTACAGAATGATGTTCACAGAGGGTGGTAAAGAGGTATTTCTTTAAAATTATGGTGGTTTTCAGTCTCCTCTTAATTTCCAAATCCTAATTTTTTTTTCCCAGTTCCATTTTGCTGGAATTTTCTCCTTTCAGTCAGTATTTCCTGTGTCCGTTCCATCTGCACAGCATGTTGCTGTGCTCTCTCAAAAACTTTGAGCTTGCACCTGTAGCAACCCAACCTAAAAAAACTGCTGCTGCTTTTTCTGAGACCTTTCTCTTGAGTTTTTCTACTGGTGTTTGAAACTGGAGACTTTCATGCAGAAGGCTCTTCACTCCAGCCATGCTTCTGAGCACTAAAGCACTGATTTTCCTCTGATTTTTCTCTGCTTTTTGTAAAAGGGTTTGGTTTCTAGTTCTCTGCTATTCTTAAACCACAGGCCAGCTGGATTTCTTTGAGGCAGAAGACTGGAATATCTCATAACAAAATTGAACTCCTCTATTGTCAATGTCTCAGTGGTTTTTTGGGCTTGGCTGATATAGATTCTCACTGAGTATCAAATGACCATGAAGTCAGTGCTGTTGACTTCTGCTCTGAAATCCTGTGGGTCCTGCAGGGAGTCCTACAGGCCCTGGGGACTGTGAAACAGCAGCAGCCATCTCCCCTGTGTGTTAGTCAGGCTGATTCTTTAGCCTGGTGTTACCACACCTGCTGGAAGAAGTTCCTGTGCAGGTTCTGCTGGGTCCTTCATGCCATGTTGAGGTGGTGTGGATGAACCCCCATGTCTTGTCTCTTGGGGCTGGAATATCCTCTGAACTCTCTCTGGTTTTTCCTGCTGGCTGCAGCAAATCCAGGTTGGATGAGACTGTGTCTCTACTCTTCTCCTTAGAAGGCATCTTAAAATCCCAGCAGTTCTTAGATTTTGATTCAAGTTCAGCAGACACAATACAATAACCTGTTTGTGAATTCCTGTTTTGACACACTGCTGTTTTCAAATAGCTTTAAAGGAAATGTATGGGGTGGAACTGATACCACTGAAAATGAGTCACTGACCTTCCCCAAAGCCAGGAGCTGCTGTGCTGAGGATGGGCAGTATTGTCAAAGTTCTGGCTTATCCTTGTGCTTACTGAGTCAGAGGTTTGTGTCTTTAAAATCTCTGGGTTTTGAAGCTGTGCTCATAGGTGAGACCATGTATTAAAACCATGTAGCTGGTCCTGTGAGAAATGGCTGGGATTTGGGGTCTCCAGGTGTGTGCAGCAATCCCTGCTTAGACACTGGTGCAGGTGGGCTCAGCTGGGCCCCACAAACCCTCATGCTGAGGGTCCCTGGGGCTGCTCGCTGTGATCCTGCTGCTTTCCCTTCAACAGGTTCCCTCTTGCTTGAGAGTCTGAAAGATCACATCTCCACCACTGCCCAGGACCACTGCAAAGCCATCTACCTGCACGTGCTCACCACCAACAACACAGCAATAAACTTCTATGAAAACAGAGACTTTAAACAGCACCACTATCTCCCCTATTACTATTCCATCCGAGGGGTCCTCAAAGATGGCTTCACCTACGTCCTGTACATCAATGGTGGGCACCCACCCTGGACAATCTTATATCCTTTCCCTGCAGGCTGCTGAGCAGAGGCCAAACCCTGTTTTGGGTTAACAGCCGCAAAGTGTGGGTAGATGTGGAGACTGAAACCTGCTCAGAAGTGGGTTTAATCTGAAGCCAGAAGGAAGGTGATGTTAGAGGGATTTGACAGTGATCCATGTGTCCCCAGGATCCCCGGACTCCTCTGGGAACACTTCAGGGAGCCAGTGTAGGAGAGCTGGAGCAAGTTGGATGCCAGTGAGAGTGAGTGCTGGTGTTAGGCCAAAGTAGTCTGTATGCTTTGGCTTGTAGGGTGCAGGATTTGGCCATGAACAGGGCAGAGAAACCCTTGGTCCTGCTTCCTGTGACCTGGGATCCCCTGTGAACCTGGCCTGGCCTGGATCTCAGCGGGCTGCTTCCACACTGACTTAGGGAGTTTGTTTCAGGTCAACGGATCACGGAGAAGAAACTTCATCCTTCTTGGGTGTAGCTGGTCTGTTCCGACCTCCCCAGGCAGGTGGATGGCTTGCTCTCCTCACAGGATCTTCTGTGGAGTGCAAAAGGGAACTGGCAGCTGCTTAGAGGAGGTATTTCCCACACAAGCTGGAGCTGCCATTCCCAAATTGCCATCCTTTACAGGACAGAGCAGACCTGCTTTTGCTAGAGAGGTGGAGGCAGTGATTGCAAGGAGCAGATGTGACTGAGCTGAGCAGCTTCCACTGTGCCAGCGGTCCCTGCAGGCAGGGTGGGTCCAGGAGTGATTTAGGTTCTTTGCTAAGTTACAGTGTAAATGTTGCTGTCCTTAACTGGTGGCCACTGACTACCTACAGCACATTGGCTCCACACTAGCCAGCTTGAGCCCATGCTCCATTCCCCAGAGGATATACAGACAAGCCCAGAGTCTCCTCTGCAGCCTCCTGCCCTGGTCTGGCATTTCTGCCAAGAGCGGCATCGAGTACAGCCGGACGATGTGACTGAGAGAGGGTGCACAGGAAGCACAGGTGGGTACTGGGGGTGGGTACTGGGGACAGCTCCCTTCCCTGCCCCACGGCCACCGTTCTGTGACAGAGATCCCGGAGTGAGCTCATCCTGTGGAAGGTGTCTGGGCATGGCTGTGTTCCAGCTCCAGCCAGCAGCTGAACTCCTGCTGGTTTCATTTGAAGGGAAATCAAACTCTGACCTTGTTTACTTGAGCCCAGAGCCCAAGAGCAGGTGGAACCTGCTGTCCCTCTCCTTTTCCCAGCTGCTGGAGCAGCGTGCAGGACCCACAGTGCCTGAGCCCTCAGAGTCCCAGCACAGTAACTGGAAGCCCCATTTGCTGCCAGTGCCATTGCACGTGTCTGACATTTCCAGGACAGTGGCTCCCCAGCACATTTTCCCTAAGTGTTTCCCTAAAACATCTGCCCTCTTTTCTTTCCATAGGATTGTTCCTCCTTCCACCTGACAGCCAGCTCTGCACTGGTTCCAGTGATGACAGCTCTTGGCCGGTGACCCAGCCCCCGGATGGGACTCCTTGTTCCACAGGGCCTGACCTTTGGTAGAACTTCACCCCTGAGGCTGCAGCCCCGGCTCCCCACGTGGGCTGGGCGGGCCTGGCTGTGCCGCAGCCGCGGGCCCTCGGCGTCACCCCTCCGTGTGCATGTTGCACTGTCCCCGCCACTTCCCTCGCCTCCGGTTTGCTCCTCCCCATCCATACCCGGGATGTCGAGGGGCTCAGCTGCTGCTCCCGCTCCATCCACAGCTGCTGAGAGCAGCTGAGGGAGGTTCCTGGATCTGCACTGACAAACCACTTAAATGAGCCGGGAGAGCCCCGGCTGGCAGGGCAGAGTCTGCCCTTGTTGCTGGGGAAGGGGAGAGCTGGGTGAGGGGAAAGGGGGGAATGGGAATCATGTTAAGTCCTGCCATGTCAGCTGCTGGTGCATCCTGTGGGTAACTTCCAGGGAGAGCAACTGCCTCGCATGAAACTACCCAGCCCCACCAGCCCTCTGGAGCGATGTAAAAAGAAGCATACAATTCAGGATGCATAAAGTAGAAGGCAGGGAATGAAATTGCTATTTCATAGTGAAATATATATGTATTATACTGTATAGATCTTCCTGCCTTTGTCCAAGTTGGAATGTAGCAGGGGAGGGGAGCTGGGAGTGTAGAGTCTGGTCCAGAGCCCTTCTCCCCTTCCTTGGCACCAGGCTGGACGTCGCAGGACCTTGAGGGATGGGATGTGCAAAGATCACAACTGCTTTTCTTTGCTGAGGAAGATCCCCAGCTGCTCAGCATTGTGCTTTGGGCTGCGATCTGGGCACCTCTGGGCTGTGCTGGGCCGTCCCTCAGGGGCTGCCCGATGTGTCCTGGCTGCTCTGGCTGGACTGAGTAGCTCATGTCCAGCCTGCGTGGAGGCCCCAGAGCTGCAGCCAGGCCAGGGGCCCTGCTATATTCCCATGGCAAATCCCCCTTCCCTGGCCAAGGCTCTTCCATGCTCAGCACCATGTTCCTTGTTCCCATCTCATTTTTTAACTGGGACTGGTGCAGAGGGATCCATGCCAGAGCAGGTGCAGGGCCTGGATGGGCTGGCACTGCCAGAGCTGGCAGGGGGTGGGCAGGACCTGGGGGTGCCACATGGCTCAGGCTGGGCCTTAGAAGAGCCAACAAGCACATTATGGCCTTGCAGCCTGGATGGCCATAGAAAGCCCTGTCAGTGTCTGAGGCCCTCGGTGGGAGTTCAGTAATAAAAGGATGCAGGAGATGAGCTGCTGTGACTAATGCCGGGCTGGAGAGCAGGAGGCCTTAGGGGCTGGCACATTTGATGTCTGGGAGCACCACCAGGCTGTTCTGGGAGGTGCTGATCCTTCTGGGGCTCAAAGACAAGGTAAAGAGGCGTTTATGAAGAGTCAAACAGGCCACTGATGGAAAGCCCAGCCTTTGAAACCTTTAAGCCCCAAAAGGCCAGGGCTGCCCTTGGCGTGAGGGCATCTCTTCCATCCCATATGATGTCTCTGGCCCCCCTCTAGTTCAGCAGTGCCAGTGGCACTGGGCAGGCAGTTCCTCCCCCAGCCCCAGTGCTTCCCCAGGGTCCCTGACACCGTTCCAGCCTCTGCTGTTACGTTTTAGTTTGGCATATTTTTGCTTATCCACTTTTTACTTAACACATCTGTTGGTTGAGAGTTTCTTTAGCAGCCCAAGCCCCTGGTTTCTCTCAGCACTTGGTGTCTCTGGACCAGAATGAAGCCCTTCTCCCCTGATTACCTGGGACTGAGGAGTGTGTGTGTCCCCAGTTTCTCTCCTGCCCCTTACACAACCTAACTCCATTACTGGATCACATCCCAAGGGAGCTGTGACTGGTCTGTGTGCCCTCCTACCACCCTGCCCTGAGGTGTCAGCCCTGTCCCCACCATAGCCCATTATTTATTGAAGAACCTCTTGCTAAACGTCTTCAATTAAACCAAACCTCTTTTTTGAGTTGTCTGTCCCTGCCTCTGACCAGCTGCTCATGCTCTGGCTCTGGCCTTGTGCTCTGCCCCACTGTGGGGTGACCACAGACCCTTTTCTACAGGGCTGGGGGGATCCTGGGGGAGCTGCTGCTGCTCCAAGATAGGGATGAGCTTGGAGCAGGCAGAGAGGGGACAGGAAAGGTGAAGCAACTCCTCCAGGGCTGAGCCTGTCCTTCCAACAGGGCTGCAGGAAGGGTGGATTTTCCTAAGGCTCAGCTGAAATGGACTGGGGCCTTGTGCAGCTGCAGCGCTGGGCTCCTCGCTGGCTGCCTCCATTTCAGCCAGGACCAAGGCCCCTCACCTCAGGCACAGCCAGTGCCCAGGAGGTGCTCCTGCACCTGGGACAAGCTGCTCCCAGCCCCTGCCTGGAGCTGTGGGGAGCACAAACCATTCTGGAGCAGCCCAAAATCTCAAGGGCTATAGTGGTGCAGCCCCTGAGCCAGCCCACACCTCTCCTGCCACCAACAGCTCCAGCCCTTCACCTCTGGCTCCCCCACCCTGCACATCCCCAGCTCTGGGTCACCGCAGGCTCTGCACCAGCCCTCAAGAACGATCCCAAGGGTTAAACTTTCAGCAAAGCCATTTATTCCACTTTCCTGCTCCCACAGATCTCCAGGCAGGGACCCACATAAGCATCCCCAATGCCCCAGAGGGAATTCATGGCACGGCTGCCCCATTGCGCCAGCACCCCGAGCGGGAGCTCGGCCACTAACGTGGGCAGAGGTGCTTGACCAGAAGCCGCAGGCCTCAGCTGTGCCCAGTGCCAACACAGCCACATCCAAGTCAAGACGGGGCATTAAAAAAATTAGATGTTTTGTTCCTTACAAATGAAAGGGGGACCTGACAGCAGCAGTGTGTCCCTGAAATCAAAGCGTAATTCTAAGGCTCCGGCGCCCTCGCGTAAGCACATGAACTCTCTGCAGGGGCTGTGCAGGTTGATCTGGGAAGCTCGCTTAAGAGTTTAATGGCCATAAAAATAAAATCGCTTTTCCCTGCTTTAGACAAACCCAACCCCTCCTGGCTGGGCAGTGGGATCACGTGGGCGGCCACTGCAGCCAGCCACGGGTCGGAAAGTTGTAAGTCTCTCAGCTCACCCACTTTTAATTGAGTGCCAACACGGCGGTGTCACTCCATCGTCTCGGCCAGCGGCTGCTCCGCCACAACATCGGCGCCCAGCCCCGCTGGCTGCTCCAGCACCTCGGCCCCCACCAGCTGCTCCGCCAGGGCCTGGCCCTCCAGCCCCACGAGCTGCTGCTCGACCCCCGCCTGTGCTGCGCCCGGGTGCTCTGCCCTCTCTGCCAGCTCGTTGCCCGCTTTAGCCAGCTCGTTGCCCGCCTTGTGGGCATGCAGGTGTCCTGCTGCCCCGCCAGCCTGGTCAATGGCCGCCTTCTTCGGCCTCTGCGTGGCAGCCACTGCCTCGGCCAGCTTCTCCTCCGGCACCATGTTCAGGATCTTCAGGGCAAACAGGAGCTGGAACTTGGCGGTTCCTACGAAGGAGTTGGCCAGGAAGTTGGGCAGCCCGCCCATGCGATCCTTCTGCGTGTAGAGGGGGACACGGACCATGCCCATCACCTGCAACAGCACGGGCACAGCTCAGCAGGGGCCACGGCAGCACCAGCCCCCCCGCCCTGNCCCCTCTGCCCCACCCCCTCCCCCAGTGCCCGCCAGCCCTTGGCCCAGGCTCGCCCTGCCCCCATGCCAGGTCCTGCCCCTCCCTCCCACACCAGCCTCTGCCCTTGCCTGCCCTCAGCCCCACTGAGCCCCTTCACTTCCCCTTCCCAAACCCCCCCAGGCCCCTGCTCTCCCTGCCCAGCCCCTTAGCCCAGCCCTGGCTCTGCTCCCCCTTCTGCCCCTTTGGGGGGGAGCCCACTGCCCCAGGCCACTATGGGGAGTCCCACTTTCCCCTCTAGCCCTGCCCTGCGTGGGGACACCACGGCTGACCCACGAGTCCCCCTCAACCAGGCCACAACCCCGAGCCCGCTGCCTCTGCTCACACGGCTGCCGACACCAACCGAGCGCCCCGTGGGCGCGCGGGGAGGCCCTGGCTCTCGCGCTCTGCCCCGGCCATCAGCCGGACTTGGCTGCCCGGGAGGAGGAAGGTGCCTCCCGCACGGGAGGAACTCGGGTCACAGCGACATCACCACACCGAGGTCACGGTCCAGTCCGGGGCACTCAGCCCAGGGCAGGGGGCGATCCCCCCCAGCTGCAAACGGCCCTTGCCTGCATCCTGAGGCCGAGCGGTAACACGGGGCTCGTCCCTGCGTGGGTGGACACAGGGAAAGGCTGGAGCTCGAGCTCGCTATGCTCTGGAGCCTGCGGCACGACCCCGGCCACAGTTCCTAACGCCGATGCCACGGGCGGTGCGGGCACCTGCCGCCGGCAGCTCTACCTGCGGTGCATTCCCCGGCCGGGCTGGCCAGGGCAGCCCGGCAGACCCAGGAGGGAAGCGGTGCCTTCCCTGGGCTAACTGAGAGCTCGCACACCCCTCCCGGGTGTCCCACCTCCATCCCGTGGTCTCGGGAATGCACCGCGCTGATCTCGATGGTGTGCAGCTCCTCCAGGGTGAGCTGCCTGGCGTAGAAGTGTGCCACCACGCGATGTGGCCCCTCTGTCAGGTGCGAGCACAGATAGTCAGCTTCCGTCAGGCGCACACAGCCTAAACCCAAGCCCAGCACCCGATTCAGACCGTCCTCCAGGGACCAGTAACGGCGATCCACGAACCCCCCGGGAAAGCCCAGCAGTCCGTCAAATCGCATCTGCATCTGCAATAGAGGCGCAGGGTGTTAATGGGGCACGGCGCGGCCCCCGGCGGGGGGCGAGGGGGCGTCACGGAGGCCTCCGGAGGAGCGCGGGAGGCGTCGCGGCCGCTCCGTCGCGGCCCTACCAGCTCCGGCGCATCCAGGACCATTCACCGACAGCGGCCCGGCCGCCGGGGCTCTCCGCCCCGGCCGTACAAGCCCGCGGGCCCGGGGGCTCCCCCCCGGGCTCGGGCCCAGCCTGATACTACCACCCTGCACGGGAACTACCGCGGAGCCACCGCCCCTCAGCCCGCCGCCCCCGGAGCCCGCGGCCCGACCCAGCCCAATCCGCCCCGACCCAGCCCGAGGGCCCGCCCGCCCCCGCCCTGGTCCCAGTCACGGCCCGGCGCGGCCTCGCCCGGCC
>VWZW01000180.1:2714267-2764287 GCA_013397115.1 Edolisoma coerulescens
GCCCCGGCCCCCACAGACACCTCCCACGTAAAAACACGACACCAGCCCCTACCCACCGCCAGGAAACATGCACAGGCTGTGCCGAAACCGTGTCGGTGCGAGACCCCGCGCTGCGTCCCCGGGAGAGCCTGGCGGGGGCCNNNNGGTCCGGCGGCACGGGCAGGGTCCGGCCCCGCTCACGAGAGGCTCTGCTCGTCCTCCAGGTGCAGACGGGTCTGCTCGAAGAGAAGGGGCTGCGTGGGGCTGCCGGTGCCGCGGACGGGGAGCGTCTTGGTGAAGTCGGATGAGCCTGGGTGAGGAAAAGGGAGTTCAGTCTCAGTAATGGAGCCCTGGTGTCAAAGAGCCCTGGCAGGGTGCTCAGCCATCCCTCCTACCCTGGACTGACCACAGGAGACAGGGTTGGGGTCAACGCTTCATACCCTCAGATGCAGGCTCAGTGTCACGGCTGGGACATATGACACTAAGGGGGGACACTATCTGCCACAGCCTGGGAAAAGCCAGCAGGGGCCTGGATGTTTGTGGTGTCCAGGAGGCAGCAGAGCCCATGAACAGCAGAAGCCAGTGGGGAGGGATTTCTGCTGCCCTGCCTGGCGTCCTGGCACCCAGGGGCAGCAGGGATGCTGTGCCAGGAATGGGAAGGGAGCGAAGACAGAGCCAGCAGTGCAGCCTGGCTGGTTTGCTGCCCCTCCTTCCCTGCCCCGATGGCCAGGACCAGCCCCATCCCCACTCTGCCAGCATTCCCAGGAGGGCCCTGCTGCCCCACACAACAGGGATGCATAAGAAGAATGAGAAGACGTACCAGCTTACTCCTCTATACCAACAGAGCAGGAATCAGGACCCAGTGCTGCCCAAGACAGGAGGGAGGAAGGCAGACAGAGAGGGAAGGAGACATTAGAGAGGTAACTCAGAACAGACTGTGACTCTACGGAAGAAAACAGGCTGCAACGACAACAGTCAGAGGTGAGGACAACGCGGTGTCCCACGGGTGTGCTCAGAGCACGGCACACCGGGACCCTCCCCGCCAGGACAACACTGCCCCAGTCCCCCAGCAGCTGGCCCCGATGGTTCCCCTCCCTCACCCAAGAGCAGGAGCACATTTGGGAATGCACAGGAGGCTTTTGTCACACAGAACTGTGCCACGGAGTGGCTGCAGCCCAAAGAGAAGAAAGGAGGGGAAGGACAGAGACACAAGGGGGAGGGAGGAGGAGAGAGAAGGGGGGCCAAGTTACCTCTGTGTAAGCCCCCCTTGCCCACAGCTCGCTCTGCCCACTGGGAGGAAGCGGGAGCCCACGCACCGGGCAGGAGTGTTCCAGTCCCATCCCAGGGCTGCGGGGCACAGCTCCACAAACCGCCCCGGCCCCGGAGCCTCTGCGGCAGCCCCGGCCCCAACGGCGCGGCCGTTACCTGGCAGGAAGACGTCGACTGGGGGGTCACTCTCGGACCGCGTCAGGCTCCGGCTCTCGCCGCAGCCGCCGTCCTGCAGCACGTCTTCGACCGAGGGTGGGCGGCTACCTGGAACCAGCCGAGAGCGCGGCCCCTCAGCCCCCAGCACAGCACCGCGGCAGCTCACGGCCAGGGTGGATCAAGGTCTTCCATGTGAGGAAGCTCCCCAGGCCCCTCCAGCCCCGCTGATGTCCCAGGAGTGCCCCCTGACGATTGGCCCAGGTCACAGTGTCAAAGGGCCACCTCTTCACGTGCAGTCTCGTGGCCCAAAATGTGCCCATCACTCTCTCTCACCCCATCCTTGTCCCCTCTGAGTGCTGATTGAGCACCAGAGACCCATCCCAAAGACCCAGACACCCATCCTGTGTGCCCAGTACTGTGGATGTGCCCTCACCAGGACCCCAGTGGTGTTCTCAATGGTGCAAGGAGAGCCCATGGCATGGAAAGCTGTACTTCAGTAAAGCTCAGAGCAAGGTGAGATGCTTGGCAGATAAACCAGGGAGATCTGTGGATTTTGCTCCCTCGCCTCCAAGAAAAGACCCCAGCACCTTTCCCCGGTGAAGCACAGAGCCTCAGAGATGGACTTAGGGGGCTGGATGTTTCAGAGCTCATTTGTTCATTCCCCAGTTGTCCCTGTCCCACCGCAACAGCACGGAACACTGAGCTGAGGTCTGGCTGCACCCACACCTACCCTGCGGCACCGACGAGGCCTCCTCCATCTCTTCCCCTGCCACGCTCTGTAAGGAGGGACAGCACAGGTTACTTCTGCAGCTGGAGGCCTTTGCTGTGCCATTCTCCTGCTCTGGCTTTCTCCAGGGAGCTGTGCTCAGGGCCAGGGCTTGTTCCAGGGCAGGAGCAGGGGTCCCCAGTGCTGTAGCACCAAAGGCTGGGATGGAGGGGTCTTACCAGCAGTGGGCACTGGAAGCTCCTAAGGCCCAGCTCCCACCCCTGCCCCAAACACTGCTGGGCTCACCCAGGATGCTGGGGAAGGTCAGTTCTGCCACGGCTCCAGCTGAGTGGTTTTCCACTCCCAAAGAAGTGTCAGGAGCACAGGGAGTGGCTACCTCCTTCCCCATGGGGCCCTAGGGGTGAATAAAGCAGCCAAGACTCTTGGCTCTGGGCAATGGCCCTTCAGGAGTCACTTCCCACGTCCCAGAAGCTCCCCCAAGAAGAGCTCTGGCTCAGAAGCCCCCCCAGCAGAGCACACACTTACCTCTGGAGAGCTGGTCTCCCTCAGGACCAGCTCGCCCCCACTCAGCACCGCCTGTGAGTCAGAGTCCTCGGAGAGCTTCTCCTCATCCTCCTCATGGATTGGGGATGAGGGAGACCGTAGTGTGCTGCAGCAAGAGAAACTCCATTTGCAGGGAGCTGCCAGCACCCTGGGGCCTGGAGGACTTGGGGGCAGCACAAGCCAACTCTCATGAGCAGGAGCTCAGACTAGGGAGCTGAATTCACCACAGCCTCCGGTATTGGCTACATGGAGAGCAGCAGCAGCAGCAGAGTGGGACAGAGCCAAGTGGTGCCAAACTTCGGCACAGCAATAAGAGGCCCAGGTCCCACACTGCTCCTACCAGGGCTCCCTTCCCAGGCAAAAATCTGGGCTGGAGCACAATGAGGAGTGCCAGGAGCAAAAACCCAGTCTGATCTGATCTGAACAGCCCCGTATCCTCACCTAAAGCCTCCATCAAAGGGCAAACAGAGGAGCCTTCAGACAAGAACTACAGGATGTCAATTCAGCACTTTGTGCTCTGAAATTCAGGTCACTGCTCTCCCCATTCCTCTGCTCCTGAGGAGCTCCATGGAAAGCTGAAATCCAATAAGGTTTGGACATCAAATGTAAATTCAAGGACTAAGTGCACTGGGAAGGAGACATTTCCATCCAAAGTCTTTACTGTGGGGGTGGTGAGGCCCTGGCACAGGTTGCCCAGAGAAGCTGTGGCTGCCCCATCCCTGGAAGCATTCAAGGCCAGGATGGACAGGGCTTGGAGCAACCTGGGATAGTGGAAGTTGTCTCTGTCCACAGCAGGGGGTTGGAATGAAATGAGCTTTATGGCCCTTTCCAACCCAATCTGTGATTCTATTATTAAATTCTCCTTGTTAAAAATCCTCTTTCTTTTGGTGACAGAGCTGTAACCTCAGGTTGAACACAGGGACAATGTCCCAGTTTTCTCCCTGGCACAAGAACCTGCTGGACTCCTAAAATTCTGAGTTAGCTGTGCTAGAAGTGATGGGACCAGCCAGAGCCCTCTCCTGGCTCCCAGAGCGTGTGGCCACCAAGGCTCAGGGCTTGCGAAAGGAGTGGACCCCGTGCCCTGCTGACCTGTCTGGAGACTTGCTGCGCTTGCCCTTTTGGTGGCCACCCTCCAGGGCTCTGTCCATGCCCACGAGCGGGCGGCTGGCGGGAGGCATCCCATCCACCACCCCGGAGAAGCTGATCTCATCGTACAGAGGGGCCGAGGGGATGGAGGGGGACACCGAGCGAAGGCCGTTCAGTGCTTCCAGCAGGGAAATGGGCTCGTAGCCTGGGGGGATGTTGTCAGAGCTCTGTGGGTGAGAAAGAGGGGGGACGTTATGAAAATATCACCAGCCTGGAAGCCCCCTGCCCCCCAGGCAGCCCATCCCCACAGCCACCTCTCCAGGACACCTTGGCTCCTTCCCCAGCAACAGCCACACATTCCCCTCAGGGCTGTAGTGCTGGTGATGCTGCAGGCAAGTTCCCAGAGCAGTGCTTGAGAGACTGGGCATCCCCCTGATGTGCTTTCAAGAGCTGGGCAAGGAGGGTGAGAAAGCAGGTTCCTAAAAAGCTGCTATAAAGTACGTTTGGATTTTTTCCCCTGAAAGCTCCTCCAAAGGATCAGAGACCCTTCTAGCTCACTGAACATCCCACTTGTGCTCCCAGCCATGGAACATGCAGCTGTTTCACAGCACCACCAGTGTCAACAAGGCAGAGCTGAAGGAGGGGAGTATGTGTGTACCAGCTGAGAGATGGTTCTTGAAGCCTACCCCAATTCCACTTCTCCCATGTCCTCTCAGCTGCTAACACTGGCTCCCTGCACAGTCACCTCTGCTAAAAGGCAGGAAAAGGGATCACAGAACCACTGACTCCATAAGGAGGAAGGAAAACCACACCAATTCCCATTCCCTCTGTAAATCACAAAGCTGTCAGTCAAAGGGACCCTTGCAAAGCCATTAAATCAACATCGGTTTAACTCCAAAAATCCTCCTGATCATAAAAACCCTGTGGACACAGAGACAAATGGAGTTTCTGCTGCAGCCCAGGAGGCCACAGGCAGCTCAGCCCAGCCTGATGCAAATCAAGAGGCGACACTGCAGCAGTCCAGGCTACATTAAACTGAGCTGTTTCAGCCCTGTGTCCTCAAGGAGGTGGTTCTAAGTTGTACAGAGGATGGCACGGTGCTGCCAAGCCTGGCCATGAACCTCGACAGCTTCTGTGTGCCCCAAGTCCCAGTCACGCAGCTGCAGATGAGCCTGTCCAGCAGACTGTTCCAACACAGCCACTAATTTGGTCTGAGCTGAGTGCTGAACTGACTCACCTGTGGTCACAGGAGTTAGGTCTGATGGGGAGGGAAGAATGAGTGGCACCTGGGGTCAATCACCAACCCACATCCCAGTATTGGTCCTGTGAGGGTTATGAGCTTTGAAGATAAACAGCTCAGCTAAACAAGGAATGGGTTCCCAGCTGCTGCCAGCTGTAGGTGGTGGGGCCAAAAGCCATCTCCAAAAACCTTTCATCTGCAGACAGCAGCTCAGCTGTGCTATATTGTGGACAGAAAAGTCAGGGAGACAAACCCCCTTGGATTCACAGTTGGGACTTTTTCTCCTGGCTGTGCAGACCAGGCCCTGAGGGTTCAAAGGCTGCCCATTTGGGGTGCTGTGGTGAAAGCTCAGGTTGCACGGCACAGCTCAGAGGCTGGAGGAGGATTTCCCAGCCAATGGCTATGAGACCCGCACTGAGACACCACTCCCTCCCGGGACACTCACACCACACACCCAGGAACACTGCTAGTCCCTGGGGGAGGCTTGCAGGGAGCCAGGTCATGCCAGAATGGGTTCAAACCTGAACCAAGCACCAGGTTTTCTCCAGACCTGACAAGCCCAACAAGCCACGTTCCTAAAAGGCCGAGCATCTGAGCTGGCGTGAGCAAAAGAAAACTGCAACCTCCTTGATAGAGATGACAGCCATGGCTGCATTTGATGGGAGTAAACAAAGAGGGCACAAACAGCCTTCCTGGCCTGGGGGGTCCCTCACCTTTCCCCTTCCCAGCTCCTGGACCCCCACAATTGCCATTCATGCTGTCCCCAGCACAGCAGTCCACTTACACACTCCCAAACCAACTCAGAGGGTCCCAAGCAAGACAAGCTCCATCCTTCTTGTTTCCATAAAAAGCGAACCAGCCTGTCACAGCCAGTGCTCCTGAATGCAAGACCAGTTCCAGCTGCACCTCTACATCCCAGCACCAGAAACCACACCAAGATGTGCCCGCACCAAACTGCCAAGGGGATGAGGTAAGTGCAAGGAAGCTTTTAGGTGAGCTGTGGGGACTGCAGCTTGCCCATAGTCCTATGAAGCCATAAAAACATCTTGGCCAGGAACCATAAATCAGCCAGGGGACAGTCCCTGAGAGTCAGCATCAGACCCTTGTGCCAAGCTGCTTCCTTCTTGCTCGTTCCTCCACAGGCAAACCAGGGATGTCAGTGATCATCTGTGCAGGGTGTGAGCATCTCACTGCCAGTGTGAAGGACGTGGAGTGTCACAGCCTGGCAGGGGCACAGGCCAAACCCAGCATGTCAGCAAGCCCTTGTGTGGAACGCTGTCACGTGCAGGTGACACTGCTGGCAGAGAATTGCCAAGTGCAGCCAGCGGAGTCCACTTACTGTTCTTACTTCCCTTCTAGGCTTCCTGCTGGGCAGGGAGACAGAGCTCACCTTAAGGGGTTTAAAGGGGCGCTGTCAAGAGAAAACCATGTTTTAAAGAAGCTGTTTCTTGAGTTTAGTGACAGGAAGAGACACACAGCATCTCCTCACCTTGCTGCAGGTGACAACACCCGTGTCCTCCATACACCACACTGCTTCACCACAACTCTCAGGGCTTCTCCACCACCCTAATCCTCAGCCCCAGCTGAAGGCAGCAGAGGGCAGATGGATAAACCCAGCCTTTTTCTGTGACGGTATCTGTTCCCATGAAAGCCTGTGGGATGATTTAGATGCAGTTCTCCTTCTCACTCTAATCTCGGTGTCTCAGTAGAGCCAGCTGTGCAACAGCACTGCTCAGGCAATGAGCTGCTGCCCTCACCACAGTGGGGACATGCAACTGGGCCCTGAGGCCACCAGCACAACACTTCCCATCCCACACTCCCTCAGATGTATGCCAAGACACCCATGGAAGCTGCCACAAGGAGGCCTTTCTGCTCCCATGCTGGGAACCCCAGTGCCAAGGGCATTTCAGCTGTGTGCTGCCACACAGATGTGTGTGCAAGTCAAACTGGAACCCCAATGCCCTGTTTTCCCAGCTCCCACCCTGTCATGCCCAGAGTCTGCCACTTTTCTATTGGGCCAGGCAACAAGAAACCTTCTCATCCTGAGGTTTCTGTGGCTTTGTTTCCTCCATCCAGTTGTGTTACTAACCCATGGCAGTCTAGCAGGTTGATAAGAAAGGCAACACTGCTTGGGAAGCCCTCAGTGAAGGGTCTGACCAAATCTCCTGAGGTCCCAGGGCCACCAGCCATCACGCCAAACAACTCATGCACCCACCAGCTGCTTGCTCAGGCTGAGACCAGTGCCCAGGCTTTGAACAGGGGTCACCAGGTACTTACAGAGTGCTCATCATGGTCCACGCTCTGTGCCAGGACAGGGCTGAATGACACTGGTGACAGAGCCCCCGGCTTCTTCCTCACCGCCCGGATCTGCAGCAGGGCACGGAAGGCTAGGAGAGAACAGGAGGTGGTGACTGCACAGCCCAGCAGGGCCAGGCCGTGCCAGAGCTCCTTGCCTTGCCACAGACACACTGTTGGCATGAGGGAGCTCCTCTGTGCACGGGGAGCGGGGCCACGGAGCGCCCCAAAGCCAAGCATTGGGGTCGGGCTTCCAGTCCATTGATCTACACAGGGAAGGGATCTGCTGGCTGAAAACGTCTGGGTACACAGAGCCCTTGTGGAGAACAGGCACTGCCTGCCCCAGTACAGTTATGGACAGGGTACTTCAGGTACTGTACAAGTGTAGAGGCCCAGAAAAGTTCCCCTTAAGGGTAGGTCCACAACAACACAGTAAGAAAAACACGAGCTCGGCCTCAGGAGTGCACTGCATGCTACAGGTTGGGTCGGGGACTCATTAAAACCCCTCTGGGTTCCTTCAGGCCCCACAAACCTCAGCCCTGGAGTCCAGCTGTGGTGGTGAAAGGCTCCAGCTGGAGGGTTAGTAGCTGTACTCCTGTCTCCAGCACAGCCACCCCTCAGTCCTCCCACTGCCACAGCTTTGATCTCCACTCCCTGCAGATCTCTTCTATCTGCAGATCTCTAATATTGTTTGTTCCCCTGTGCCAAGGGCACATACAAACGAGCCAGACATCTGTTCTGATGCAGCTGTGAGAACTTGCCAGGCATCTCCCTAGCTCTTGTTGCACCCAGCCCCTTCAAGATCAGCCTAGAGCCAGAGAACAGAGGTACAAATCTATCCTTGCTGCCTCTGCACTCCCCAGAAGCAGATTCCCAGGAAGTCTGAGATGGGGGGCATTTTCCAAACAAATACAACCTACTCCCCTGCAGCCTGCAGATGAGAGAATGCTGTTCCTGTGTTTTATGATGTGCTACAGTCAAGGCTGTCTGGCACTTCCTCTGGTGAGATCTTGCTTTTGGTTACTGCTCTTTGCCATGTTTGGACTGTCTGGACTTAATTTCTCAGGCCAAACATCCGTCTTAGGCTCTTTATTTCTTTTCCTGAGAATTGTCAGTTAGAAACAATCAAATACCTCAGAGACGAGAGGGTAAAACACACACTCTGCCTCTTCCAGCAAAAACACAAATTTCTCAAGGGCCTCCTGTGCCTCTGTGCTTTTGAGAAAAAACCACAGAATTCAGCAAATGCTGCCTGAGTGTCAAAACATGTATTTAATTTTTTTCCATCTTTTGGGAGCTGAGCAATGCAGGGGTTTGCTCCTAACTCCTGGCAGAGCAAGACTCCAATCTGACCGTTATCTCATCTCTGCCTCCTGGTGAAATCTGGGTAAGGTTGTCAGAAGGAAAAAAAATCATGCTATGTACTTGGACAGCCCTCCAGTGGTGCTGGCTGCTCTCTCAGCCAGACACCCTCAGGAAAAAGCTTCTCCATCCCCTCCTTTGGGGGATTTTCCATCATCTTCACCAAAACACAAGAACTGCTGACATGGCACAGCCCGGAGCACCTGCACCTTCAGATCCACCCCAGGGAGAGTGCGAGTGGCCAGGGAGGCACTGGACAGAGAGCCATTCTCCTCTCGTGTCTGAGGATATTTATCTTAGG
This sequence comes from Edolisoma coerulescens, assembly GCA_013397115.1. NCBI lineage: Eukaryota > Metazoa > Chordata > Aves > Passeriformes > Campephagidae > Edolisoma > Edolisoma coerulescens. Next base: position 2,723,226 of record VWZW01000180.1, read on the forward strand.
TGCCGAGAATCTGCAATGCCAGTGAGAGCAGCAGCACGTGCGATGCTGAGCCCTGGGGAGGGGTACCTAAAAGAGGCTCCTTCTCCCAGCCTGCACTGCCTTATCAGGAGCCTGGGAGGGGGCATGGGGGACTCACGGAGCCTGCAGATGGGGCAGTTGTTGGCCTGGTAGCGCAGCGTGTCGGCGCAGGAGTTGCAGAGGCAGAGGTGGCGGCAGGGCAGGATGAGGGTGTCCCGCAGGTCCGACAGGCAAACCACGCACTCATTGCTGTTGTCACTGTTCTCGTCGTCTGAAGGCTGCAAGGAGAGGCAAGAGCTTGGCATGGGAATGGTGGGGGTTATGCCAAGATGCCAAGGGACAGGAGCCTGGGGGAATTTCCCACCCAAAAGTCTGTGGAAATTCTCTTTTTGCAGCTCTCAGCAGGGGTTCCTCATGGAGAGCAAGCTGTTGCCCACACAGCCCTGCTCACACTCCTTCCTCTCAGGGCATTGCACTGTGAATTCATGGCAGAGCTGCCCTTCCCCAGAGCCATGCTCTTTCCAGAGGGGACCTGTTTTGGGGCAGGGATCCCCTTGACTGAGGCTGACCAGGAAGAAGCTCCTGCCTCCCATCCTGGTGGCTCCAGGGTCAATAGGGAAGTGAACTCTTTGGCAACTCTGGCCTTTCTTCCCCACAGAGAGAGCAGCCCCAAAAGGAGCTGTGTGCTGCCTGTCATTCCAGCCATGTCTAGGCCAGCTTCCACAGGTCCCCTGAGCAAGTGAGTGGTTCTCCTGCATCTCCTGCGCTGGCACAAGCTCTGATGCAGCTGCAGGAGAACCAGCCCAGGATGCTCACCTGCCCACAGCTACCCTGGTAAAAGTGTGCACCCATTCAACACGAACGTGCTTCACACCCATCTTTCTCAGAGCGCCACAAATCGGATCACAGCCGCTGATCAAGCTGAGAGGAGAAACTCACTCTCCAACCACAAGACTGACACCAGAAGACTCCACAGTCTGCCCACTGATGTCACAGAAGTTGTGCCAGAGCCCACCACGATGACCCAGGATGGGGCACCCTCCACCTTCACCTGGGGCCCCTTTGGTCACTGGGGCTAACAAATGCCAGACTATGGGCAACCTCACTGTAAACAGCAATTGAGCTGCTGCCACATCCTCACCCAGCCTTTTTTTGGAGGGAGACCAGGCTCTTTGCTGTCCCGCTCACATGGTTTGCTGAATAAGGAAGAACAAAAATGGCCCCAGGCCACTTGTCTGATGGGCCACAAACATGGGATTGCTGGATCAAGAGAATCATCACAAGACCCTGGAAGGCCCAAAGAGAAGCCCTCGATCTGGTTAAGTAGATCCTGTGCAAGAAAAATTTTGGAAAAGACTTCTCCCTCCTGCTTGTTCAGGTGCTACCTGTTGGCACAGGCAGATAGGGATCACAGGATGCTCTGGGCAGGACACTGGAGAGGAAATCCTGCTTGTCTTGCTCCGTGGCTACTCCACGGTTTGCAAATCATGGACTCCACACCCTGGAGCAGTGTGATCCTGAGGCCAGCACTGGGTACACTCCACAGCCCAGGTGGCAGCAAAGGGCAGCTCTACAAAGGCTAAAAGAAGAACAAAGCAGTCACATAACCTGTGCAGGGCTGTGCAGCAGGCTGAGATCCAGCAGCAGCTCCTGCCTCAAGATGGGAAACGTTTCTGGTTATGGCATTTGCATAAACATCCCTTAGGGGTGCTGTGCTCCCTCCTGCTGAGGAATGCAAGAGGAATGTCTCTGGACACTGGCAAACCCCAGAGAGCTCATTTCTCTGAAACGCTACAGGAACACGCAGAACCCCCAACCAGAACATGAGGGAGCCACAAGAGCAAAGCGCAGACACCAAGCACGACTGCCTTGACTGCAGAGAGGCAGCAACACTGGCTCTGTACAAGCCCTAAAAATCAGAGCTCTGACACACCTCTGGGGCACTGATGCCCTTCTCTCCTAGCAATCCCAGCCACAGGGAACATCCTCAAGAGCTTCATGCTGCCTAAAATTACCTCAGCGCAACTCCACTGACTGTTTGGGCCTGACACCAGGGATGATCTGTCATCCTTGGGCTTCTTTGGTGCCTGCAGGAATGACACAGAGTTGACTCTGGGAAGCACCTCCACATTGCCCTGATAATCCCCATTGTTAAGCTCAAAAGCAGAAGGTGCAGGCTGGAAATCCCCAACCAAGGGAGCTTCCTGGGCACCTTTACCTTGGTCTCCTGGTTGTTTTTGTTCTCGATGCCGTAGATCTCCTGAAGCAGGTAGCTCACCCGGTCAACCTAGGGGAGAACACCACAGCTGGAGTGACAGCTGCTCTGTCCTTGCTGGTTTATGACCACCTTCCCTCCCTCCCTCCCTCCCTCCCTCCCTTTGTCAAATGTCCATGTTACACCCAGAGCTCCCCTATAGTGACATGAAAAAGTTAACAGAAACAAATATTACAAAGGACAGCTGGGAGAATGAGCCTCTCCTTGTTCAAAAAGTAGAGCCCATCCTGCCTGGTTTGAGCAGAGAGTAACAGAAGTGGCTAGCTGGGCTATCAAAATAATCTAAAAAACAAGTACTCTGCTTATCCCAGACATCTAGTGGGAAAACACACCCATAGCTCAAATAATCCAGAGGAAATCAGCCTTCCACAGTCCTCTCCTCTGTGAGGTCCTGCTTAACTTTAACCAAGATGAACTTCCACCCATTTTTGCAACCTCAGCAGATGGGCTGTGCCAACAGCTCCTTACTGGCACACCAGTAGCAGCACATCACCTCCCTGTTCATCCCCGGGGAGCATAAGGTTAAGATACTGAGGACAGACAAACCATGTCCCTTAGCATGAGAAGCACTCGAAGAATAACTCTACGTTAGTGCAGTGTCATTTATTGCCATCCCCAGGCCCTTGGTGGCATCTCTAAATTGGGAGTGTGGTGGCAGAAGGCGCTTGAGGCACAGGTGGAAGTTGCTCAGAGCCCCAACCTGGGACAACTCCAAGCCATGACTTCTGCAAACTGGCAGCTGCCTGCAACCCCCCCCCGAGCAGCTGAATTACAGCACTGAGGCAGTCAAGATTCAGTCCTGTTAAACATCTTTACTGATGTTTGGTGGGAATGTTGATCTGCTGGACGGTAGGAAGGCTCTGCAGAGGGATCTGTAACAACAGGGGAGGCTCAGGTTGGACATCAGGAGCAATTTCTTCATGGAAGGGGTTATTAAACATTGGAAGGGGCTGCCCAGGGAGGTGTCAGAGTCACCATCCCTGGAGGTGTTCAAGGAACGACTGGGCTGGGTGGCATGGTGGTGGATCAGTCACAGGTTGGACTTGATGACCTTGCAGCTCTTTTCCAACCTGAAGGATTCTGTGATCTGGTGCTACACAGCAGCTTCCCCAGAGCAGGATGTGTTCCTCCACAGAAACCCTCATGACAGGTAAAAGGGTGAGGGGGTTGTAAGGTACCAAACAGGTACATCTCACAAACAAGGGGAGGAAACGCTTTCCTGCCATCTCCAGTAGCTGTCCAGCTCACAACATGCAGTGAAGCCAAGCCACCAGCACCCCACTGCTAAAAAGAGCTCACCAATCCCAGGGCCTCTGTAATTTCCATGTCTAACTGGCCTCTCTCCTCTCCTCTTGTCACGGTTCAGAAGAGGAGTGGCTTTGCCAGTGCTGCAGAAGATGACACATGCCAAGGTGGGGGCAGGAGCTGGCTGAATCCAACCCATTTGCCAGTTCAGAAGTGCTCTGAGCTGGGACACAGCAGTGATAACAAACTAATTCCAGAGTCTCCCTGTGTAACTCAGTGTGCAGCTCACAGACAATCTGTTCTAGGCCTGCATTTCATGGCAATGAGATCAGCTGTTGGACTGCTGAGCAAAACCCTCTGCAGCGGCTCACAATTCACCCAGGAAGTTTGGGAACAATTATGTGGGAGATGTTCTTTTTGTAACTTGGCATTTCAAAGAGAGCCTTGTTCCAGCATCCTGACATCCAGAGGATCATGATGAGCGACAGTGAGTTGTCAGCTCAAAGCACAGAAGAGGTCAGGAAGAAGACGCCCAAGTCTCTGCAGGACTCTGCGTTCCTTTTGACTGCTTCCCTCTAAAAATCCTGAGGAGCTTCTGTCCCAGTAGGGAAAGGGTGAGCAGTGCAACAAAGCTCTTACTAGGAAGAACTCCAGGTTTTCAGAGTGGGAGTGATTACGAAGGAGTAGGTGGTTGTACACAATGCTTCACCTTCATGCTTCTCCAACCCACCCCACACCACGTCATCCTTCCAAAGGCTTCCGTTGCTATTTACAGCCTCAGCAGATGCACACGGAGCCACTGGCCAAGTCCAGGTCATGTTTTTCTGCTGATCCATCTGTTTGTATTCATCCATGCTGACTTTCTTCAGACAGGTTGGTGCTTACACTACAACTGATCTCAGCACAGAGCAGTTCAGCTCATGCACTGCTGCTTCCTGATCAATGCCCACAAAAGGTACCCACAACCCTGGCAATGGCAGGGAGGGAAAGGCAAAAGAAAAGCAGGGATGGCAAAGAATGTACAGTGTTATACCTATGGTTTACTCCAGATGTAGACTCTACACCTCTGCTCTGTGCTGGTAAGGGTGCAGATGCTATCTCAGTTTCAGTGGTGCTGTGTGTTTTTCTAACAAGAGCTTCCTTCTATTTCAAAAGCCACAGGAGAGAACTTACAAGCATTACATTTGACAAACTGCCAATAAAATAGAAGTACCCACAGCCAAACACTGAGTGGGAAGGTTACATGCTCTGCCAGTGAAGACAGACAAGCACACACTGTTTCACTGCAGAGTCAGCTAACCATCCTGTGGTAGGGTGGAACTTCCCTGGACAGCATCACTCCCAGCAAGATGCTCCATTTGGGGAGTCTGGAGTGCTGAGTGGAGAAGGGTGCACACATTACCTTAGAGTGTACACTAACCCAACACTGACTTACTCCATGTAAGCAGAGGTTTAAAGATAAAAAAATTAACACCCCCCCCAACAAAAACACCCCACCAGTGGGATAAATTAGTGACTTTTCATGAGCAAGTCTGAGGACAGGGCATGAGTCTGCACAGTGTTGATGAGGCAGACAGAGAATTTCCAAATGCGATCTTGAGCTATGGTTACTGATAGTGCTCGTAGCTCTTTTCTGACCCGGGGACTGGAACGAACATCTTAGAGCAAAGAGTGTCATATTAAGGCACTTAATGACCTTCTTGGTAGTAAAAGGTACTTAATTCAAATCAGAAATCCCTAGCTATCAAGTAAGCAGATGAAGCAAAACTCATTTAAAGCTAAAACACAGCACACAGCTAAAGCTGAAAGGATCGACCACCAAAATTTCATCTCTTTCTTGAAAACATTTCAAGGTGATCCTTGCAGCAGAATCACTACCAGATTTCTTTTCAGAAGCTGAAACTCTTGGCAATCTTAGTAATTTGCAGTTGCTTATGTATTTCTGGCTATGCAGGACTGGATGCAACCCCACTCTTGATAAGGCACTACCCAGCTTCTGCACATCACACCACACCAGGATGGGGGACAAAACGGCAAAATTAAGGGTTGCCAGCACCTCGCTGCCTTTGCTTGTGATATCTGAGCTAAGGAGGTGAGATCTCAGGCTCTCAGTGAACACCAAACCTCCCCACTGGGTACAGCCAGGCACCTGCGGGACACCAGCAAGTCTTTAACCAAGAGTAGACAGGAAACAGGTACTTACGATCTGCTTCTGTTTTAGCGGTTTCACGGAAAAACTGCCATCAACATGCTAGCAGGAAAAAAAAGAAATGCATTAAATAGCTGTAGTGTACAAATCAGAATGGACTCATTTCAGAGCTGTGTCTGCTAGCTAAGGGGAGGGTGGGGTGTGCATCAGCAGGACAGCCTGGATGGCAGTCCCTCCCAGCAGAGTTAGTGGAACAGGGTATCAGAGCGCTACTGGTCTGCTCCAGTGCGGAGCCAGGTGGACTCGGCTCAAGTTAAACCTGGCTGAAGTGGGTCAGAGCACACACAAAACTCCCCTGGCACACTGGATGCTTTCAGGTTGCAAGCAGTCCAACTGGGTGCAGACACTTCTTCAGCCAGTCCAACAAGACTTGGCGGGGGATATTTGTTAACACCCTAAATAACATCAAGTGACAGAGTCACTCGAGGCCAGAGCCCTGACAGAGCAAGGGGCTGCCATGAGGCTGAGAACAAGGTTTGTCCACTGGATGGAGTCAGAAACAAGTCCCACGTGCTCCACATCCTCAGAGCTGCAAGCCTTTCATTTGCTCAGTGGCAGCAGGCACAGCTGGAACAATTCTGTGCATGCCTGGTGCCAGAATTAGTGATGGGAGTAGTGTGCCGGTTCTACTTTCCACATCATCCACAAGGGCCACTAAACTGAAAGAAACCAACTCCCCTGCCACAGCCTAGAGAGCAGCAAAGCAGACTCAGGGGATGCTCCAACAGCTGCAGATCTGCATCTGTTTGCTGAAGGAGTCTCAGAAGGAAGGGACAACAACATTGCACCACAGACAAAACAGTCCTGTTTTCAGGCAAACAAGTTTCTGCCTTTGGAGGAGCTGCAAAGTCAGACTACACACAGGATCAAGGTTATCCTTCTGATCTTAAAGATACATACAAATAGCAAGTTACCAAGTCCTGCTGGTCTGTCTTTCCTCTGAACAAGCTCTGGGGATCAGCAGTGCTCATTTATCAATGACCTCCCCTGGATTTATGGACCTACACTTCAAAAGCTGCAATTACTCTAAGGATGGGGAATATATTTTAGCCAAACAGGGAGGATGAAGAACTCAACATGTACTTTGCCTTGTGACTTTTTATTAAAAGGGAGATTTTAATCTTGTTTTAAGCATTCAGTGGAAGATGAGAGATAAGAAGTGGCTGAACTATGACTGAAGGATTCCAGTGCGTTGTTTTTTCACATCAGCCAGAGGAAACTACAGTAACATCCCTGCCCTGGTCCTAGAGGTGCTGCAGCTAACTCCATCTAATTTCTGACAGATGTCCAATTGCCAGGAGTAAAGCTACCTACAAAGCCCCTGCTCAGAGCAGCCGTTCTGAAAGGGGAAAACTCATTTTCTTCACAGACCAAGTCAAACAAAAAAGCAACCTAGAACACTTAGAGCATCTTCCAGCCATATGGCTTCCTTAGGACTGACTGTGCTTCCTATGCCCTCTGACTCAGCTTGTCACCCTCCACATTATCCACCTCAGAGGAATAGAATTAGGACCTGGCCGGAAGCAGGCAGATTGAGATACAGAAGTCAGCCACCTGCCAGCTGGGAAGTGGGGAATTTCCAACAGCACAGCACTGATGCTGCTCCCCTCTACATTTCCAGCTCTGCTCCAGCACCTCTTGCCTCATGTCAGCATGTCACTACAGGTATCACCTACCCAGGAAAGGTGTCTGCAGTATTACCATAACCAGACACAACAGGGTTATGTTATGGACAGGTCCAGTTATGGATATTTCAACTGTTTTCAGGGTCCAGTTATCATGGGAAGAGAGTTTGTTATCAAGGCTTGTACATACAGCTTGGCCTTACCACGTAGGCAGGGGTCGGTTACATCAAACACACCACTCAACAGCAGTGGAGCTCAGTCTTTACACAGGATGCATCCCAATCCTTCCAAGAGGGCTTGGTCCTGTGTGCAAACTCAGGCCTAACAATGGTGCAACAGAGTCTGGACACAGCAGATCCAGTTCTGCAAAAATCACGAGGCCCTGGAAAACAGCATGGCAGCAGCCATGGCCAACACCTTCTACCCTCCATGGGAACACACCCTCTCCACACACAGGAAACACCCCTGCCATTCCCTGAGTGACCAGCTCAGGTACAAATGATAATTACAGGCTGCACAGGAGCTGCTGCAAATGATTCTTTGTACTACAGCAGCACCCAGGAACCCCAGTCACGGGCCAGGACTCGGCTGTGCCAAGTGTTATATAAATATAAACTAATGACCTGTGGAAATGTTTACATACACAAGAACAGGGATAGAGGGATAAAAAACCCCTTAATTACCTTTTCAAATGCAGCCAGAAGAACATGGGCATGACCAGTGACCTCAACCACTACTGCAAAAAGAGAAAGGGCAGACCTGGTTAAACCTTTCAAACAGCACAAGCATAAAAGTACCCTGAGCTGAATTTTAGTCCACTGACAATTTCTCAGCTTTCATCTGTTCTATTTTCACCTTCTCCTGCATTCAGAACTTTTCTTATCTTGTCATCAGGTTGGTTCAGAACAGGGCAAGAACAAAACCCTGCTGGGCTCTGTGGTGAGCCCTACAGAACCATGCCTTCATTGTCCTGGGTGCTCCAAATTATCCCACTTTGTTTGCAGAGGTTGGAAAGGGACAGTAAAACAAAGCACTCGGTGGGATTCTCCTGTCCCCTCAAATTCCTGGGTTTAATTACCTGAATTTATTACACATCTATCTGGTTTAACAGCAATTGGCAGCACTTCCAGCCCTGTTACTTATCACTTTACTTCAGTCTAGTCAGACATGCTTATAAAACATTTATTTCTCATACCGACTTGAGACACTGAAACATCTCTGTCCAGTCCTTTCCCCAAAGACAAGCATTCTCCCTCTTCCAAACTCGAGGGTTCCCTCTTAATCCCATAGCAACGGGAAGGGGCTATCAGAGGTTTCAGTACTGCATTCCTGGCTCCCTCAGCAAAGAGAGAGAAGAAGAGGCGAGGTACAATCCCAGTCTCTCTCACTCAGGACTCTGTTCAGCTCCAGCTGGTTGGATCTTTTTCCTGAACCCTGTTCAGATTCATCATATGGAAACGGGAGACGGAGTTTGTGAAGGAGTCACAGAGGGAAGGGAAGGCATGGAAGCACCTCATCCTGCTTGGAAGTGATGAGGGCTGTGCTCAGCACAGGCAGGAGAGCTGGTGGGCAGCTCTGCCTGGAAGGTGCAGCTCAAGAAAGCAACACCTGTGCTGTCTGAAAGGGAAAGGAGCTCCACAGCTTCCTTTGGGCTCCCAGAACAGCAGAGACAACAGAGGAACCATTCTCTGGACTATGGCACACAGTTGGAAACAGCTGTATGTGAGAGAGGGGAGGTTTGCCTGCAGATTTGCTGGGTAACTGAGGCTGGTCATGGCAATTTGGGTGGAATCAGGAACACAACAAAATGCAGAAAAGGGGGTTAAAACTGGGAATTTATCTGCTTGCTCCTCCCACTGCCAGCCAAGGGCAAGGCTGCTCTATCTCTCATAGTAAACGAAATTCAGGTCCCTTCCCTCCATCTGAATGGCCAAGGAAGAGGTAACAGAATTCATATCCTCTGTGCATTCCAGGAGTGTGTGTGTGGTCAGAGTGGTGTGACCTGCTCTGTGCAGCACCTTTCCTTCCTGTTCTGTGCCTCTCCCCGGGAACAATCCCACTGGCAGCAATGGGACAGGGCTAACAACACTGTAAGCCATGGCAGAGCTCAGTCCAAACCAGCATCTCCCTGACTCCTATTTTAATTTACCGTTCAACCTTATTTAACACAAGCGTTTCCAGGCCAGCTGTAATTTTCCAGGTGCTCCAAACATACCAGGCCAGCTCCTTCCAGTCCCATCAGTTAAAAAAAGAACCAAAATACACAACGATTTCCTCAAATCTCGCTCAAGTGTCACACATTTTTGTGCTGATGTTCTTTCCAGGACGGGATTTAAAAGCAGTTGGTTTTCTAGGTTATTAAAATAGATGGGAGTTCACTATTGGCTAAGACTGGGCATGGTATGTGCATAAATGTGTGCTTCCCATACTGCCTCCTGTTCTATTTTTGATCCTTCTAGACATGCCCAACATTAGAGAGTATAAATACCTTGCCAAAAGTTCCATCAACAGAGGAAGGTGTTTTATATTTATGGTCAAGAAATACACATATATGTTGATTTTTACTAACGGTGCTTGAAATCACTAAAAACAGATGCACTTTAGAAGTAATTTCCTTTATGTTGCACTGTGCTTTGTAGGTCACACTTTAAATTGGCTTATTCAGTTCTATTTCTGTCTGCTTGGAAGACTAGCAACGTAATGAGTTTCTGGGCTTTTTCACATCTACAACATAAGAAACTGAGCAAGTGACTGATCTGAACAATGTGATCAACAATGGATTTTTTCTTTTCTAATTATCCTAAATTTTGTACAGAATGTTACAGAAGTGAAATGCTGGTCCTGCTGACCATAAAACTCCCCAGTTTCCAAGAAAATTTGACTTCCTTGTGCCCTTTTCATTGCTGACACTCCAAATGAGCCCAAAAGCACACACCCCCTAAGGGAAATACCGTGTAAGGTGAGTAATAATCTAAAAGTAATAATCTAAATATTCACTGGACCACCCTCTCCAAAACAGCAGTGTGCTTTAAAAATAATCACCAATTATTCATAACTACTAATTGTGATTAGTTATTAATTATTTTTAAATAATCAACAATTATTTCTCCTCAAAGGTTATGCTCTTTTATCGTAACCATTCAGCATCCTCAGAAAAAGCATAATTTCAAACTGCTGAATGAAGCTGCATTTGCTTGAAGAGTGGCCTGAGTATTTTAAATCAATTTCCTTTTCTCTGCCGATTTCCAGGTTTTTGGGAAGACAGCTTACCCCTTCAAGAGGGAGAAAAGACCAACTCCTCCCTCCTTGACCTATACACTCCAAAAGAAAAACCCAACAAGCAAGGAAGTCATTTGCTCGAATTTGTATGCCCGGCACCGGTGGCAGACCCAGGACCTCTCCTAAACACTATTCCAACACTAAACACATGGCCATTTTTCCTGTAAAAAATGGAGGCTATTTTTTAAAAGTATGTTTTTTATGTGGTTAGCTTGACCCTTTTAATAAAGGGAAGTTACGGTGAACTCCTGAAATATTTTTATTCTGGAAAGGGTTCCCAAGGAGGCCAGTCCTGAAGGGGTCACATAAGCTTAGAGAGAGCCAGGAAAAGATCCTAGGAGCAGAGCATCAATTCTTACCATCCCCTTCATCCACCACTGCTCGGATGACCACAGGGAACACGCCACGGTCCAAGTCAAAGTTCAGCTGAGGGAAAGAAATGAGCTGAGGTTACACAATTCACGCCAGACTTGCCTGAAGACAACACTGGAGATCACGTTAGATCAATGAAGGGCCCTTCTGACAGGCTCCCAGTCCCTGGTCTCAAAAGGACATGACAGAGCAGGAGGATCTAAAATTCCAGATACCAGCTTTAAAAGGGAGTCAACTACAACACACGCACATTGATGTGGCACTGAACAGCAGCTGTGGACAGCAAAGCAAAGGATCTCGGTTTGAATTTCAAATGGTATTTAATCCTCATTAATTCATGTATCCTAAAAGTCTTCTGAATGATTTGTAGTAGGACAAGTTTCTCAAAATATATCCAGTGCCACAATTTTGCTTACGTACAACAGGATTTACTGGCTTCAGCACAGCAGCACATTGTGCTCCCAACACCACCAAGAGACCCTGGCTCTGGTATGAAGTTCCTTGAAGGCATAAGAGGAAAATCTGCAAAACTTCAAGCTCACCCAACACTTTAAAGAAACACCAGACTGATTTCCATCTCTTGGCACGTCATGAAATGCAGGTCCTTGACCTTCTAATTGGTTAGAGTGAAAATTTGAGTGCAAGGGAAACAGTCTCAATTTCTCCCTTTGCCCTACACTTCATTAAAGCACATCAAAAGCTCCATGTCATCTTAGAAATACAAGGAAAAGGCAACCTTACAAACACTGTCCTATGCCAGGAATGGAAGTGGCTCAGGGACTGGATTTCTGCTGGTTTTGTTAATTACTGACTTGGACGTTTTTGTCTCATCTCTTGCCAAGACTGAAAAAAAGATGTCATTTCACCATGATGCTCCAGGTAGTTTGTTTTCAGTTTCTCCATGAAAACTGAGACTCAATTCCAAGTGCTGCAGCACCGTTCAGACAGTGCTTTGGGGCTTCCATTACTTTGCCACAGCCCCAACATCATTTGCAGCCTGATGTGCTCTAGTCCCTCAAAAGAGAAACCATTTGAAGGGAAAGTCACATGACAGAACTGAGGTTGCTTTACCATATAAACTCTGGTGTTCTCAAACAAAAGGCCTCTTTAAGGCACCACTTCACATTCATTTTTAGGGCCCTGAGCACAACTGACTCGACATAAGCCATAATTTTTATATATATATATAAAAAATTTGTATATAATAATAAATAATTTATATATATAGACTCTATAATTTCTATGACTCTATATATCTAGACTCATAATTTATATATATATATAGACTAATTTCCGAGCAAATCAGTAAATAAGGAAGATAAAATAAACTTTTATAAAGCTTTTCACAGAACAACCCAACATAACATCAGTTTCCCTTCTTCCCCAGCCAAGACCTACATCATATCCGAGTATTACACTAAGCAAAAATATTAAATAAATCTGGGGGTTTTGATCACCAATAACAAAGCTGGAAAGAAATCTGAAATGTCAATTGTACACAGCTAAGACACTGCCAGCTGTCTCTGATAAAAGTGCTGCATTTTGGTGGCCAGTTAGGAAGATTTAGGACAAGGAGCAATATGTAGCACAGAGCTGACAAGGGAGGGGAAACTCTTTGGAATCACAGTGCTTGTTCCATATTTTTTCCAGCTCCCAGTAACACCAATGAAAAAAGAGGAAACAGAGGATGCAGCAGAACAAGCAAAGAGAGCTGGAAACTCACTTTTCCTTTAAGCTGTCAGAGGGATGTGACTTTAGTACTTGAGTTAAAACCTTGCTGACAGGAACAAAAGTGAAAATTAAGCTTCTCAATTCTTTAGGAAGAAAGGGATCTGAGCTCTCTCAGACAACAGAAGGGATTGAAAAGCAGCTCTTCCAGGCTTTTGTAGGCTGAACTTGTGAAATCATCTATTGGCAGAGAAGCCAAGACATCAGGAGACCAGGCTCTGCAGGGTCTTGGTAACCACCATGGCATTTGTTAAGGCACGGGACTGATTATAGCTGTAACTGTAACTTCAGGACAATAGCTATTCAATCTTTCAAAAACATGAAAGATTACTCTTTTTTTCCTTTTTTTTTTCTTTTTTTCTTATTTTCTATTATTTTTTTTTATAGGTAGAGTTATCTACCAGGGTTCACATACACAGTCTACTTGCACAGGCTTGGGTCAGGAAATGAACACCATTATCAGTGTGCATTTCCTGGGAGAGGGGTCCACAGGAACAAATATATTAGCAGCAGCTACAGAACAACTACTCTGCCTTTGAAATCTCTTATCACAGTTCTGCACAGAGGAGAAGAAAGACCAAGGCTTTCCTTCCATGTGCCACGTGCAGGGGAAGCCCTTGGGTCAGAGCGTTAAGGCTCAGAAACCAGAGGTTTACTGTCCGTGTTGGAATTTTGCAGATACCAAAGATACCAAAATTAACAGGACTCCACAAATCTTGGCATGTAAAAAAGCCACAAAGCTTAATTAAAAACAAGCCCTGGTCTGTTTGCAGTTATGGGTTAAATTAAGAAGAGGAAAACATTCCCTTATTCAGCATTGATGCACCAGTGTAAATCTGCCCCAGAAGGAGAATATCTCACAACACTGTACTGCTGCAGATAATAGTGCAGGATGTGGCCCTTTAACAGACCAGGACTCTTTCAGACCAGTGGTCTCCAAACTATTCTGACTATTCATCCCATCAGTAATGTGTTTTGAGCACATATTCCCAATATACGTGTGGGGATTTTTATCATCTATGGGTTATATACCTGTATTTCTGAAGTCCTTCCCACACCCCAATGAATTGTATTGCATGCACCTCGCCTTGGAGACCACTGTTCTAGAGGACCACCCAAAAACCCCCAAAATCTTAAAATTAAAACCCACGAAAACAGAGATCACAACAGACATTTGTTCCCACAAGCTCTTTGGCTGGCAGGGAGAGGAAGGCTGAGGAAAGCAGGTTTTCCATGACAAGCTCCACTGTCAATCTCTGCAGCCTCCCTCCTAAATTAGCTGATCAGTGATATCAAAAGTCACTTCTCTGGATTTCCTCCCAGTTGGCCTGACCTGCCTGCCAAGTTCCCATACTGCTCCTCCCAGGGCAGTACCCACAGAACACACTGTAAGAGCTGGGAGAAAGTGTCTTCCAGCCATAACTTCATGGCACTAAACAGAGGCCAGTGCTTCTGGGACAACAGGGTATGGAAAGAAGGGGACACTGAGAAGACACTTACCTCATCATCCTTCCACTCTGAGAAATCAATCTTGAAGGAAGGCAGGGAGAATTGCTGGCTTACCCCTCTCTTGTAATGAACCGTCTCGGACTGCAGAGAGGGATTCTTTGTGCTGTATCTGAAGGAAGGGGGGAAAAGAAAACTCACTGTAACCAACGACTGCTCCCTGCTCAGCTCTCACTCCCACCCGTCGGCCTTTCAGGAATCACAAGTGGCAGCTCTAAGGGCAGAGCTGGCAGGGGCTGGCAGCCATTCAGTGGGGACACAAAGAGGGAAGGGAAAGGTGAAAGCAAGAAGGTGAGCACAGGAAAGAGAAAGCAGCGCAGACAGGCAAGGTCTGATCATGTCCATACTGACCTGCCTGGGTGTTGGAGTACAGGGGGGTGCAGCAGCTTGGCAAAGGCCTGTTCCCTAAATCCATGGCCTAGGCAATGCTGGCTTTAAGCCCAGCACAGTCCCGATTTCGGCAGGAAACCCAGGAAGAACGAGCTATGACCTAACAGTGGGAGCACACAACGCCGCGCGGTGCTGAAAGCTCTCCCGTGCCTCCGTAGGACAGCTCTGCAGTGGGAAACGCTGCTTGGCTTCCACCATCCTGCTAAGACATTCCAATCCACTCCTCAATCCCTCCCGTGCTTCCCCAGAGGTGTTGCAAGGCTACCAATACCACCTGAGAGACACCAACCCTCCTCCACACCAGCCACTCAGAGAAGAGTCACAATTCTTCCACTGTCTCAAGGCTTGTCACTGAAACACCAGCACTGCCAGGCTGGGATAAACACCTGGAATGGGACCACAGCTGGCATCCACCATCTTCTGCACCCTGAGCCCACCTGGTGCTGTCTTCCCCAGGAGACATTTCCCTGCCCACTTGCCCTTTCTGGAGGGTGATGTCTTGAGCCGGATGTGCACAGCCTCTCCCAGTTCTGGCACAGGAGAGGAGGCAGTGAACCCAAAGGGTGGGAACATCTGAAGCTGCTATTACCACTAAATCCTTTCTTGTCAAATTACCAACTGTGTGTTCAGAGCACACTGACAAACTGGAGAGAAGGTGAGAGATCCCCGGCCCAAGAGACACTGCAGCAACATCCTCCTTCAGCACAGTGACAAGACAGGCTCCAGCTCTTCTGCCTTTCTCTGGAAAGCTACAACAATTCCTGCACCCTCTGAGGATCCAGAAGGTCAAGTGTCACAAGATCCACGTTAAATGCTGGAAGATCGTGACAAAGGGCAAGTTCACCACATGCACTCTGATCTTCCTGCCATGGCAAGTGCATTAAGTTATTCATGACAATACCCTCGGAGCCCATTCTGTACTGTGCTGAAATTGTGCTGCTTTACTAGAAGGTCTCACTCCATCCTTTGCATTTCAAGCATGGTGTGGGAGAGATCAGAATGACAGGTCTTTTATATGTGAATTACAGAGTGAGCAATTGAGTGAAGTTTTATTTACTGAGTTGTCAAGCACAATGAATAGAGCAAGCCTGTATCTAGCTCCTTTTTGTGGCAGTCTCAAAGCTTCCCAGCTCTGCAGAGAGGCACAACTCTCCCTCCACAGCTGGGAAAGCAGGGGATGGAAGAGTGACTTATCTAAGGTGACAGCAAGTCAGGAACTTACTGGAAATAAAGTGCAGAGGAGAGAGTGGAGCTGGGAAAGGGGTGTAAATACGCTGCTGCTGAGTGCCAGGAATGCTGGAGGACCTGCATTTACAGCACCAGAAACCCAAACTAGGCTACAACAGGAAAACAAATAACACTGTTCCGAGGAGGACAGGGCAGAATAATACTCACATTGACTTGCTGCTCTCACCATCCCTGGGAAAAGAAATAAACCAGGCACATAGATATTCTGAGCTGATGAGCAGGACAAAATTATTAAAGAGACTTCCCCTGCTGAGCTTTATGCCTCGGACTGTGTGACTGCCTGGCCCCCACTGCCAAAACACGTCAGACTTGGATCTGAACACCCAGATAACTCTGGACACCCCCAGTCAGCAGCCAGTGGGCTGGTGAATTCCCTGGAAGTCTGATGACCCCTGACTGACTCACAGAAATGGATCATCCTTCCAAGGTGATGCACAGGTTCTCTGCACAACACAACACTCCCCGTGCTACACAGGAGGAAAACTTGACAAGCTGTTTCAAAGCAGATACCCTGCATATCAGGGTCTAAGGTGCCTCTACCCATCCCCTGCCCCTTTGGTTGGCACCTGCTGTATTCAGTCATCTATTCTCTGCCTGTGCTGCTGGGGGCTCACAGCAAACAACAGCAGAGAAGCTCTGTAGAGCTGTGCAGATGTGTTACAGAAAAAGAGAGCATGTATCAAAGAATAAAGGTCAGCAGAGAAGCAACACGCTGCGTCTCTCTGCATGAAGACTGACAGCTGAATGTTTGGGCTGCTGTTGCTCAGACTGCACTGGGCCAGGCCTCCATCCAGAGGAGGACAAAACCACCTTGTGACCACTGGCAGCTCAGGGCAGTGGAGAAGTGAGGGGGCTCTGTCCTATAAGGTCAGGACCAAACAGAAATCCTTGGTCACATTATTTTAAACCTGTTTGTTTGCACAGGTACCCCTGACAGCACAAGAATCACAAGCAACCCAAGGTACCCCACTGCTGGCTGCAGCAACAGCCCCCAGCTCTGTCGTCAGGGTTCATGCAGCCCACCTCCTGTGAGCTCTATGACACACCTTTACTCACAAAAAGCAAACTTTACACTCTGCACTGACTCCTTCTTCCCTCGTGTCAAACCCTTCCACCCCCAAAGCCAGCTGTGTATCAGAGAACCAGCAGATGAGAGGCCCTGTGACTATATCCCAGTGATTTCTGAGAGAACAAGAACAAACAAAGATTATTCCCCAGTCTCACTCTTCCTCTATCAGCTAAGAAGCACTCACTGCCTGCACGGAGAAACTCAGTCTGTGGCACCTGCAGACCCTAACTAGCTCCCAAGACAAAAGTGCCATGCTAGAGTTTGGCTAAGCAGAGTTAAACTTTTGTTGCTACATGCTCACTGGGGTGTTTCCCCCTCTCCCTCATCCCTGGTCTGTGCCTGGGGAAGTTCTCAGCAGGGCAGCAGATTTCCCAGCTCCCGGCAGATTTTTACACTGCTGTGCTCACACTCCGCTGTGCCTGGCGCTGGGGCTGTCTTGGGCAGTCAAAGGGCAGTTCCTGTTCCCACAAGCACACTGGGACCCCTGACTGAGCAGTGCCACATGAGGATCCTTGCCAGGCTGCCTGACTTACACAGAGCACTGTCCAGACCCCATTCCTCAGGAAAAGCAGGATGCACAGAGCAATGCTGCCCCTAGGTAACACTTTTGACTAGAAATGGCTGAGAGAATCTGTGCTTTGAAGAGCCTGTGGACAAGAGTCTTCTTTCTTTAGTAGCAGCTACACTGCTGAAAGGTTTCATAGCAATCTGCAGTGAAGCAAGGACAAGGAGAGCTTCAGATGGTACTCAGGAAACAATTCTGCCACTGCCACAGGCTGTGACTGCCTGGCAGGCTCCATGCCCTGTTACAGGTGATAAGGCAGAAGCCAGTCAAGTTCTGCTGGTGTTCAAAGGGGACAGGAGGTGATGTGGAACAAGTACCCTCTCCTCCTCTCTCTCCCACCTGCCCATTCCCCTTTCATTTCGAGGCAGGATCCCACAGGTCAGCTTTTGGGGAAGAGGGAAGTTGAACAAATGTTTCAACTCTAAGTGATTTTTACTGATAAAAGAAACACTACTAAACTACAGGAAAGCCACAGCCGTGGGTCTCAGTCAGAATTGACAAGATCCACCCCAGAGAGGCTCCCACAAGGAGTTTGGAGGTTAACCACGTGCTAAGGCACTGCACTGCAGTCTCTGAGAGTCTTCTCCTTCCCTCCTGCTTCCTTCAGGACTGAGTTTCCACTCCAAGCCAGGCAAAGACAACCCCCTCTCCATGCAGCTGAGACCCCAGTGCCCACATCCCCCTCCAGTCTCTGCAGAGCTCTGCCTCCAGCTGCTGGCAGCACCACGCTCCTGGCTCCAGCCCGGCTTCAAAGCTCACACAACAGCTATGCAGAGAGGCACAAAGGCCACAACTCTTAAGACAGACAGAGGGTTTGTCTGCTCGCTGAAATCTATAGAATTTGGCTCTCCAGCCTGTGAACTCTGTACACTCCAGTGGTCCCTTGGGGACTGGTGTGTGCCTGGATCAAAGCTGTAAAGGCTTGTTTCTAGCAAAACCCAGCACTCGCCTCTGATTTCTTCACACAGAAGAAATCTCTGCAGAAAGAATTCATATTAATCACCACAGCCAAAAGCAGCAAGAGCACCTTTCAAAGGCCCTGAACAGACAGAGGCTATTAAATAACCAAAGGAATATCTGAGTGCCTCTGTCTCCTACGCAAGCTTGAATGAAAACAGCCGTGCGCTGAGCTACCCGTTGGATTTCATTTTGTGACCCAACTCTTTAAACTTCCACACGCAGACAGAGCAGGGAATCATTGCAGTGTCATGTCCCCCATCAGCTCCGAAGACCATGGGAGGAGGTTTGGGATGAGTGTAACAGGCATTGCAAAACAAACAAGGAAATGGGGTTTATTTTTTTAAGATATCCATTTGCACATCAGCAATACAAACAGCACAGCCCCGGAAAGGGCAAGGATTGCAGAGCTGGATCGACCTATTTTCATTCTGTTTTCTCTTTATATTGAGAAAATAGAACTTGGCAACAGCACTGGGATATGGGAGAGAATCTTTTCTCTCCAAAAAGGAAGATCTTTTTCATAAGAATGGACTGCAAGACTCAAACCTCTCACGTCATATTTATCATGAGTTCCTGATCTGCCTGGATTGCTCGTGCCTTCAGAACTGGCTCTTTTAAGTGCTTCCAGCTACAGGCTTGGTTTGACTTCTTCCCCTGAGGAAACAACTGCTGCTGTCATGTTTGAACTGCGCAATCCTTCCTGCTAGTCAGCAGGACACCTACAGTTGGAAAAGTCCCAGGGGCCCTCCCAGGAACAGGCTAATAGTGTGCACATCCAGGATTTTGCCAGACAAGGCAGGGATGCATTCACAGAGCACTCATAAAAAGAGAATACGAGTATCTCTGCAGCCTGCTCCAAAAACTTGTCTTCCAAGCCAAGGGTATCTAAGGTACAAACACATGAACCAGTTACTGCAGGAGAAGGCAGGCTACAAACTGGGAGTCCTTTAACTATTCTCGATGAGCTGCTGCCAGCCCCGCAATGGAAATGCAATGCAGAGTCCCCTCTCCTTTACCTGGAGGGAAATTACATTATGGGCAATCACACTAGTGAGTAGTTGAGGTACAGCCCACACACCTCCATGTTTCTCCCGATTTCCAAAACTAAAGAAAATGGACACAGCCAGAAAAATAAATAAAACTGAAGACACTGGGGGTCTTGAGATGTTCAGAGGCAGGTCAGTGCTAATTCCTTGCCACTAAAGAGACTTGGGCATAGGTAGATCTCTGTTACCCTTGGGGTGATGCATCAGCTCATCCTCTGAGAACTGATGTGTTTAATCTTTAGAGTGAATTCTCACCACAAAGTAACCAAGCAAAAGACATTTCAAAGGTGAGAGGAGCAGTCCCCTCCAGATTTAAACTGATTTCCTCTTTCATCCAAAAGGCTTCTACAGATATCTGCACTAGCACCAGAAACTGCAGGGTACCTTCCCCTGGGCATGGGGCTGCAGAGGTGAACACACCTTTATAATCACCAACACAATCACCTTCACCAGACTTTGCTGGTCATCTGTGGTCCCACAAAAGTGATGACAGAGCTCCCTGTGAGTTCAACAGTTCAGGACAAGAGGCAGAGAGCTGTTGGGAGCTACGTGCTCCCAGGATCTTGGCTAGGAACAGTGCAGCTGAGCATATCTCCCAGCACAATTATCTGGGTAAGGCTGCTGAACATACTTTGAGACAGGTTAGGACAGGACTGATAAAGCCACCAACTTTTAAATGGAGCCCAAATAACTCCAGGAGGAAGCTCCCTGGCTTGCAGAAAGGCTTCCCTTTGGTCATGGAAACCAGCTAATCCCAAAGGCAGGCCCAAGACACAGCGCTGTGGCTCTCAGGTGAGCAGAGGCTCCACAACAAGCAAAGCCACTGCTCAGGGAGAGCCACCTTCCCTTCCCTCCCCTCCCTCCTCTCACCCCAAACTGTATGACCAGAACCACGCTCCTAGCAGGAGTTTTGCAGGAGTGCTGATACTATCAGGATCAGTGGCTGTTCCAGCAGAGAAGCAGGAATAACTTGTTTAGCGCTTCTAAGGAGCCATGCTGCAGGCTGAGAGCTGGGAGAAAATTCCTGCTTTTCACGGGGGGCCAGAAAGTTTCTCCCATTTTAGGATTCAGCATTGATTAAGGAGAGTGGAAAAAAAAAAAGGTGTTTTGTTTTAAAGAGCATCTTCATCCCAATCAAGTGCAATAGAAGAAGTTTTGAATTTATACACAGGACAGCTTTTGCACATGCTTGTTCCATGAATGCAGCTGTTAGCACCAAAAGAGATTGAGGAAAAGGAAAATCCACCAGCCCAGGCAGGGGAAAGCTGCATTCCTATTAGTGCACTGAAAATGCACTCGCTCCACTCGGAGCTCTAAGAATGCAGCCCAAATTTTTTTTTTCCACTAGAATTAGAAAAGAATAAATCAAAGTAATTACAGCACTGGCCTTACAGAATTGCTTTGCAAAGCTGAAATCAGAGCTTCAAAAGGTTTTTACTAGCAGCCAGCAAATCCAGAGAAGCAGAGATGCCTACTTGGGCAGCTGCACTGGCCCCAAGACGTGCTTCAGGAACCACTTCCACATGGAAAAATAGCCTGGGTTGAATTAAAGCAGCTTATAAAGTCTATATTTGTATCTGACTTCCCCCCTACACATCTGCGCGAAATCAGGATCATGCCTTCCAAAAAGTTCCCTGGCTTCTGGTGCAGCCCCTGCACCCACATTTACATAACATTTATTGTTCAAGCACCCCAGAGCAGAAACAGGCAGTTCATCATTCCTGTATTACGGAGAAATGAAAGTATGATTTATCAAATGAAAGGCCAGAAGTGGAAGAAAGACTGAATGGGGGTGCTCTGACCTTTCAGGTTTAGTGCATCAGGGACTGCTGCCACCCCAGCAGGACAGCACAGAACCATTGGCTAATTTTTCATTAGTGGGGAAATCACTGCTGATCCTGGTTTCATGCAGAGGGTTCATGAACACAGGCTTCAGCTCTGCCGTCTAATAGAGATCCCTCTCTCACTGAACCATGGACAGGGTGGATTAAAAAAATTCACGTAAAAAAAAAGGTCTTTGAAGCTCTGTTCATGCTCAGAAACTCTACCTAGGAATCGTTCAAATTTAATTTAAAAGCAATTTGGTAGTTCATGTTTGCTGCACAAGTTTTAAAGGACAGACGACAGCACTGGTGACAGTCACTGGCTCAGTGCATGGCACTAAATTTCAGAAAAACGTGTTCTTAAGTGAACCAAAAACTGTGTTTTCTTCCTCCAACCAACCAATCAAAAGTAGAGCTACTAGTTACAGAGGACTGAAAACACACTCTGTCC
Organism: Edolisoma coerulescens; assembly: GCA_013397115.1. Lineage (NCBI taxonomy): Eukaryota > Metazoa > Chordata > Aves > Passeriformes > Campephagidae > Edolisoma > Edolisoma coerulescens. The sequence goes on from VWZW01000180.1 coordinate 2,745,035, forward strand.
AGAAACAGTTGGTTATATTTGGTAACTAAAACAATTCTATTAAGCAATTATTCTTCAAGGCACAACCTGACAAGAGAGTCTCTTAAGAGTCCAACATGAGCAGTTTAACCAACAAGAACAAACACTGCTGGTCTTGGGTCACTCAGGTACACTTTCAGCCCAACACAGCCTGGTTCAAGACGTGGGCTAAAAAGAAATTTTAAAATGTTTCTTTTTAGAATAACTTTGGGTTATTGCCATTTGGGCATAAAATACAGAAGTGGGAGTCTGAAAAATAGATTTTAAACTATATGGATATTCTTTACAGACTGTGGCATAAAAAATATAGCACAAGATTTGATATGAAGCTCACCGTGCTGTAAATGCAGATGTTTCATTGCTACTGACCAGTGACAACGAAGTTCTCCGTCAGGGTAAACCAACAGGGGAAAATAAGATTAAAATCAATGATTTAAACCAAGCCTTGCTGATTTAAGCCATGGCTTAAGTCTGGCAATGTAAATACATCCACCCTGGCCATAGAGGCCCTCAGTTCTCCCCATTAGCCCATGGCTGGTTTCCTTCTCAGGTCAAAAACCAAGGAACACTGCAGGGCAGCACAAGGGACACTGGCCACCTCTCCACGTTGTACCTGTGTTAGGGAAAGAGGACTTCAATCTCCAAGGCTGCCATTCCAACACCTTCACTAGCACTAAATTCACAGGAAACCTAAGGACCTAAGAGACAGAACACGGAAACTTTATCAGGATTTCTAAGGCATCCTGCTGCATTCAGCTCTGCTCAGGAAAAGCTGGATCTAAACAGAAAGTGGTTTCAGAGTTCATTGAGAGATAATTTTCAAGCACTTTAAAAAGGAGCTCATTTATTACCTCCCCAAAATAAAGGCAGCCATAGGCTTCAACAGAAGAAGGGAAAGGGGCCTAAACAAAAATTCTGGGTCAGGATATCCTCCACTTTGAAGGAATGCATATCTGGGTAGGAGAATTGAGCCTTTCTCATTTCTAAAAATACACTATTCATTGACCATTAGTGGGAAGTTTATACTTTGCATAAAACAAATAAGCCCTATTACGGTTTGTCATAGATACTTCTCCCTGCTGAAGCCTCTGCAGGTCCCTTCAACCAAGGGAAAGTTTAGCCCCAGCTCCAGAGCATCACTGCAGAAGCCATCAGCACTATGTCCAGGAGCCTCTGGTCAGCCAAAAGCCTCTACTAGAGGAAGCCAAGAGCTTCTGCAGCCTGAATCTTCCTTTATCCCTGGAGTCAAAGGAATTCTCTGTCCCACAGCCATTGGAAGTGCACCATACCATACCAGCAGCTCACGTGTACCCAACTCACACCAGGCAGAGCACATTCCAGCCACCTTTGCTCCAAACATAGAGAGGAAACTTTTCATAGTCCTGTGGGATACAGTGTTGACTGGAATGGTTTAAATGTGCTGATTTAGATAAAAAGGTTTTAAAATCTGGAGGGGTGTACTATCAGGATATGAGAAGGTTCACACAGATGACATTTTGGTCATTCTTTCCACAGCTAACCAAAGACTAATGTGTACCTGGCAGGAGACACACAGACAGGGTTTCAGGAAGTAAATCTTCTCTCATCTCCCAACAGCCTGTGTTGAGGTGGGCATTTATCCCAAAATGGGCTTTGGGTGGGCCTCAATTCCACAGACTCACTCTGTTAATGTCAGACTGAACTTTACTTTGGTGGCCCAGATGCTCCTGTCACAGGGAACACAGAAAGGCAGTGAACTGGGTGATCCAGGAAAAAAAATAGGTAGTATTTGAAGGGAAGGGTGGGTTTTTTTTAATCTCATGGAACACCTTGCTGACAAAACATACAGCTGTGTGTTCCTCTCCTTTGGTGCACACAGAATGGTTTCCCTACACCCTGAAACCAAACCAAAAAGGGAACAAGAGAAGATACTGACTATGTGAGGGAACTGAAAGTAATATTCAAAGTTATCAGAAAAAGAAGACATTTCCCACTCCACCATCTGTGGCAGCACTGCCTCAGGGGTGTTTAATGAGAGATGTTTGACAGCTCATCATCCCAGCTCCTGTGCCCCTCCACATGCCCACAAGCCCAGGACTTACACGGCCATGCCACCAACAAACTCCTCTGTAGCCTGGCAGTAGATTGTGATGGCAACACGGGCATCTGCATCAAAGGTGAACTCCAGGCTGTACAGGACCTTCTGCTTCCCATTCTCCTCGGTAGGGCTGTCGACATCATCTTTATACCTGAAAGACAACGCCAGAGGATTAGAACATATATTTATGAGATATCAACAGGATCACTCTGGAAATAAAGACAGGAGTACTCCAGCCTTGGTGTTCTGGGCAGGCAAGGCAGCCTGGGATACCACCTTGGGCTTCCCTGATTTCCATTCTTTTCCCTGAGGAAGGTTCTTCCAAGATCTGACTGAAGTTATTGAAGTGAACTAATGATGGTGTTGAGGGATCTCACCCAGCCTTACAGTGCCAGGACACAGAGTGAGCCAAGAATGGGAGATCCTGAATGTCAAATGCTGAGGAGAAGAAACATTCTCCTTCCTTTTAAATCTTTCCATTAGGCTCAGTGTTTGGGCTGAAGAAATCCTGCATGGGCTTGAGAAATCTAAAGTGTAATTCTTTTAACTCTGCAATGAAATGGTGTGTGACAGGCAAAAAACCCAAGGTTTCTGTAATACAAAGAACTCCGGAAGCTCAACAAAAGGTACCTCCAGCATGACACAGAAGAAGATATTTAGCTCAGAAAGCACCCCCAGATACAGGCACTCCAAACACCTTTAAATGTACAAATGATCAACTAAACCTCTGGTGCTGTGAGGGACTGGAGCTCACATGCATTTATTGTATGAACAAAAATTAACACATCCAACTGCAAACAGACACATGATAACCAACAGAATGAGCTTAGAAGTTATTTCAATTAATGTAAAAATGAGCCCTAACTTGGCTACGGGCTCCTGCACAGCTGGATCCTACTGTGTGATAACCACTGCCAGGGTTACTCCTTCTTACTGCAGGAAAAAGCACAAATCCAATGAAGAAGAGGTATGAAGCCAGCTCTGGGGCAGTGAGCTACGGCCATGGGGACTTACTCCTGTGTCAGGAGTGGCCACAGAAACCAGCAGATGGTGGAACGAGCAGCCAACACAACACACCACAAGAAAATTACAGAATGACAGAATATCCTGAGTGAGAAGGCACTCCCAAAGACCACAGACACCCCAACAATCCCACCCTGTGCCTGAGCATTGTCCAAATGCTCCTGGAGCTCTGGGAGTCTTGGGGCTGTGCCTGTTCCCTGGGGAGCCTGGTCAGTGCCCAGCACCCTCTGGGGGAAGAACCTTTCCCTGATCTCCAGCCTGACCCTGCCCTGGCCCAGCTCCAGCCGTTCCCTGGCTCCTGTCCCTGGCACAGGGAGCAGAGATCGGAGCTGCCCCTCGGGAGGAGCTGCAGCCCCCGCTGAGCTCTGCCCTCATCTCCTCTTCTCCTGAACTGACCAAGCTCTCCCTGCCTCGAAGAGCAAAGTGACAGACAAATGGATGTGATTCACTGGCAGGGCAGCAGCAGATTCTCCATAAATTCAAATCCCATGACCACAGGTGTGACTGTGAGCTCAGGCACTGTGTCGCAATGGTGAGGGCAGCAAGGCTGCCTTTGAGAGGTGTAACAGCACTGACTTGTCACCCAGCTCCAGCCTCACTTGTTTATCAGTAATACCTTAATTGCCATGATGGCTGGGTAAAAGCCAAGCAGCTGAACTATTCAGCAAAAGCTTGGCATCGTCTCTGTCTTCACAGTATCAGCCTCTCCCCTCACTAAACAGCCTTGATGAATACACTGAGTCAAAAATACTCAGAAATGGGTCAGACATACCTCCATAATTCAATCTAAAAATTGTCAAGGGAATCCTTATTTACCAAATTCACTGACATGTAACAACTGCTGCTTCATTAAGAGGATTCCAGCATGAGTTTTATTTAACACCACACCGAACAAGAATGAAATGTTCAGTTTCAGTAATTTCATACAGAAGGTGCAAAATAAAATTTAAGATCAGTATAATCAAATACCCAACACACGTGCTTGTACTAATGTAACCTTAGTGAGCCACTACAGCACACACCCGCATTCCTGTCTGAAGGGCTTGGAGAGGCTTTTGCCAGAGGTTCACCTAGGTCAGAGCAGCAAATCAAGCTAAAAACACCCAACACGCCAGTATAAAAAAAAGCCAAATCCCAAGAACTGGAGTCTTAACATCTGCAGAAATCTGGACACAATATACAGTACAGAGCAAGATGGTATTTTCACACAAGCTAGTTGCATTCAAAGAGTAAAATCATGACACTTGAAGGCTGCAAAGAAGAAACACTGGGCAGAAGGGCAGGTTTGCCTAAAAAACACGGGGACCATCGACATTTTGTGCTGGACTAACCCAAGAACACAGATGGCAACAATCCACTCAAAAGTGTTGTATGTGTCCAAGAGAGCAGCAGCACCAGTCAGCTCCTGCTGTGCTGCACTCCGTGGATCCAAGGTTGGAAAAGATGGATCCAGGCTATGACAGACTTGCTGCTTCTTCCAGAAGCGGCAGGGTGGGAGAACCAGCACCTCTTGCAGGCGGAGGCTCCTTCAAAGACTTACCTCATGCACAGGTAGGTATTAGAGATGCCCAGCACATGTGAGAGCTACAGCACAGACTGAGATACCTGTGACAGTATCAGGTAACAACGGGGACACCTGGGCGTGGGGCAGCTCACACACAACGTGTCATTGGCACAACCACTGCCTGCTTTTTCTTCTCAGGGAAGTCACAAAAAGCATCCCAGATCACCCTCCTGCTCCCAGCTTCACCCTGCACCTCCCTGCTGGCACTCAGAACGTGCTTCCATCCTTCCAAGGAGATAAGGGGTTAAACCTAGACTAGACCAGATGTGTTGCTCTGGGAAACCACTGAGGGGCCACTGCAGTGCCTGGAGGGAAGGTTTCTGAAGGATGCATCTGCTGGGAAGTAGGAGAGTCTGAGCCTTGTCTGCCTGGAACAGCACCACTGGAGCAGAGGGCAAGGTACAAGTGCCTAAATGGTGGCAGCCACAGCAAGGCTGTGCCCTCCTGCTGTAACATCCCTGCTGCTGGAGGCACAGAAAATCATCCACAGCCTTCCAGTACCTGAAGGGCACAAAAGGATGGAGAGATACTATGTACAAGAACCTGGAGTGACAAGACAAGGGGGAATGGCTTCACACTGACAGGGGGCAGGGTTAGATTAGACATTAGGAAGAAATTCTTCCCTGTGAGGGTGGGGAGGCCCTGGCACAGGTTGCCCAGAGCAGCTGTGGCTGCCCCTGGATCCCTGGAAGTGTCCAAGGCCAGGATGGATGGGGCTTGGAGCACCCTGGGATAGGGGAAGGTGTCCCTGCCCAGGGCAGGGGGTGGAAGGAGATGGGCTTTTAGGTTCCTTCCAACCCAAACCAGTCTGGGATTCTGTGACCTGCCACAGAGAAAAGAGTTCAGGTGAGAAAAGACTGCACAGATGGCAGCTGGCCCAAGGTACATGCAAAGACTACTCTGGAGCATACTTAGAGACATCTCATGTCCCACCTTATAGCACAGGAATGGTGGAATGTAACATCAGGGAAGTAACAAGACAAAAATCACACATTTTGCATTCCTCTTTCTTTGCAGGAGATGTGGCAAGACAAGGAGGTGGTTCGGGAGTGACTCAAGTGCTTCAAGAACTCTTCTGTCTCTACCTGCACTTGAATTTTACAGTGCCCGTTTAGCCAAGCCCTACAGACAGTGTCCATGTGAGGTGGCCACAGATGCATGCACAAATTTGGGAACCAGTGACTTTGCTGGGTGTGCCTTTGGGTCATGCACAGAGGTGCATCACAGAGCCTTCACAATCACAGGTACACAGGAAAGAGACTGACCACCTTTGAGAACAAATAGCTGATCCAACATTTTGATGCAAAAGGCAAAGCAGGATGACCAAGGGAGCTGAGGCCACCTGGTCTGACATCACTCCTGGATAAAACAATGGAAAGGCTGGAGCTTTTTTTTTGTCTGTTAAAGAATTAAAAGATAAAAATATAATTAACAGCAGCCATGACAGTTTTATAGAACTAGGTTGAGCCAAATCCAATTTCGTCCTTTGAGGAGATTCAAAAGTCTGACCAACATAGTGGACATGCAGGATAAATGTTAAGTATCCCTTGACTGAGTGCTGTGAGAGCTGCATTTACCCAGTGTTTGGCCAGGCACTAAATGAGAGCAGAACTAGTGACACCTCTATCAGCACTGACTTTCACAGGGGAGAGCATCACCAAACAGAGGGGTTCTCCTATTTGGGGGTTCTGCAAAGACCTGTCCAGTTAAACACCATCCAGGGCTGCAGAGCAGGCAGTCCCAGGCCCTCACCATCTCCACCACAGGATGAACAGCCCCAAGGACCGAGGTCAGCTGCCCTGTGCTGGAGGGGGAAGAGAAGGGATTTCCTTTCTCTCACTCCCAGCAACTCACCTGTCCCCCCAGCCCCCACTCAGGCCTTTATCCAAAACACTCAGTGGTATCACTGCTCTCCATGATACTCCTGATGCTTCAGACACATTCCCAACCACTACAGTTGCTGACTCCTTCAATGCTTTTGTTCCATGATGCTATCCAAAGCCCAGAGGCTGAAGCAGAGAAGCTGTCCCAGGGTGCAACAACAGACATTGTCTCCTGAGTTGATCTTCCTCCTGCAGCTGGAAGTGCTTTCAGGATAAGAGAGAACAGCCAGTACCAGCACACCAGGTACTGCAGCTCCAGAATGAAGCTTCCAATCCAAGGCCAAATGTGGGACACGAGACAGATAGAAGGAAGTCATTCTCTGTTAGTGGTTAACAGCAAAATTTCTGCTACCCTCCTCTGAGGTTCACAGTCTCCTCCTGCCAGAAATCAAACATTCACATGTGACACTGAAGACTCAGAACTTCAACACCAATATCCACAGGTTTATTGTTTATCCTGTAAAAATTCAGGGTCTGGCAAAACTCAGAATTTTGTCTGGTCAGAGCTGGGCAGGAAGGCCAGAGCAGACATTTCTCCATATTCCTCCATGGCACCTCTCCTGTGAGGACAAGCTGAGAGAGTTGGTGTTCAGCCCAGAGAAGAGAAGGCTCCAGGGAGAACTTAGAGCCTTTCCAGTGCCTAAAGGGCTCCAGGAGAGCTGGAGAGGGACTCTGGATAGGGGCCTGGAATAACAGGACAAGGGGGAATGGCTTCCCACTGCCAGGGGGCAGGGATAGACGGGATATTGGGAAGAAATTCTTACCTGTGAGGGTGGTGAAGCCCTGGCACAGGGTGCCCAGAGAAGCTGGGGCTGCCCTGTCCCTGGAAGTGTCCAAGGCCAGGTTGGACAGGGCTTGGAGCAACCTGGGATAGTGGAAGGTGTCCCTGACCATGGCAGCGGGGGGAACAAGATGGTCTTTAAAGTCCCTTCCAACCCAAATTGGTCTGTGATTCTATGAAAAACAAAAAGCTTGTGGGGACATTACCATCAAAACATACACTTAGAACTTTACACCTGGACACCTGGCTCAGTATCACTATAGTTGGTGGAGGATGTGGTAAATTAACTAGTTCTGGAAAGAATGCAAACTTCAACCACTGGTTGTGAATAAGCCAGGCTGTAGAGGGCACAAAGTGTCCTTTACGTGCACAGAGGGAGAAAGGCAAAGCCTCTAGGCCAGAAGAGTAGAAAAGCACAAGACAGAATGTACCCTTAGGGACTGCCAATTAAAAAATCATTTTGGGTCTACATCAGTGCAAAATTAAATAGAGTCATGTTGGCAGTGTTGTCATCAGCACTGACACAGCAGCAGCAGCACAAGAACCTGTGAGAGCTCATGAGGCAGAAAAAGAATTGATAGTACCAGGAATTAGATGGATGCAAACCTAAGACACTAAGGTGCATGGAGACTACATTCCAAATAGTCCAGAGCTGCAACTCGGCTTGAGGAAATGGGACGTGCGACCACAGAAAGCAGAATGACAGAACTATATGTACTAAACCACACCAACTGCTCCATTCACAGCCAGGCCTCTCCCAGGGAAAAAGCCACTTCCCATTTGGCTTATGCTCCTCTTTTTTCCGAGAGAAATACTTCACCCTTAAGCTGAAAAACCAAAGAGCTTTCAGAGCAGTTTACCAATGGTCACTTATTTGGAAGTTCAATGAGCTTTGAAACCACAGGTTTTGCTCATTTAAAAAAACAAAACAAAACAAAAAAACCTCATCTGTTTTCACATAAAAACAAACTGAGGGTTTTTGGTTATGACTCAAAGTGCTCACGTTACACCACACTCTCAGAGCCACCTTGGCTGGGAGCTGCAGCTGGACCCCTGCCAGCACTCCAGCCCTGAGACGCACAATCCAGAGCGACTCCAGCCAGGATCATTGGGAAATGTTCTGCCTGGACATCTGCCCAGTGCTCAGACCCAAACAAAGCACTGAATGCTGGGCCCTGTACCTCAGCCATCTGTTGGAAAGGGGACAGCTGCAAGTCTGAGTGTGAGCCAGTGCTTCAATCCAGCTCTGCTGGTTCAGATCTCAGCGTGGAGCAGTGAAAGGTAACATCTCCATGATTGTTCTTCCCCCACGCATGGGACACAAGCCATCTAAACACAGATAAACATAACACTAGGACCAAACTTTATCTTGGCAGCAGGAGAAACCTGAGGAAGTTTCACTCAAGACCCATCAGTCTTCCTGGCCCGTGACTCGCACCAGAATCAGCTCCTTTCTGGCTTCTCCTTGCCCAGGAACGCAGGAAGGAATCTGTCTGTAAAGTTTATTGACCTGACTAATATCTTCCGCTCGTGGTAATGATTTCATGGCTTTGTTTACCACTCCAGTCTGTCCTGCAGAAACAGACACATCACTGGTCCTGTTTGGAAACACAGACTGTTTGGATAAGGAGCATATAAACCACTTGAAAGCTCACAAGGGAACACAGAAACCTCTGGACATATCTAGCAACAAGGATCTGGATATCAGCCATTCTCCAAAACCTTACCAATACAGTTTGGCTCTGGCTGACAGATCACTGGGTTGAGTAAAATGAAAGGCTCAGGTAATGGCAGTACCTCACGAGTCGGAGAGAGTCTTTGCGGATGTTCACCAAACTCCTCAGTGTCTTCACTGGCTCATGTGGAGCTGGAGTTATATAGGGAAACTGGAACAAAAACGCAAATAATTCTCCTGTTATTGCACTATAAAAGGTAGCAGCATGTTACCTAGCATGCAATTTACTCAAATCAAGAAGCATGTAGCTTTCAGGGTACTCAGTACAGCAGCCACAAGGAACAGCAACAGCAAATTTTATTTACAGATAAATCAAGCATGTTTCAGGGTGAAAATCCTGCCCTGGCCCAGCAACAGCTCATACTAGAAATACACACTTTAAGAAAGGGCATTTTCACAAGGTCTTTCTTTCCACCCTGAATTCTCAGTTGGGAAAGCCTTGCTCTCCCCAAGCTTTTATTTCCACTAAAGAAACCACCTCCAGCATGAGCAGAAGAAATGCAGCTCTTTCATGTGTATTACAGCATGCAAGCAGTGATCTGACTGCTAATCAGCATGCTGAAACCCTGGATTACTGGGGGAAACTCTTTTTATTCTGAAACAATGGGGCAAATGTTCTGGAAAAGAAAAGAGACAGGGATAGGGGGCCTCATTCTATTCTACAGTCAAGAAACCTTCTCTCACAGATTGTCCTTTAAATAGGGACAATAATGCTTCAGACTGTAATTCTCCTTAGTGGGCACAGGATCTCCAATGAGAAATTCAAAGGAAACTGCTTATTGTGGTGATCACAACCCGTACAGCTGCAGACCTGCCTGCTGGGCACCAGGGACCACCAACACACGTTTCCTTAGAAATGAGGCAAGGCCTACATTACTCCAAAGCAAGGACTGGGCCCGTGTCCAGAAAACAGTGTTGCTGCTCTGTGTTTGAGTGTGGTTTTTTTTTTTTCCTTGAAGATTAATCAGAGCTGCCAAAGGGCTTTAACTTTACATAGGCAAACTATATTCCACAACAGCCTCCTTCTCTTAAACCTACTTGGCAAATGTCCCATGGTGTTAATGGCATCTCACCCACTCCCCTCTGGAGAAATGATGAAACCCAGTGCTGGGATGTCAGCAAGGAAACCCAGGCTGAGACATGCAGGTATATTAACTCTGCCAGGTTAGCCCCTACAGGGAGGGCCCTGTGTGCAGACATGGCACAGGGGATGTGGTGAGCACCCCCAGGCCTGCCCAGCACTGATACAAACACACATTTCCAGCTCAAGTCCCTCCTTCCTAATTCCGTTGCCCAATTGCACTTTCTGCTTAAACAAGGACTTTCCAGATTCCTCCTTGTCCTACCCTGCAGAGTCCTGTGAACTGAATGTGGTTCTAAAATGACCAATGGCACAGCCTGAGGAGAAACTCAGAAGGCAGAACATGCTTGTCACTGTTCCAATTCAAACTTGCCTCAGTTTCCCCCACCTGTAAAAGCAGGGTGATCCCAAACTGCCACTGAGCATTACAAATGTGAATTAATTAATGGTCACAGCTTTTCTGATGAGGAGAACCACAACTTCAACTTTTCATTTTCATGTCTGGAAGCTGCAGAAACAACTAGGAAAACAGTGGACAAAGCAAGCAGCTCTTCCCTTTCCTCTCCAGCACTCAGAAAACATCTCCAAATGGCTCCTACTCTGTTACCTTTTAGCTCTTTTTAAGCAGTTCTGAGATGCAACATAAATCCAAAACATAATACTTGCATAAAGTTCCTATCTTTCCCTCACAACAGCATTATTCCCTTTTCAAGAACAAGCCAATCACTTGAGCAAGTAGCTTTTCACAGTCTCACAGACACCTGTGGGCCCAAAAATACCTTTATGTCCCAGCTAGGAAAACTAAAAGAGAGAAGGAGGGACTTTCTGAGCAGCCCACCTAAGTATAAAACCCACAAAATATCAAGGTCTGTCTTAACACTGCCGGTCAGGCCACTCATTTACACAGAAAACAGCATGTGTTGAACACTGGCTGGAAGCCATCCAACATGCCCAGGAGCCTAGGGAAGTTCAGGCTCTGCTTCCCAGCCTTCTCTGCAGCATGTTTTACACTTGCTCAGGCAGGCAGGCAGAATTAGTCCCAAATTTTGTGCTCCTGAGTTCCTGTTCTTCTTCCCTCACCACTAATTCCTTCTGTCCCAAGTGAAAATAAGCCTCAAAGGTGAATTCAGCTTCTCAGGAAAACTCAGTTTGCATCTGAACAGACTGGAATGACATTAAAGCAGTGAGGACCTCTTAGGTCTGTGCCATCCTCCTCTACAAACCCTACACAAGATTTTCCAAAACAGGCAGGAAATAAAAAAGTAAGACAGAACGTAGGAACTTGCCTGAACTGGTCTATTCCCAAGGAAGTTTAAGTCCATGTTCTCACCAAAAAGGTAACCCTCGGGGTGAGGGGTGTCAAACTTCTCGCCTCCCATAAAGAAGTGACTTGCAAAGTAGTTTCCTAGAAACAAAAAACACAAGGGAGTGAAAAAAACCCCTCTAAATGAGTGCATCCTGGAGAAGTCTCTGCAGTTTTAAATTCACAAGTACAAAAGAGCCACAAGACACAGAAAATACTTGCTTATTCACCCCTTCCCTGTAGTACCGAGGGCCACTGCCAAAAGTAGGAGAAGAGAGAAAAAAACCCAAACAAAACAAAAACCTGGAATAAATCATTACAGTAGAGATAATTCCATTTCAACTTGTTTTCCAGAGAAGGGAGAGGGAGCAGGAAAAGTCAGCTCTTTCCAATATTGCTCCATTCTGGCGAATGCTTCCTGTTTTCTGCACTTCCCAGCGTGAAGCCCAGTCCCACAAACACCATGGGCCTGCTCAGAGAAGGATGAGGCTTCCTCCCACTGCAAAGTTCAGCCCAGCCAGAGGGCCTCCTGTTAGGCAAAGTTTGCCTTTCGTCCCCTCTTTCACTCCCGTATCCCACGCAAGAACCACACCAAACCTTTACTGGGAGTGCTGCAGACTGCACACCTTGATGCTGATTTAATTAATAACACTGACAGCTCTAAATGCAGAAACATGGATGTCTGGGAGAGAAAATAGGGACTGACTAAAGTGAACTTCAGCTCTGGAAGCTTCACCACAAATTTGTTTCATTCATCTTTAAGGTGATATACTACAGTGCAAATTTCAGGACACAAAGGTCACTGGGATTCTGGAACATGGGATTGACTGCAAAATGAACAGAATTAATTCAGGTGTGTGAGAGCACCACAAACATAGCTCCCTCCTAGAAAGGCTTCAGGAAAACACTCTCAAATATGGACTTCACAGAGTTACAATTTCAGAGAAATAAGTTTCAAGAGAGAACTAAAATAAAAGGCTCCATCCAAGCCACTTCCCTTCAAGTTTCAGAGTGGGGGACGAGAGGAATGAGCCAAATGTACATTTGATTCCCTGGGTGCAATGCATAGATAACATAAATTTGTGTTAAAATGAGTCATTCCAGAAGCAGTAACTAACCATCTGAATGGCTATGGAGGCATTCTGGAGGGATTTGCAGTCCCTCTAGCTAGGAGCAAGCAGGATTGACTCCAAAATGGAAGGGTTTTCATGAATGGCCCTGTTTTTTCCATTAAGGCTTTCTCCCTTTATGCTTCAAGAAAGGCTCTTTTCACTCTGCACAGATGGCAGTGCCTTAATGATGACGGTAGGGCTCAGCTATTGCTGAGCTCAGCTTACAAGCACCCAGATGTTTGTAGCACTGAAACACGTCCTTCTTTCCAGATACAACAATCACCTTCAGCACAGGTCCAGCACCTACTTAGAATCTGTCCTACAGAATCAGAATAACAAAATCACAGAATCATTTAGGTTGGAAAAGCCCTCCAAGATTATCAAGTCCAACCTGTGACCGATCACCACCTTGTCAACCAGACCAGAGCACTGAGTGCCACATCCACTCATTTCCTGGACACAAATGTAGATGCTCCAAATGACAGGGAACCTTTTCCCACTCCTCCCAGAAGCAACAAATTAAAACATTAATCTGTATATAATCTCCAAGCACAGCCAGCCTGACACTGCCTCTCCACCTGAGATACACCATGGTGGTTTGTGCTTGCACTGAGGTTCAGAAAACCATGATGAACACTGGAGTTTAGGAATAGATTTCACATTTTATGTGGGTCAAGTAGGATTATGTTTTGGAACATTTTATTTGATCAGCTGTGAAGACAATGCTTGTGCAGGATGTCTCAGTACCACAGCAGCTGATTATCTGGGATCAGAGTTGGAGAACTCCCTCTTACCCAGTGAGTGAGACAGAATCGTAGAATGGCCTGGGCTGGAAGGGAACTTAAAGATCACAGAGTTCCAACTCCCTGCCATGGACACGTTCCATAACACCAGGTTGCTCCAAGCCCAGTCCAACCTGGCCTTGGACACTTCCAGGGATGGGGCAGCCACAGCTGCTCTGGGCCACCTGTGCCAGGGCCTCTCTACCCTCACAGGGAAGAATTTCTTCCCAATATCCAGTCTAACCCTACTCTCTGTCAGTTTGAAGCCATTCCCCTTTGTCTTGTCACTCCAGGCCCTTGTAAATAGTCTTGCCCCATCTTTCCTCTAAGTTCCCTCCAGATACTGGAAGGCCACAATTAGGTCACCCCAAAGCTTCTCTTCTTCTCCAGGCTGAACAACCCCAGCTCTCCCAGCCGCTCCTCACAGCAGAGCTGCTCCATCCCTCTGATCATCCTGGTGCCTCCTCTGGACTCGCTCCAGCAGCTCCACATTCTTCCTGTGCTGGGCCCAAGGGCTGGAGGCAGCTCTGCAGGTGGGGTCTCACCTGAGTGGGGCAGAGGGGCAGAATCCCCCCTTCTCCTGCTGCCCACGCTGCGGTATCAGCCCAGGACATGGTTTGAGAGCATCTCCAGGGATGAAAAGGTCTCTCTTGTTCAACTGGAACAACACCCAGACACAAAACCAGCACGTTCAGGGCACCTGCCACACTTTCACTGCTCCACTAAGAACTACTTTTGGGATCTCTACCAAATTGTTGGGACTTCTCACAAATACACACAGTAGCTGGAATCACTGCTTCAGTTCCACATTCAGACTGAACTCTCTTCATCTTCCTGCTAAGTCACCTCCTGCAATGTGAAGGAGAGGGGTTTTTTTTCCCCCGAGGCACTTTCTTCACAAGCAAACAAGATACACAGTGCCAGGCACAAGGAGCACAGGGAAAATCACTCTGCGGTGCTCAGAGGGGAACTCGCTGGTGAGCAGAAAAACCCCCGAGGCTCTGCCAGCGCTGCTGCACACAGAAAAGCTGCCACACACACAAGGTCTCAACAGACAAACAAACGAGAATGGCAGCAAACTGTCTCCACAAATTTATAACACAGTTTCCAGCAGCTAAAAAAAGATATTCTGTTGCAAGCTTTCAGAAAACACTTGCTACAATGACACCCGAAGTTCAGAGCTCTCAAGGTAAGACCAAAGTTACACATTAATCCTTTCAACCACTACCCCAGCCACCTCGGAGTTTGCTCAAGTTGGAGGCAAAACATTTTAAGAAAGCATTTCTTAAATATCACATCAGGGACTAAAACGAAAAGGAAACTTCCAGATGGAAAATATGAGGCATCCTCTTTTCCAGTCACTGTGACATTTAGGATTTTCAGCGTCTCTAACAGGCGTACATATATTTTCTACGCAGTAGAAACCTAGGTTCCATTTCCAAAGACAGCTTTAGGACTTTAGTCAGGCTATCATGCCTCTGGAACCCTGCTCCCATATGTCCCCCCAGACTATAAAATCACCTTAAGCAGGTGTTCCAAGGCCAGCTTTACACAGAGCTCTGTAGCTATGGGCACAAGGAGGATGCTAAGTGCCACCCTCTTTGGCAGGAAAAAAAGAAAAGCAAAAAATCCTTGGATTAAGCCTCCACAGAACTGCTAAAACCAGAAATCCTCCAGGAAAATGCAGTGACACACTGACCAGGAAAGAATTACACATAAATAAAAAAGGATGGAATAGGATAAAAATGCCAGAGCAAAGAAAAACTGTGGCTTTACTTCCCCAGCGTAAATCAGCACATAGGAGCATCAGATAAAAGAGAACACGACCAAGTGACACTGCTGAGGTAGATGAAGCCCAAGCAGTGGTTGTAAGAGAAATTGTTGTGGTGGAAAACTTTACAGTGTCTGGAAAAACTGTGACCACTGGGACACCCAGAACAGCCAAGTCTGACTCAATAGTTTGTCCCATGCAAAACCAAACTGGAACCCAAGGCTCCTCCAAGGCATCAAATGACACCAAAATACTTTGTACTTAGTACAACATAGTGATGGGGGTTTATTATCATAATTGCACCAGCATTAAGCACCAGACTGTTCCAGCCATAATCACCTCTCCCTAAACCAGCATTCTAATCCCATATCCATGCAACACATGGATGTGATGCACAAGAGACGCTGGGAAGGGACACATCCTACAAGAGCCAGGAGCACAAATGTAATCCCATCAAAACGTGGGCTGTGTCGTACAACGTTCATTAACAGAAAGCAATTAGGTGTCCATTTAGGCTTCTCGCCATTAATACAATTAACAGTGAAGTGATAGAAATTGAGTTCTCTTTAATTACTCAGCCAGACAGTCACCACCATGGCAGACTGACAGCACAGTCCCAGGCACAGCCTGAACCAGCAGCAGTGTGTGAAACAGAGGGACAGTGACACTGTCACGGTACACAGCAACACAGTGGCCTGGGTGTGACTCTGGATACTCTTCTATTTAAAACCACTCTTTCTTTGATTAAAGCCTCATTCCCAAACAACAAAGCACTTCAGCTTCAGAGAGGAGCAATCTCCTTCCTTTTTTTCCTCTCAGAAATCTCCAGGGAATTCTCTTCCACGAGCCTACTCCAGAGAAGAGCCATCCCAAGGGCAAGTGCTCCATGCTGCAGAGGAGCTCACTGGAATGGGAGCAGAGCTGTGGGAAGCACTGGTGCATTGCTCACTGGTTCTAAAGCAACATGGGCATGGGAGATCCTTTCACTGCTCCAAGCACTGAAGCACCACAGAGATCATGACGGTTCCCTGCTAAACGGGAAAAAACTACCCATTTTTAGCCTGTTTCACAGAGGCATTTATTCTTCTGTACAAATGGGGCCTTCCTCCCAACCCGTCAGGTAGGCACAGTGCCAGCATAGGCTCCATAAAGCAAGAAATTTTGGTTAAAAGGTACCAGCAAAGAGGGGTTGGAGAAGGGAATTTGGCATCACCTTACAGCAGCCTCAGTCATCCAGATGCAGGAGGAAAAATGTAGATGATACCCACCCAGAGCCTCGGAGGAATAAGCAGGGCATTTTCAGAGGATTTTTGACTACAAAACTGCACGCAATTTCCAACAAAGCTGTTAAACAACCTGCTTCACTGAGGACTGGCTCATGCAGACCAAGGTGGATTCCACAGCAATCTGCTCTATCGTCCCCAGAGCACGTGACTGACCCAGCAATAACCACATCAAAAGCCAATAAAGAAGAAGTGAATATTCACCTCTGCCTTTGCAACCAGCTGTGACTCAACAAGGCACCGTCACTTGGAACGACCTGGCACGGTCACCATTTCCCTCTCCCACAGGCAGGCTGACCTGCAGCTGAAATTACAGCCAGAATACCTGTACTTAGGGTTTATTTCCTTGCACAATGTGTCTTTGTGAGGAGGTATTTGCTCCAGAGCACAAACCCTCATCCTTCAAACTGATGCCAACCATGGACAGCAGCTGACCAGACATTTGTAGTAAGTCAAGATCTGCTGGAAACAGAGACAAGGAGGGACAGAATGGAAAAGTGAAGGACAGCCCTCGGTGCTGCACACAGGATGGGTGACCTCAGGTAATGCTCTCTCACCACTCGTTCCAGTCTTTCAGGGGTAATCTCAGAGCCAGGAGTGCGTGTCAGGCTCACTCTCCAGCACACACATTCACACACAGCCCGTGGAAAACCGGCTTCTTCCAGTCAGGGTCACAGTAGCAGTGTCGAGTTAGAAATAATTAGCAATCATTTGGCCCAAGAACATTTTGTAGTACTTCCAGCTTGCTTCCTGAAATCAAAACTGTACTCACTCACTTCCAGTCATCTTCACTGTCAGGTTTGGTACCAACCGTTCCATCTCCAAGACAATCACTCTGCAGATGGCAGGATCTCAAAAGACACCTTCGTCTCTCTGAACATGCTCCACCTGAAGGAGGGAGGGGAGCTGCCATCCTAACAACCCTCACTGTTCTGGGTTTTGAACCTCCACCTCAAAGGTGTTCACCACCTCTTCTTCTGCCTAGAGCTTGAACAGCTCTTCTCTCTCCCCAAAGTCAAGATGATCCTTGTTAGATAAACCCAAAGAAGGTGAAGAGAAAGCCCTGGCTTAACACCAGCTTTCAGAAAGAGCACAAGAAAATGCCACAGAGAATTAATTAACAAGCCTCTAATTGCATCCAGAGCCTTTTTAGGAAATACTAATATTTTTATTTAAGCAGCTGCTTGAAAGCATTGGCTGTTCAGTTTTACAAGGGAGGTATCACACATGGAACACTTTGGTAGCATTATGGTCAACAGATCCCCTTCCAGGGAGCACGGTAACACACAAACCCAACCTCAGCTGTGTGATGGGGTTACCCTGACAAGCCCAAAACCCAACACACCATTAACTTCCAGTTCAACAGCACAGGAACAACAGGATGATGATCTGAAAGAAGTTTAATGTCCATTGCATATGGTGGTTATAATTAATCCACTCCTTATCTAAAACGCTGTCACACACAGATCCTGCTGCAGCCAAGCTGTGACACTTGCCTTTCCCAGCTGCCCAAAACACTAGTTCCCAACCCCCTAAAAAAGCAGGTTATATTTTCTAAGAGTGCCAACACAGCTGTTGGATTTTTTCTGGGCAGGTTCCCCCCTTCCACTCCCTCCACACCACCATTCCTGCTGAAGGCCAACCTGCAACAAGACAAGGTGCAATGATAAGAGGACTCTATTTGAGATGATCCTGCACCCCCTCCAAACTGAGCAGGGGTCCTGGCCCCCTCCATCACACAGCCCCGAGGATGTCACAGCCAGCAGGTCATGGACACCCACAGGACTTGAATCTCTGAATGAAAAGTCTTTGTATCTGAGAGTGAGGGGACCCAAACTGCTGCTCTACAAATTCTTCAGCCTGCCTGTAAAAGCCCTGACAGAACTGAAACCTAGAAAAAATTGTAAGCAAATGGATAATGCAGGGGAAAAGAGTACCTGAATTTCCCTGACCACTTGTTTTCTGAGAAGAATAAGTAAAACTCTTTAAACAAGTTAAACCTGGCCAAACTCAAAAGCCGGCCCAAGACAAGGTGAGTCATGGGCTCATCCCAACTGCACACAAGTGGCATGGACAACTCTCCAAGCCTTCAGAACAATTCCCTTTGGAAAACAGACACCCAGTAGGCTGTGTCAACCCAACAGCTCCTAGGTGAGAACCACTGCCATTTTAAGGAGTTAAAGAGGGTTGTCATGCGGGGATTTTGCCATCCTATACTCAACCAGAGCCAATTCTGTTCCGTGTCCCCACCGAACTCCGCCGTCGCTTCCCCTTAACCAGCAGCAGCCGCCGCTCTCGCCAGTGACCAATAATTTGGTGAGGCTCCATCGAGGGGAGCGGTCCTTGTGTACCCTCAGTGACCCCCGGGACCACGGGCGGTGACGGCGCCAGGCGGGCACGGACGGCGGGACAGCTGAGCCCCGGAGCCTGTGCACGGAGTCACCCTCACACCTGAGCCCCCGGGCGGACCCGGCCCTGCGCCACCGCTGTGCCCCCGGACATCCATCCACGGCCTCTCCACCAGCGCGGCCGGGCTGGGCCGCGGACAGGGCCGGAGCCGGAGCCAGCCCAGGCCGGTGACAGGCACTCCCGCAGCCCCTTCCCCGGCCTCCCCGCTCGGCCCGGGGGACACCGGGCCCGGCACGGCCTGTCCCCCTCCCCGGTCCCCGCGGCCCTCACCGGACTTGGGCGGGTAGCGGTAGGCCGAGTTGGCTTGGATGTCGATGTCCTCCACGCCCGCGATACGCCGGCTGAGCAGGGAGCCCATGGCGGCCGCGGACAGGGCTGGCGGCCCGGGGGCGCAGAGCGGCGGCGGCGGCACCGGCACCGGGACCCGCACC